>VZTI01000775.1:1682211-1719141 GCA_013397865.1 Struthidea cinerea | reverse complement strand
CCCCCCCCCCCAAAAGCAATCTGGGTTGATTATTTACAAAAGAATGAAGCCTTTACAATAGCTTTTTTTTTTTTACAGTGAAGTTGTAATGGCAGCATAGGTGTAAAAAAGGTGACCAACCAACTTACTTAGAACATTTTTAGAAGAAAAAACCCACATATACAAAATGGTGCTTACCAATGTTAAATGAATGACTTACCTTGAATATCATCCCTTTCATGCAGTGAACCCCCAGACTCCACAGAAAGATTCTCAAAAGACTGTTGTAGGAGAAACAAAACATTAAGTTAGCAAAGAAAACCTCTCACTGTAACTGAAAGCTAACAACATAAATGGCATTATCTGCCTCTCTTCTTTTTTTTGCAGACAGAGGAAAAAAAGCAAACTGCACCATAACTCCCTCTCATCTAAGGCACAACAGCTTTTAAACTCCCATTGCTGTCAAATGAGACATAATAAATAGCAAGGAAGCATTATATACCTTTACATCAACAAGTTTGAAAGTCTGTGATGAAAGAGTTAAATATCAACCAGATTTGCTAAGCAATTAAGTGAGCGCCAGCTTTTCTTAAATCCCTCCCTATTTTTTAAAAACCATTTCACACAGACCTAATGCCAGGTACATGTAACAGACATCTTTCTACATGCCATTACAATCCTTTATTTCTTCCTCAAGGGAATAAAGTTAGGATTTTTTGTAAATTACTTGCAGGTGGTGCACTGTAGGCACAACAGCTGACTAGTAACACTTGCTAATGAAGCCCTGACAATCAGTACAACCTGACAGAATGTAATCCAATAATAAAAGGAATTTAGCACATCATGTCATCCCTACCTTTGTCCTCACGCTGCATTTTGCTACCCCTTTAATTGTGCAAGTTGAATTATTTGTAGAACTGTGCTGTAGACTTGACTACAGGTCAACAAATTTAAATGAATAGAAAGTTTACTTTGTAACCACTACTCCCTTAAAAGCCAAACCAAAACAGACATCAAACTCTACATAATTTTAAATAGGATAAACTACTTTTGAAAACTTTGAAGCACAAAGCAGACAGAAAAAAAAAAAAAAGCTAAGAAATACCTGCAAAGTGCCCTTAAGCTTTGCAAGAACAGCTTGTTTCCATTTAGACTTTGGCACTGGTTTATTTTCAGACATTCATTAAAATGGAGCACAGTTATCAATGATAAAAGTAGTTTTGGTTTGTTGGGGCTTTTTAATGTAAATGAAAACTGATCATAAATCACACAAAAATCCCTCAAGAATCATTGTTTACTTTTCAGCAAAAGCAGCTTTTCCATAGGCCAAAACATCATCAATGACATCAAACAGAATCTAACTACAGCCTAAAGACCTGCTTCGTTCCTAAGAAAGTGGAATACTATTACAGTGGCTGTCTAATACAAGACAGTTTCAACAAAATGGAAGGGCTTTTCCAGAATAGGTGGGAAATCTATCCAAAGCTGTCCCCAACTAAACTGTTAAAAAACTCTAAAATCTTAATTTAGCAATGGATCAATATTTGGTTGCAGAGAAAGCCTGAACATTCCTAGATTTAGTTCAGATTTTACATAAAATAACACTGTCTTCAAGTAGATTTTAAAGTTGTTAGGGAAGAAATAATAATAAGAAGAAAATCACCATACTTTATATTAACTTGATGCACTTTTAGGTTCTGGTCCTAAAAATTATTTCCCATTCTATAAGAGCTAAATCACTGCAGTCCTGAAAACTGTTCACTCCTTTCCAGTAAATCAGGCACACTAGTTAAAGCAGCTAATCAAAGGTCACTCATTCTTTCACATTCACTCACTGCAAATATGTAATACCACATTTTAGAAGCAAACATAAACAAATAACTTTTATCTATGTCCTAGAACTTATTATCAGAACTTGATCCATACAGGTTGCCCCCTCAAGCAACCAATGACTCATCCCACTAGTTCTAGCAAAAATTAAAAGTCTGACTTCTAGATAGATTTCACTTCCAACTTCAACCAGTCTCTTGTGTCTTTTTTTCCCTCATTACCCAAGACTCACTCTGACACAGGCAAATTTCTTCACACACTTTGAAAATTTTATCCTTCTTTATTATGCTCTCAGATCTGCACAGCATCAAATAGCATTCAAATAGCTTGTTGAGTAATGAAAGGTCAGACATGTCTGTCTGGTCTCTTCCAGTATATTTTACAGTGCTTTTGTTTTTAATTAAAAAATATCTTTGCTTCCACCTTGTACATCTGGTTGAACTACAAGATAAAATGAGAACAATTACATTTGCTAAGAGGGGGTATACATATCATTTAACTTAAGCTTCCAAGTGGAATGCCTTAAGTAAAGAATGTAGGCTCCCCTGCAGTCAAGAGAAGCAAGATCAGGACTGCCCACCCCCCACCTTGGAGCCATCCTCATCAGCTTAATTAGGGAGGTCCCTAACTAAAGAGACAAAATATTTCTCCTTAATCAGCCCTCAAAATATTTACATGTTAAATTCTACCAAAATGTTATGCTCTGTTTAAAATACAGCTAGCTGCTATGATCAACCACTGAACACACACAACTACAGAAAAAGTTAATATAGCTATTAAACATTTTGCATTTAACTCCTCTTAACACTCAGCTTCTAGTTGGCCTCCAGATTGCTCTCTGAATTGTAAATCAAAGTGAAATAATTCACCTGTTAAGTGTATATTTATTTGCCTAAATGAAAATGTACTTAAGACAGATTTCTAAGAAACTGAACTATGTTATCCTACTTGCTCTAGAATTTATAATTGTTCACCTTCACATTAGGAAAAGCAGGAGACACTACAAAAGCAAACTTTTAAATATAAGCTGGTGATCTCTGAAGCATCTAGAATGGAATTCCTTCTTCATTTCACTATATTCGAATTCGCCCTTGGCCTTTCCCCCACCCTCATGTTCAGAAGAGTGATCTTTTAGACAATCAATCATTCACTTCACAATATAATATATAAGACCATCTCATTCCACATGCATGTATTTTTGCAATGCAAAACCATTTCAGGATTAAAATGTTGGCAAATTCAGCACCTTCCTTCTGCTGGTGAACCAATTTGATGAACCTGTACTTCTTCAAATAACCTCATTTAATTTACATGAGATGCTGGGTTCTATGCTATTTTATTTCATACTTTTCATCAGCAACCTAATTCTAAGTTTGCCAGAACCAGTTTTCTGGGTAGCCTACTTTTCCTCCATATTGTTTATGACAGTAAGTTTTGTAGCAGCTACAGAAATAGAATTTGTGTGATACATATGGGAGAAAGATGGATTATCAAACATAGTGAAAATCTGAAAAGACTACTCAGCTGTAGCTGCATGGCTTGCTGCACACAAGCCTGCGTGAAGAAATGCTAAGTCTTAAATATGTTTCAACAAAGCCTTTAAAAAAATTCACAATCTAACATTTTTAACCTTGCTACAACTTAGCTTGTAATACACACTAATTATCAACTGTATCTTCCTTGCATGTAACTCTTAATTTTATTTGATTTACCTGAAAGTCTGCTGCTAGATACACAAAAATTCAGAACAGAATTTGGTACTGAGCATCTTTCAATCATAGCTTCAAAGTGTTTAAAGGGAAGTTTAAAACATTAGTGTTTTTGTTTGACTACCTGTAAGTTGACAGTTCTTTTAGTGAATTGTTGCTGAAACACTTACAGCACAAAGTGGGCTCTTAAAGAAGAAAAGCTCATTTTCTCATGAACACTAGTCTTTAAAAGCCAAAATGAGGTCATTAAACCTTTGGTTTCCAGGTTTAACAGGTAATAGTCTAACTACTTCAGTGAGCAGTCATTCAAGTATCTTACTTTTCAGTATTTATTTTCACCTAACCAATTTAAAAATATTAAAAACAATGACAGCAGGGAGTCCTGTCGAGTCATTGCTATCATTTAGAATTGAGAATACATTCAAGTATCTGAAACATTGAATACACATTTTTCCTGGGTTGAATCTTCTTTTTAAATTCAAACTACTCCAAGTGTCCCAGCCCCATGATGCAGTTTCAGTAGAACTGAAGTCTCCTTTAACAGATATCATTTTACACTTCAAGAGAACGTGCTTAGCCTACCCTACTTCTCCGAGATACAGGAAGTCCCAATGACGAGCCATTGTCTACATCTCCCATAAGGAAGTCTGAAACACTGCCAGAAAAACAAAGAATTGTGTTACTTCATTACTTTACCTCACCAAGCAATTTTGTATCACTGAATTCAAAAATTCAGATAGTGTTATTAAGTCCTTTAAAAGTTCTGCAAGCATTTTTAGTAGTGGTCTTATATTCCCTGAAATTTCTATACCATCCTAGATTTCCTTATTAAGGAAAAAAAACCCAAACTGACAAAACCACAAAGCAGTAAAATTGTTCTAGATGTAGTTAATTTAAATTACTTTATCAGAAAATAGTTGTCCAAAAGAAAACTAAAGCTTTTGTTATTGTTGAGCCTTAATTTGATTCAGCTCCGAGTTCTTTTAAAAACTCTTTCTGGATTCCAACTTACACGTTTCCAAAGGTGAATGCCAATGTTTCAATGGAAGAAAATATTTCACTGAAGAATTCTCTCTTGTTTTCCTCATTAACTTCTTTGAAGTTCACCGCTTACAAAAAAGAAAACCAAAGGCTGAGAGATGGGGTCAATCAAGCAAGTTTACTAGGCCTAGAGACAAATTTTATACACAAAGTCTCCTACAGAATATGTAACAATATGCTTTTCTGAATAATTGAAAAAACACACTCTTAAAGAACATTAGTAAGAAAGTAAACACTCAAGGAAAAAAATTAACACAATCCAGATGCTTCCCACGATGAAGTCAGATTACTCTTCCACTTCCTGCATCTTCCCACTTAAGGAACAGCTTTGTGTGGAAATGTTGGTAATGCATGGAAGACAGAAACAGTTATTTACCAACTAGAGTCAAATCACACAGCAGCAGCACCACCACAAAGCATCTCACAAATGCAGTTAGATATTTGAAAAGCTGTTTCTTTTCTGAGCAGAAATTTCAGAGTTCCAAACAGGAACAGTAGCTTGTGGGGATGTCCCCCCAACTATATGCAGTCCAGAACACAGCATTTCTGGCTTGAGAACAGGCAAGCAGAAAGCTATCAAAAGGTGGAGTCCACTGCAAAACCCTTCAATTATTAGCTCCATAGTCTGGCAAAAGCCCCTCAGCTTTTCCTGTTAAAAGTGGGGAAGAAACTCAGCATAACCACTGGTGGTCCAAAATAGGAGGAAGAGTGTTGCTGGACAAACTAGATGGTTTAAAGTGGTGATCAAGTACTCAGCCACTCAACACAGCCTTTAGCACGCTTCCATGGCAAGCCGGAATAATGAGACAAGAAGAATGATTCATCCAGAGTTTCTATTAACAACTACTAAACAAGAAGAGGGAGGGAGAAAGGAGAAGACAAAAAGCACAACCATTTTTGTCTGTTTCCAACTCCTTAATCAATGGGGACTGGGAGATTTTTTTTGTAGAAAAGCTGCATATACTCCTTTGAGCTGAAGCTGTACCCTCTGGATGGAAGTTTTTCCCAGTGTTACATTGTGAGAAATGACAATTTCACATCAGTATTTTTTTTTAAGTTTACTTTTTTTCCAGTTTACTTCTTTTAAGTTTATTTTTTTTAAGCAACACAATACTCTTAATTCTCTAGATGCCTGAGTCACACATGCTCACACCTATTTCAGAGATACTGCAATGACACGCATACAGGTATTCACCCCACATCACTTATTGCAAAATCTAACAAGGTTAATTTGTCTTCCTTACATTTCAAGTACAAATAGAATACAATGTCTTGTAGAAGTAGCAAAAATAAAATAATGTTAAAATGTTGCCCACTCTATACAAATTTTCTCAGCAAATTAACAGGCTTTAATCTTAAAAAGTAGTCAAACTTCCTGCCAGGTGCCTAAATACTAATGGGTAACAAACAAAGAAAGTACAGTAATCTGCTCCCCCATTAGACTTCCTTTGTGAAAGGAAAAGTTTTTAACCAGTAAAGTAACACAGTTAAATCAATTCCTTTGACACAGTATGTCAACAGACTTGATCAACATTTTTATAACAACTATTTCTATACAAAGCCATTACAGAAAATACATATTCTTCTCAGGGGCTATTTTTACAATTACTTGCAGATACAAAATAATACTGTAGTAAGCCTACAGCAAAAAACAATTACCGCGTATTACAAAAACACTACCAGTCTGTTGACACAGTTCACGGCTACATTACAGCTTCTCCTACCTCTTCATTCTGCTACACTTTGTAATTACACTAAAATATGCCTCTGGCACCTTTGTTTGAAAAGAGACTCAATAAAGCTTCACAGATTTCTTTTAATAACTTTGTAAATTGCAGTGGATTTCTTTTTTGTTAATTCAGGTTAGTTGAAAACCTCAACTTTCCAGAAATAGTGCTGCATATAAGTCTAAACGTTGCATTCCAAATCATTAAGCAACAACAGTCACAATGAGACCTACTGATTACTAGCCAGTAATGACTGGAAAAATCATTTAAGAGCCTGCATGAAATGCGAACTGCTTCAAAATTAGAAGGAATTAGCAAAAATTGTGCATTCAAAGCACTTACCACTGAAACATTCGTATATCCATTAGCCACAGTATCTTCGGAGAGAGAGCGCTTCTTTCACTTAGTTAACAAGACATTAATATAGAGAGCCTTTCCCTAAAGAAATGCTGTCTGTTTCACTCTGCCTTCCTGTTCCAGGAAGAGTTTTGTTAAGCTTTACACTTCATATGCCAGAGAAATCCTTTCTCTTCAGGATCCATCACAAAAAGAATAACAAATCTCAAAATTTTTCAGATTTACTTCTTTTCACTTCTCCCAAAACAGGTTAGTCTAATCTCTTAGTAATTCAGTAGAATACTGCCAGCTTTTTTCTAACTTACCACTGGAACGCTGATGTACTTAACGTCAACTTTAAACCACGCACTCTCTTTCCCCAGGACATCCTGACTGCACACAATAGCTACTGACAACAATGAACTGTAGTAATCTTGCCATGTCTGGAAATGACAGCTATCTATCTACAGTTCTACAGATTTCAAAGCAAGTATACAGCTAGACAACTCTTTTAAGCAAGATTTCAGGTGACACATAATGAACGTCAAAAAATCATACAACAGTGATACATTAAAAATTAAATCCAGCACCAGAAATGCAAGCCTAGCTTACAGTGGATCTCTATTTCCAAAGCTGTCTTCATACTGAGGTGGGTTTGGCAATCTCATCAAAATGCTGCAGTACGCTGCAGTTTCAAGTCTTGGGTCATTGCCATCAAAACTTTTTTGAATCAAGCACAGACCAGGCTGGGAAACCCAAAACAGCCATGGAAGTTTTGGAAGTGAGAACCCCAGAAGCTGAATCAGTGCCTGAGGACATTTGAGCAATGCTTCTAAAATTACAAACAAAAGGCTGACAGCTGTCAAGACTGAAGGGCAACCATGGCCTTTAAAAGGTGATGCTTGCATAGTTCCCAGCAAACTCACAAGCACATAGCCCATGGGACACAGCCAGGCTGGAGTCTGCACAAGTCCACTTGCTGCCTCAGCCCTGCTGCCCATGCACACATGCAGGACTGACAACATCAAAGCTGCCTTGCCAGCTGTCTGCAGAGCCTGGACAATTCAAAACTAAACCAAGCTCGCAGAATTTGCTCTTTGCAGGTCAATTTTCTCATACCTGATAGATACATATGGTGACACCACAATTTTTTTAGACAGGAATACATCTTCAATCCATACTTTACCAGCTGACTTACAAGAAGTAAGCAACTGGCTGACTTCTTGGAACTGAATATCTTTGCAACCAATTTTATCTTTAAGCTCCCAACAATGCTTTCAAAAACCTTTCAGAACTATTTCAAAAACAAAACCACCACCTGAGCAAACAAAAAACCCAACAAAGACAAGAGGACCACTCCCTCTCCCAAAACAAAGACTTGTAATACTTCTTATTACCTCTCTTCTTCAACGATATGTAAAATAAGTGGGGAGAGGAACATTGGTAAAGAGAAATAGTATGGAGATTGGAAAGAGGCAGAAGAATATTCTTGTATCCTAGAGAGGATCAACAGGCTGTCCAGGCCCCACGGTTCTACTTTTAGTTCTTAGTGCCATATAATTTCACCAGCATGTACTTACTACCAGGTCTGGCAGCCTCCTCAACCTGAGCTGGATGCCAACAAGACAATTTCAAGGAACTGTTTCCTACTCCTTCCATAATAAATTTTGCTCTGAATGTACATCATAGATACACCAACAAAACTGAAATTACTTCATCTTGCTTGAGGTATTTCTTTTTGATGCAGAACTACTACAAAAAAAAGACTATGCCTCAATAGGAAATTTCTACAAGACAAAGGTAACTTTCAGCTTTACCAGGAATCAGTCTTCATTCTAGTGATTAAGTCAAAGGGTGTAATTAAGAGCAGAGGAAGAGCACAAATTTGAATTCAGCATGGGATCAGGAGAATCATGTACTCTGGAGCCATCAACTATTTAAAGGCACCGAGCGGAAAAACAACTACGAATATGATGCTGTGCCAGAATAGGAAGTGACTTACAGAGTCTGAACAGGTTCCAAGCAAGATGCTTCAGTAAGTCTCAATTCTTCCAGGTCAAGTGAGGTGTCATTTAAAAGACATTCTTCATTAAGCACTCAAGTAGGCATGTATAAGTAGTAGAGTCCAAAGAGGCCCAGTGAATCATGTCATGTTCACAATATAACCAGAGAAATCCAATGTGTCATGTCCCACTCTTCTCACCACCATTTTCCTTCAACCTCAGTCCAAAATAGTACAAGTCTAACAAGTCTGTACTGCCAAGCATGATTCTCTGTAGCAAGATTCAGATAACATGTTACAGCTAGTTTTTCCTTCAATCTGTCTAAAAGGAAAAGCATTGGACATTCAAAGCAGAACCACAAACACATTTGTATCATGCCCATTGAAGGTCCTGAGAAATGGCTGAGAGGCTTCAAAGAGGGTCACAAGCACTCTAATTCTTGTTAGCCTTCAAAATATTCACACTTGCAGTAATCTAAAGGGGGTAGTCTCTCTGCACTGGAAATTATGTTTAAAGCCCGGTGCAACTTGTCATAGTTATGAGAACACTTCACAAGACAGAGTCACTAAGGTTCCAAAGTTATTGTAACTGATTTAATGAAAAGCAAAAGGCATTTGTTTGTTATAATAGCAGCTTGTTCCTGTATGAAGTTCCACAGACAAAGTAGATTTGAAACTCTGACATTATGCAAAGACTCAAAAACCAGGAGGTGGAATCATGTGTAAAGCCAGCTTGTTTCTATTTCATCCTCTCCTAAACAAACATCAGAATTTTTCCATGCCAGGTTAATTTTCTTCCTAGTCATAAATCCAACTACAGAGTGCTTCCATATCTTTTTATAGTTCTGTCCTCCAATGACAAGAAACAGATGAGTCACATGAACTGTTCATAATGTCACATTAACAAAGACAGGGAAGACAGAGGAAAAAGGATACTGGATATGTTCTACCAGCTCCTCACATTCTTGTAGCTTCCTGTTTATTCAAAAGCTGCATTACCACTAGTGAAATAACCACAGCTGAAAACCTGTGAATGCATGTGTTACAGACAGGTCACTGTAAGCAAATCTGAAATGCTTAAAACCACCACAACATGCTGTATTTTTATTTCCGCTTTCTCAGTACCAGCAGTCATATGCCTCAGTTTGACTATAAACTTGGAGCAGTATGATCTTCAGAAAAAAACCAGCTGTAAAAACCAAACAGGTGCTAAAGGCAAACCGCCGTCACATTTACCGCAGATTATGTTGGGGGAGGTAGTCTGTTTTCATACAGCAAAGGCTTCACTGTTCCCAGAGAAGTAGGACTGAAGCACCAGTCAGAAAGAGTCTTGAAGTCTTGAATCTCCCCATTTCCATCTCCATAGGTCTGACAAATACAGTATGTGTCCGAGCAAGCACTGACAGGCATTACAAAAATCTTCATATCAAAGTACTTGTTTGTATCAATGGCTACAAATATTGAGGCAGTACTGACTGAAACCATCTTTAATGTGATCTGGAGTTCACCTTCCTTGCAATTGTGTGGCCAGGTCACACAGCCTGGATCACAGGAAAGACTCGTTGCCACAGAGCGAGTTTGTATTTACTTCAGCCAAAGGATCACAGAATGGTTTGGGTTGGAAGGGATCTTAAAGCTCATCTAATTCCAGCCCCCCTGCAAAATAATGCAATCCCTCCACGACTGTAGCTGCTCTTAAACACAATATATTAAAGAAGAGTGAAGTCTACAATACAAGTCTTACTAGTATATTTCAAGTGCAAACAACTAGATCTGTTCAGGGGAGAAAAAGTAAGAAGTATTTGTGAATATCTGCATTGCCAAAAAAAAGACCTTCGTACTAAAATTATTTCTTCTGCTCACTATCAAGGTAAAGGAATGAATCCTAAAAAAACCATTCAAATAACAGCGACTGATAAAAACGGGTAGAAACAGAAGCATATAAGGAAATGTACAAAACACAAAGGCATCTGCCCAGGGTTCAGTGCTATTGAAACTGTATGAGAGAACACTACACACCAAGAAGAGAAAAAAAAGTATGGCATCAAACTCAGAAAGCTGCAAGTACTCTGGAGGAATGGATTATGTAACTCAGCAAAGTGCTTAATTCTCTGCTTCTGAAGTAAAAAGGTAGGAGAGAGACTAGATAAATCTACATCTGGAAAACTGGCTCAGCACTAGAACTATAGAAAGTGACCTTGGACTTACATGGACTTTTAAAGTATACACAAAAAAAATCACAAAAAGACAACGTAATTATGGACTCAATCAACAGCCTTACATGCAAGACAAGGGAAATTATTCTACTAGTTTACCTTGTGAACTTGGACAGTACAGACTGTGATTAATACGCGGCATTGCACATCAAGAATATTAATAAACTATGTAGTCCAGGGAGGATAGATAATATTGCAGTGGTTTTTAAAAGCCTGATTTTGCAAAGGCTGATGTGATATGATTTACTTGCATACCTTAGGTCACTTTTACCCAACATTTCTTGAATTAAAGAACAGTTGAATGTTGTCCTGTGTCCACTGAAATTAGGGCAAAATAGAGGACAGTCATCTCACCACAGCACTTAAGCATGGAAACAGCTTGTCTAAGGTGGAAGTAGAATTATGTTCACTAAACACTGACTACCACTGTATGTGTGTACTTAATTCTCCCCATGATCAACAAGCAAACAGCACCATGAGGTGATGCCTTGGAGTGGCTACCTGAAAAGAGAGGCTAGACAAGATTAAGAGAATAAAAGCGGGTATTTATTGAAGGGCCTTCAATAAGGTACACTTACAGGCAGAACCCTAGGGCTACACCCAGAATAGATGTCAGGTCATGGGTTTTTCACACTTTTATAAGTTTGGTCCATTTGCATATCAGGGTTAATTCTCCAATTACAATTTCAGGGAATGATGTCATTACCCCAAGTTTGTTCCCCCTTTCTAGAAGTTTAGTTCACATATTTCGGGGCCTGGGACAACAAGGTGTCCTTGAGTCCAGGCTTAGAGAGGATTTGTTATGTCTAACCAGAATGGGAGAACAGTGGCTAACAGGCTACACGGAGTTTTAGGGTTACACACGAAAGCAGTACAGGATCTGAAAAATATAAAAGCTAAATCCTAAGGCATCAGAGGCATACCCTCTGCATTTCTGCTGTTATGTACAAACCTCTAAAGCAAGTTCAGATGTTATAGTCCTGTCCCATGATCATGTGAAATACCAAGTACAGAACTATAGGAAACACCACATGTAACACAAAGAAAATGCCAAGTAGTCTGGTAGCACCTGCCAAGATCAAACAATCTGGCAAAACTATGTATCAATAGGAAGAATCCATAAGAAGCTTGGAAGAATCCAATATATAGGAATCAGGAAGCTAAACACATTAGCATTTTAACTGATATTCCCACTCTACTGAACCAACAATATATTTCAGACATACTAAGATAAATAGGAAACAAGAGGGAAAGCCTAGAAGAGGAAGAAAAACTAAGCTATGTGTCTCTGAAGGAAGATACCCTACATATAATAACACAGGCAAGAGGTAGAGATTTAACCCTACTCAAAGCTGGTTCCACAGTAATATACCAGACTCCAGAGTAGGAAGAGCTGCAGTCAAAGGTTACACAGAGAAGGAACAGGTTTATGAGGCTGGAGCAATTGACTGCTTCACTATTTGCGTTTTTCTGACATGCCGAGAACTGCCATAGCAAAGATCAACAGTAGAAAGTATTAACATATGTCTGCAACACTTCTTCTTGTTGCTATTAACATCTTTATTGACAAATGGCTATGATCCACTTGTGGAATTTATAACGGTTCAACCATTCAGATTTGGATTGCTCAGAGATTTCTTCACCTGATATAAATATAATACCATCCCTACAGATTCACAGGCTTGGGCAAAGATTCTTAGCAAATCTCAAAGTGGATAAATGCCAGATTTACTACTCTGTGATATTATTTCTGTGATACTCAGGTAAAGAAAAGCTTAAAATCAAAGGCTTGTGCTTTTAAAATTCAATGTGGGTTTGCACTTAGCTTCCTATAAGCAGAATTTTATTACATCAATGAGAGAACAAGCTACTTAATATTACTCTTCACTTAGGGAAAGTATTTTTTTAAACAAGTATTAAAGTATTAATCTTAAAAAAAACCCAGTTTCTTCTGTATATGTAAAATTCTATCTATAACTCCAAGCCAGAGTCAATCAAGTCTAATTACAATTACTAATTACAGTTTTCCATGAATATGAAAGGTAGTTATTCCTTACCTTTTACTTTTGCAATAACTGTTCCTGCAGCACTAAGAATATCAACTGAATTTAGAGTCTGATGTTTATTTATCACTGCTTTTAAAACACGTAGCAACTCCCCCAGACGTTCATGTACTACTTGATGCAGGCCATCATGAATTTCTGAAAAAAGGAGAAACTACATTAAAACAGTGAATTAACACCCAATCACACTACAAACCACTTTGATGGTTTCAGCTGCATGGAATTCTAGCCCATACTGAAACGGAGCCTACTTAGAATAAAGAAATTGTTAAAAGATAGAGTTATACTAGCAGTTGCCAATAGTAAACTTGCAAAATTGTACATCATTCACGCAAATTTATTTCTCACAAAAGTCAAGCAAGTATACTTTAAAAAAAGGGGGGTGGTGGGAATTCTACACCAATACCCTAAGGTTTCTGAATTAAACCATCATCATCTTCTCATGTCATTTCATCAACCACCATTTTGATAACTACACATACGAAAAAAGGTATCAACAAAAGCAGATTTTGACTGCTCATTACGTATTTCTTCACCTGATACAAATTCAACACCATCTCCGTATATTTGTAAATTAAAATTTCTGGCAAATGTTGGCTTGTTTTTAATTAAAGTATTGGCGAAATCTTAAGTATCTTTAGTACATAAGCCTAGATCTACAAAGGTCTGTCTTTAAGCACGTCAGTCCTGGTAAGTAACTTGAACACCTAAATTAGGCCTAATCAGAAAAATTCTCAAACACACATTCCAAGACAGTGATGTTTTTTACAGCATATGCCTCTTGCTATGCACGTCTAAATCCCAACCCCATCTTAGTTTTTTAAAAAAATACTTCTTGTTGTATCCACAGCACAGGTTAAACCACAAGCTCTTCTGTTTTGTTACAGAAGAGGTGCTGGTGCATGGAATTAAAGTTTCTCATGTGCTAGAGTACTGTGTTGCAAGTTGTGGTAAAAAGCTTTCAAATTCAGGAAAGTCTAGCTTATGAAAAAGAAAAAGAGGATCTAATACAAGCTGACTCACTTCCCCACCGAGCAGAGGCAATTCTGTGTTGTCTGTGGCTTTGATAACAAACAGGTCAATACAGACAATTACAGTACAGTGCAAATTGATCCGGTGTTGCTCAGAGAAAAGTTTCAACTCAGAGCCATTTCTTCTGGTGACATTATATTTAGTCTAGAGGCACCTAAATTTTTCTGAGGAATCCACATAGTACAACATGACGCATCAGTACAGTAGATCACTGCTGCTAGGTGTGCAGGTGGGGGGGTTACACACAAATTACGTATGTTTGTACCAGGTACAATAACAATTCTCCTAAGGACCACCGTGCTTCAGGCTTTATTTCCCTACATGCCATGTATCAGGAGATTTTTTTTTTCCAACTTAGACTGGCTTATACATTGCCAAAGGAAAAAACCTTGACTCAGGAAGTACACTAAGGTAAAAACTATCTACCATTCATGGGCACATTTCCTGCTGGAAGAGACAAGGAAGCTCTGTCTGTAACAGGACACACAAAAGTCTAGGAAAACCTATCTTATAAAGCAGTAAATTAGGGAAGTTCCATTAAAAAACCCCCACAAACCAGTTGTGGCTTTATCTTCATTTACACCTACATATAATGATTTTTAACTGACTCAAACACAGCCAAGGCAAAAAAAAAGCCAAAAGCCTGGTACTCAACATGGCCACGATTCAGTGCATCCACATTAGCAGCCGAGGTTGTTTATGACAAACACACATTGATCTAAAGGCATACTATAGCTCAGAGTTCAGAACTCAATGGGGAAAGCAATCCAGGCTTGAAGTGGTTTCCATGAAAGTAACAATAGTAGAAGCTGCAACCTTGGATAAGAAATGTTTCATAGGGAATATCAAAGATTAGAAAATTTAAAAAGGCATGAAAATACCAGGTAGAATCAATTGCTTATCCATGTCTTTCAATTCTATGTAACACACCTCAGATGATTAAAGTGAGCAAGCAGGAGCTTCCAAACAGAAAAGGGCGATTCTTCACGTAAGAGACCTGTGGTATTTCTTGCCAAAATACAGCATTGACACAAGAAGTTTACATGGAAACAAGGAGAGACTGGACAAGTTATGTTTCCCAGTGGGTTACTAATGAGTCAGTAAATGTCTTGGTGGGTCTGGCCATGAGTTCTGGCCTGTGCCTTGCATAGCCCCTGGGTGCTGCTGCTTAGGAGCCTAGACCAGACTGGCTGCTTTCAGCAGTCCAGTTCCCCAGCATCCATGACTGCTGCACCACAGCTGTTCCTGCACACAAAATGGAACTGCTGCCTCTGAATTAACTTAATTCCTTTTCAACCTTCCTTCACAACTTTTCATTCAACTACTCCACACCTTATTCTACTGAACTACCAAGCATTGTATTAAACCAACATAACTTGCAACAGCTCAAGAATTCTACTAAGCAAAAACAGTTCAGAGCATATGTCCAACCTCTCATTTTTACTTTTCTCTAACTATTCAATTTTGGCAATCATCATAGCTCAGACAATGGGTTAGACACAGCTTTAGCCTAAGCCAGTATGGCCACTGCCACCTCTTAACACTCAGAAAAATGTTATAGCTGTCAAAAGGAAAACAAATAATTTTAATGGTCCCTTCAGGCTTTAATCCATCATTTGTACTCCATCAATGCAATAATAAATGCTGTTGGGAGTACCAGGCAGCTCCAGGCAAAGGCAGTGATGAAAACAAAAAACAGCAAAGCTGTACTGATGCCCACACATGTGAACACTGAAAAGTGTTAGCAGAGAAATTTTCCAGCTTTCTGCAGCACTCTGTGAGAGCTCTGTTTCTCACAAAAACTATGAAAAACAGTGCTACAGTTTTGTAAGCAAAACTTTCTCTATCTTGCACCTGCAGCTGTTGTGTAATATTGTTATGATATTGTCTGGGAAAATATTCTGAAAGGTTTTAGCCAGCCGGTACGGGAGGCGGATGGTCGGTGACCAATGACCTTATGCCATGCTGGCGACCCAAGATACATAAACTGATTTATAATTAAATAAATTGAGTTATTATTTCTCCTAAACGTGTGTGTCGTTCCCCACCGCTTGTGCCGCTCACAGCAACACACACAAAGTGGATCGGACAATGTAGAAAATATATCTTAAAATTACAGTAACATTATCTTCAGGAATTAGAGTATTAATTGTTAGAGGTAATTCAAATTAGTTCATTAAGAAATATGTCTAGTGTGTAGACTTAAGTTTTGAAATTCTTAAGGAGGTAGTCCTTGGAGCTTGTATCTTATCTCTTCTTAGAGACCTCCAGAGGTAGACAACTATTCCACAGCCTTTCATCAGACCTAATTATTTTTGTTGGGAGGGTTGGGATGGATGGGCTTTTATGAAGGTATTTGAAGACTATATGCCACAAACCATCCCCATCAGCTGTCTCTGTCTAAGCAGAATACATGCAGTCCTCACATGAAGGGCATGAATACTGCAGTCAGTGGACTAGAGATGGTTTGCACAAGTGCACCATTTGACCAGAACTGCACCTCTTGCCTTGCCAAGATGATGATGGTGTCCCTGCCTTCTGACACACAGATGCTCACTTGTGTCTGGAGAGAAGAGCTCCTAATCATGTAATCAGAACACCCACACCCCATACCAGATCCTTTTGGCAACATGCTAGGTAGACTTTTGGACCTGTAACAAATAGGGGAGGGGAAACAAGGCCATAAAGCAGCCCGACCAATCTACAGATTACTGTCAGTTTGAGAGTGCTCAGGAAGGAGTATATCACAGACATACATCAAACAGCATGAGTTATTCTTGGGAGTTCAATGTGACTCACAACTACAGACTTGTCATTATAGGTCAAAAAAGTCTCTTAAGGTTTCTTGCGTGTTTGGTGAAGACAGTAAACCACCCCCCCGACTAATTAAAGCAAAATTGATCCCAAAATGCAGTTTCTTACTATTAAAATTTGATAATATATCTTGCCAGAACAATACAGCTGGGATAAAAGGCAAAATAAGTGAGAAGAAAGAAAGAAAAATCTTGAAGTGGACACAAGCCTCTTCAAGTCTGAAACAGAAGTAACAAGCTTCAAAGGGAAATGCTAGTTGAAAACAACCACTGAGTTGAATTAAATGTTTATCATACCATCCAGGAGAACACTATCACTAAAATAATGCAGTCAAGCAGGAGATTACTTATTTGTACTCTCAAAAGCAGAGGTCTGGCTACACCCAACTTAGATTTCTTTGTATTTCATCACTGCATCATTTGTTTACAAAATATCTGAAACATTGTTTCTGTGCTTCCAGAAGACAAAAGGTCTGTGACAAGTGGTGCTTGGGGAGAGGTGGGGGCAGAAGTCGTCAGGAACCACAACTACACTGCATTCACAATGACTGAGACCAAACAGACACTAAACCAGAGATTTCCTGCTCGGGACAGATTTAGAAACCTCAGGTAGCAAAACAGTCTAAATATGCCAGATCAACAGAAACACAGTTTTAATGCTAAGAAGTCTGAAAATGGTTGAGATCGAAACAATGGTAGAGCAAATACTGCTTACAGTGAAAGGAATGCACAAGGAAATGTGTCTCCAATGAGCACCCGCAGCAATTCAATCTAACTGAAGTAGTCATAAAAAATATTTCCTTTCAGTTTTTCTTCTGTCCCTTGTGTCACTGTACACATTCACTGATGCGCATCCAGTCAGCAGGAAGTTCTCCACCAATGGATGCCATACTACTTTAAAACATCTCTCAGGGTTAATAGCATGAAATGAAAAATCCATACAATTCTAAAGCCATGACTGCAGTGATCCTGCAACACAGAGGCCATCTCTGAGCACTTGAGTTCAGCTGTTCACTCAGGTAACTAGTTTCCTGCAGTCTTCTGGAGGAGTGAGTCAGCCCCCTACCTCTCAAAAAGAAAAAAACCAGCTCTTAAAACTGAAGGGAAAAAAAAAAACAACCCAAAAAAACCCGGCCTGGATAGAGCTTAGTAGCCTGTCTGCAAATCTTCTTTCATTGGGGGTTGAACTGTCATTCACAAGAGCTGAAAACAAGCTCTTCCCAAATGAAAGCACACTCTGTAGGAGAAGTGGAGAAAGAAGAACAGGGTGAAAAAACATGAATTCAAAGCTGACAAGCCTAATACACAAGAATGACAGTACCAAGCAGCTGGAAAGTCTGTCGTTCGCCAAGCCATCTCAGTAGCACACTATTGTCATTAGCATCCCACTCCTCAATGGTTTTGGCCACTACATTTTATAACAGCTCACCCATCTTTAATGCAAAAGCATAATGTACCTATTTTCTAATTTTACATATTTCTCAAAGGGAAGTGTTTGTTTAGTAAATTACTAAGCAATAAAGTCCTTACAGCTATGGATTCTATTCACGCAAAACAAAATCAAATTTGCTCATCAAGCTTGTCAGCACCAGTCACCCTCCCTGCCAAGTCAGGGCTGGTCACAATACACGCAGTCAGGAAAGGCACTGCTGTGTCAGTTGGCTGGCATTCTTTTGTCTGACCTGATTTACTGTTGGCCCAAACATTTCTGAAGTTGTTTATGTCAACAGATGTTTGCCAGGATAAGTTTAAATACAGACTAACAGTCTTTTCCCCACTACACTGCTCTTTAGACCCAAACAGAAGAGGCACACCCAGTTCTACTTACTGCTTCTCCACCTAGAATATTAAGGCCTTTTAACAGCAGCAAACTCTCTCTCTACTACCTGATTTCCACCAGTCCCAAAAGAAGGGAAACCACTAATACAACTACTGTTTTGCTGTGGCTAAAAGTTTGTTTAGAACGGAAGTTCTAACAACTAATGAGAGACAGGGTAGCAATCTAGATAAAACAACTGAAAAGTAACACATCCCTGCAAAATTCTTTGAGTCAGAATGCACATGAGACTGTCAAAGCAGATATTCTAGCTCACAACATGTAATAAGGTCCAGCTTTCCATTAGAAGCTTTTTACAATTAGAAAGATGTGATTAGTTATGTCATGCATTCAAATAGTTTTCAAGAATGTTACACAGTGAGGAACAACCCACCATGCATACTCTCTACAGCCACAAGTTTACATACACAGACCAGTCTCTTTAGACTGGGGGGAAATCTACATAAACTCACCCCATTCATCAAAATCTTACTATAAAAAAGGTAACTTGGATTTTCGCACAAATATTTTCTTCATCTACCATCATGAACACACTATGCCTTCACTATGATCAGCATCTACCAAGAACTCACTCTATGGACATTTCAGTAGAATAAATGGAACTGATGAGAACACCTAAATGTCCATTGTAGCCATCACCCTCACTAGTCTAGTCCTCATTTTGAGAATTCCCTTTGTAAATCTGTTCTCCTGGGATCAGCTGAAGTGTGTGTACTTCACCTCCCCTTCTACTTCTATTGAAATATAGAAGTCTCAATTCCAGTTTTAAGCACCATTTCACATCTTCTCCATAAATCCTGGCCTCTTTCAGGACAAACAGGCCAGACAAAATAGTCCTGCAGGATGGTGGTGAGAACAAGCACACAAACTGGGGAGCAATTTCCCCAATATCTAGATTCAGAACTTTTTATTAAATTTTCACTTTACAGAATGCAATCAGCTCCTCATCACTTTCAATCTTGGAAGGATTCAGAAGAAAGATGCTTGAGTAACCAACATTTCAAGATGCAAGACCAGTATCTTGGCTAAGAGACCATTCACTCTTATTTACTAAAAATCTCATTTTTGACCTTAAGGTAAATTATATCCTGTTTCTAGTACATTATAAAGAAGGATTACATGGTATCACTAGTTATGCCACCTAGGGCAGGGAAAAAAAAGGTAGCATTGGAATGAAGCTGATCCAAAGTAAAACAGATTTAATCTAAATTCACATTATCATCATCTTCATCTGTGTCCACACTGCATACTAGGACACTGTCAGCACTCAGGTCTGAACCTGATCCAGACTATGAGACTTCCCAGTGAGCATCACAGAGTAGGCAAAACAATCACATAACAATGAACTGTGTGGAAATCACCTAATTCCTACATCTGCAGTTTGGCAAACAGTCCCAGATTAAACCATCATTTTCTTTTTGCCCTCCTCTCTCAGCCCCATTCTAACACGATTAACAGCCTGGCATATTTGTCTGATTTAACAGAGTTCACTACCACATTCAAAAGACCACAAGTATCAATCAGTCACACAGTGAAAACATGTTTTACATTGACTGTGGTTTGACCATAGCAAAGTTATCTATGCCCCTGCTGTCTGGTCTGCTGTCGAAGAAGCTATTTTTAGGCATATGTCTCACTACATATGAGTTAGACATGATATTCATTGATTGTATGGATATAAAATGAACAAAACTTTTTCCTTTAATGGTGGTAGAGATATTTGTTGGCAGTCATAGCTCAGGAGTGATGAGAAAGAAGCAGTCTTAGCTACCATACTTCTTCCTTTATGTGGCTACATGCTGCAGATGTAAGGAAGGAAACATTTTAATTCACTGAAACACTCTGAGAATTTCTGGAAGAATTTATTCCTGCAAAATCTCCAGCAAGGCTGGAAGCTGCCAAAGGCACTAGTGAAGTCATCATCTTTCTACCCTGTGCACAATGCAGAATTAGAAGCTACCTACCCATCCCTCTGTCAAGAAACATTGTACTTGAAAGCTTCCAAATTAGCAAGATAGCCAGTCCTAGCCTTTTTGTTCATCAGTATCATGGCAACCCCTGTTGTCATGGCATCATTAAAACACAGCACACCAAATTCACAGTCTTTGGCAACCTGCGCTCCAACCAATGTTCTAACCACATTGTACTGAAACAAAAAATGACAATTTATGGAAAATAATCAGTTAAGAAATTATTTCAATGAGGAAAATCTAGCGACATGTGAAGTTTTATTTGGAATGAGGAAAAGAAAGTAATAAAAATAGTAATCCAAACCCCTGTATTTGAAATAAAAGCATAAAGTTTTGTAAGGGGGTTTTTTTGAGAAGAGCAATATACTGACCCAGTTCAGTGAGAATGCATTGAAACTTCCTGCAAACAGCTCACTGAATACAGTATATTGAAAGTAGTACTGTTTGATTTCAGTTATTCCACATAAATAATGTTCTTGTAATACAAGAAAGCATTTAACATTTCGCAAGTCAATTGCCTATTTACAGTTAAACTACTAAATTTGATCTTAAAATCAGGTTGCACAAATATTGATTAAAATAAAAAAACACCTGGTACTTAGGGGGTTTTTTTGGTATTTTAAGGGTAGAAGTTCTGTCTCTATTTTTTGAAATAAGCACCGTGTATATGCAGGCTTGCAATTTTGCAGAAAAAAATATTCCTGGGTAAAACACAAAACTATCCTCCATTAGTTCAGCCTTCCAGGTTAAGTTTTCTAGCATGATGAACTTTTGTTATGTATCACGAATGCCCAAATAACCCTTTCAGATTTGTCATTTGCTACCACGGATTGGCCAAAATACAGCAATCTATCAATTTAGATTTGACCGCTAACCATTAGCCTCTAATGTGACCTTGAGCTGTGGGGGTTTTTGTTTTTTATTAAGCTGGGCTAACATTCGCACCCCATTTTAGTTATGGACCAATTCTGTACTTTTGAAGTCAAAACTTTTGTAAGAAGTCCTTCTTGACTACATCTATAGATCAAACCCAGAGTAAATTAATTTTCAGAAATTAAAGTTACAAAAATAAAGATGTCTTAAAACAATCTTTTCAAAAAGTCAATAAAATAGGTGTATACACAAAATACATCAGAATAATCAAAATCTTCTAATTCTGCCTACACTGAAAGCAGTTACATATTTTCCTTTTGTTGGTCTGCCAACTGACATCAGCATAAAAGCTGTTATTTCACACTCATTTCACATTTAAATTCATAGATGAATTCCCCATTTGTTAAAGTGGGGAAGCCTTTCAGAAAAAAAAAAAATACCACAAGGCAGCTTTTAATCTATTTCAATATGCTGTACACTACACGCCTTTAAGTTTTTTATTCTACTAGGCTTGAGATTCCAGTCAACTAACCTAAATGTGTTCAGCTGTGCAGTTTAAACTTTAGAATACTTTAATCTTTTATTAAACCAAAATTTAGAGAAACCAGTAATGAAATTGCTAGTGTTTCCTTACTTACCTGTTTCTGACAAATCAGAGTGAAGACACTACATGGTCATTTTAGTCACTGTTCATTTCACTGAATCTTCCCAGAGATTAAGAATAAAGCTAGGTGAGGATAATGCTTCAGCAGTTTCAGAACACATTTTAAGTCAGAACTAGAAATTGTCAAGTGGACGTAAGGCTATATTCTTTAGTATTAATACATTAGCAATAAATCTGATCAGCCACAGCTCACAAAAAAATCATATCCATTGGGAAAGGCAACCATACCACAAGTAGTGACTAGTTACTTATTTCTTATTCAAGGATACTTCACTAAAACTTAGTCAAACAGTCACTAGACTGAACAGCTGCCAATGGAAGACACTGTTAAAATAAAACGAGAACTCTTATGCTCTAAGCAACTATTTTCCTTGCACACTGGTTCAAGTTCTGAGAGTATATGAAGCAATATTCACTTGACATTTACAGCACAAATTTTCTGAAAAAAAGAACAAATCAGAAAATGAAAGCATCACCAGCAGGTTGATCACACCATATCAAACCTGCACACAGACAGGGCAGTATCAAAGTTACGGTTTATTCATTCTAAATAAAATAAATTTAACCTTTGGTAACCAATACCCAGAGATTATCAAACAATACTTAACCTTTAACTCATGTTAATTTTAGTCTAAAATGCTGTTTATTCTACATGCCTGCTCCTTCCACTTTTAGCCTAAGCTACTGACTGACTGAAGAAACTATTTTACTGCTGCCTGCCCACCTAGTTTTCAAAACACCACACAAAGCCAGGATTATGAGATTATATGGTGTTAAACAAGGGGTGTGTTACTTCGTGCACTTATTTTAAAGGATCCTTTAAACACAATTATGGACTGCTATAGGATGTGATAGCAGTCCATTTCTGGTTTGTTGATTAAAAGAAAGAAGTTACACTGTAAAATCAACACAGATTTTAAGTGGTATTCAAATCACTAAAGTAGCAGCTAGTAAAATAGCTGTCTAGAAAACTGGTGAACATAAAGGATTAAGGATTATGTGAAGTTCCTTCACTGAAGTCCTGCTGAAACAACCACCCAAGAGAGTAAAGCCTGACTGCATAACTCACACAGGTGACAGAGAGCTATCTGAATGGTCCAAAGAAAATACTTTAAAAATCTTCCCATTTACTAGACTCAGGAACAGTCAATCCCCACTGCAATACAGTGCTTTGGTATCAGTTATTTCACACCAAAGCATTTTTGATGATTTTGTATAAAGAGAAAACACAATAACAATAAATCATTAAGGCAGCAACTGATGTCACACTGGCACTTGCACTTCCCAAAAGACCACGGTAACTCACTGTACATCTCAACATAAATTTTTAATAGAGTCGTACTTCTTCACAAATACCTTGCAACAGAAAGGTGAAAAACACCACAGAAATAATTTGCTTTGTGGTTCTGGATCTACCCAGTTGTTTCTCCCTAGTATCACTAAAGGCAGGCATCAATGCTGAATTAAAAATTTATATGCTCCAGACCTACTGCTTTCTTTCCACATTAAATTCGCAGAGATTTTCTCTAAAATCTCATGTCTAGTCATTATCTGAAGCCAACTACAGCTAGGAGGAGTTCTCCATTGCTTGTTGAATTTGTTTGCTCGTCCTTAACACAAGGGCTTCAACATGAGTACCAGAAAGCCTTTAATCTGACCACTCTGCAGTCTGAATCCTACTGTTAGTTCCCCCTTCTTCACCACTGGCATAAGCTATTTATCACAGTCACTTTCTCAAGGCCCTTCAGGAACTGTCTTTACTCAACTATCACAGTTCATGTATGTTGCTAAGCTTTCAGATAAACAGCTTGCAGCTTACTCAACACAGCACAAAGTATATAGAACTACCCCTCAAAAAAGCTGCCTCCGTCAACTGCTCGTCTGTCAGAAGTGGACAACCTACTTGTGAGCTGAGACCACAGCCCATTTTCTTGGCTACCACTCTTCTGCTGCTCTGCACCTCCACTTTAGTGATTCCAGTAAACACTTTCTTCCCACTTGTTGTCAGCAGTGGACAACTTCTGGACAGATCTTTTAGTTCCATAGTTGTGGTAGTACAAAATACCTTATATACCCTGTACACAACGAATGAGTGGAATAAAAAGTCTACAGGAGAAACAAACAAAAAAACTCCACAGAAAAGCATTCTACTAAAGAATCCATTCATACCACTATCAACACTAAAACAGCAAGATGAATTTGTGAACAGTGAGCAGTCTTTAAGCTAATGCTTCAGGAATACCATATCCGTAACTATTTCAGTGACATCTGATCTTAAAGGTAGAGCTAAGAATATAGCTGTAGTCCCAAAGTAGAACATTAACTGAGATGTTACACTTCCTCACAACACAGAGCCCTAAAAAAAATCACACCTGCATAAAATGGAAAAATTTAAAATGTAATACTTAGAGAAGAACTTGGAAATGCTAAGTACAAAAATAATATTTGGCCCCAAGTCCTAAAGATGTTAAAGCCTCTTTCTGAAAAGGCACGAAGGTGCTTTAATTCCACCACACAAATATACTTCCTGCAACTTAGTGATCTACAGTCCTGCAATTGAGGTTTTCAATTATTTTTTTCATTTTCATTTTTTAATGCATCTTTGCTGAAACCTCCTCACTAGGTCTTTCCCACCTTGCAGATTTCTAAAACTGGGAAAGGACTGAGACATTACAAGCGTTAGAAGAACACCCGATTCCTTCCAAAAGAGGAGAACCTCCCCTTCGCTTTAGCACGTATGTGTAGCAACATCCACAATCCCACGGTCATTCTGTGTCTCACAGATAAGCAGTACTAACAGAACTTGTGCTGCCATCGTGAACTGCTGCAACACCCACCTGTTGGCCCTGAACCCAAGTCATGCACAGCAGAGAGAACCAACATATTTGAAAAAGGGAACATGTTATATTACTAAAATACCTTAAATATCTGAAGCAGTTCAGTCATGACAAAGAAAACAAGACTGAAGAGGCAAGTTTTGTTAACTTAAGAATAAAACTGGTTTAGCAACTAAAAATAACTGAAATTGGCAAGTAAGAATTCCGACATACTTTTAAAAATTAGTCCAAGAAATTATTCAAGCAATAAATGAGAAAGAAATGGTGGAAAGGAAAAAATCATTTGTTCAGCTAAATCACAGCCTCTACAAAAGAAAATTCCTCAAGTCCTAGGTTTGCAGTTACACTGTTCTGTAATGAACGCCATTAAGATGAAAGTTTAACTCAAACATAACTATTTTCTACAGCCTTACATGAGTCACCTCCGCCTTCCAGAAAAAGGGGCATTTTAGGCAGACAAAGGAATAAGTCCCCATAAAATTCCTGCTTTCCTGAAAAAAGGGAAATAGCCACCTACAAAAATCAAGGTGGCTATTTCCCTTTTTTCCTACTCAAGCTCTGTACCAAATCTTCTACCCTGCCATGCTGTTCTAACTCTAATCCATTACCAAGACATTAGAGCTAACAATCAAATCACTAAAACTGTCAGATTAGATGAACATTTGCTCAGAATTAAGAAACAAGTTGGCTTCAGTTCTGTGACCTAGCTACATAAATAGGAAGAACACTTCCAACAAAACTTGTGAAAATGAATGGTTTAGTCTATGAAAGCTTCATGAAGTCAAGATCATTAAGATGACAATCACAGCTGTTAACCATACGCTGGTCAGGCACACAAAAATTATTTGTATCAATGTTCTTTTATGTTGCAACTTTGATAAATTGATGCATCAGCAAAATGAGAAAATTGAATATTTTTGTGGATCTGCTGTAATACATTTTGCCAAGAGTGGGAAACTCATTTATGGGAAGCGGTTTTTAAACACAAGAACTCCTACATGTACATGGGAATTACTGTTTAGAGCACAAGACTCAGACTGGATATGGATCAAATCTTATCTTTCAGATGTTAGGACAGAGTTTTTGAGAGATACAAATTGGTTTTTGGTTCAAGTGTTCCTGCTCCTTAAGCTGCAAACTGTATTAGAAGAATTTTTGTTGTTGAAAGGCCTAGCTTTACTTTCAAAAAGGAAAATATGACTATTCAACCTCTTCCTCACTAGTGACCTTTCATCTTGCTGATCTTGTAATTTCAGTTCCATTAGTCTAGCTGCTGTGATGGAAAGGGAAGCTAATGCTAATTAACACAAGAGCTAAGGCTCCTTAAGTGTTTTGAGCTCCTTTTGTACATCAGAAATATGAAAAGGAAGAAGAATGAAGTTTTCCCTTGTATTACTTTTTTTTGCACTTCAAAAGCAACATAAAAATGAAAAATGCCTGTGCTCCCTTATAAATAGTTCAGTTTTCCTAAAGAAAGAGATGCTAATTATTTAAGTCAACAAAAATATCTGACTGCACATAAGGGTTGATTTTACATTTTAAACACTCACGGGCCTTCAAGACACCCCCCTCCTGACTGCTGATCTTAGACACTATAGCAACAAGTGAACATTTGTTCTGAAGGAATGTGGAGTATGCAACTGGGGGAGGGGTAGTACTATCAGCCACAAACTTATCTCCTGGTCCACTAAGTTAAATAATAACTTCAATCTTCCCTGAAACTGAAGAAATAGCATTTACTATCCAACGTTAGCAACCAGCATTTAACAGGCAGCTTACACTTTGACTATGAATAACACAGATTTGCTTGAACTCAGCTTCAAGAAGAGGTTGGTTTTTTCCTCTTGCTCAGATAGTGAAAACAGAAGAATTGTTCCATGACTGCAGATGAATTAAGCAGTGCACTACCACTGCAAACTTGCAAAACAAAACAAAACACCCAGCTCCTCTGGCTCTGGTCACAGCATCTGAAAGCCCAAGACTCCCTGACAAAAGCCTGCAGACGGCAGACTCCCAGAAAAAGTAGGCTTGGGCAAAACAGACTGTGGGATGATCTGGAGTGAAAATAAAAGAACGGTGGCAAGTTTGCTCTCCCAGATTAAGTGCAACAGTCCTGCAGAAAGCCTATGGTTCATAGCTATGCTTGGGTAATTCCTGGGTCATAGCTGTGCTTGCCTCCCATAAACGGACTGTAAAATACTTCTATTTGCATTGCTGTGGGTTTGCCTTTATCCAGGCTGTACATCAAACTTCTACTTCCTTTGCATAACTTCTCAAGTTTGAGGAAGCTGGACAGGAACGTGACTCAGGGTCAGGGATCTCAGTGCTTTCTGTCCAAGAGAGGGACCAGAAAAGGACGGGTGTGAAAGTGAAGGAAGCATGGGAAAATGACCAGGAGGTCTCTAGTCTGCTGTGGTCCTACAGCTCCACTAAGAGAAGCAGCCTGTCTAATTTTTTTCCTCTAAGTTTTGCCATTAAAAACTCCAGGAGAAGCTCTTAAAAAAACATCACTACTACAACTACCTTTCAGTCCTTAGCAATAATTTTACTTGTTTAAAAAAATTTAAGGAAGTATTAACTTTGTTCTTATCCTTGTTCATAACCCTTACATCTTTCAGCTTGAAAGACTATTTCAGATTTGTGAAAGGACAATTTCAGTTTCAGACTGACAGAACTTATACTTAGCAGTGACTACTACTTGGAGATACGTGAAAGGGTGTACTAAGGAATTTCCAGGTCAGAAAGGCTGGAAGCAGATATGACTTTGCATGTAAGAAGCAGGTTTCAGAAAGGCAAGTTTAAAAGATGACTGCCAAATTCAAGTGAGCCAAAAGCACAGTGCTAAGGTGACTGATAAATTTTCCATGTACAAAGGGCACGCTCTGCTTGCTGTTCCCACCACCACCTCACCTTTCATATACCCCTGTCAAAGCTAGCATTCAATAACAGACAAAAGAATTGGTACAGGTTTTAGCAGTGTATGCTGTGATGCCAGACTGGAGGGCCACACCAACTCTGCCTAGAGCTTCACAGTCTGGTTCCATTTTAACCTCTGGCCAGTCGTTCCTTTGCCAGCCACCTTCTCCCTCTTTTGCTGGTACTCAGCACAACCTTACAGCCAACTCATGGAACTGATCTGGCTAAAAACTAGCTCATTTCTTCCTAGGACTAGTTTTCAGGCAGATCTGCCCCTAAAACTTGGCTTGCTATGCAGTCACCAGAGAACCACCACCAGTGTCAGGAAGAAGCAGTGAGATCACAGCAGCTCACGCGAAAGTTTCTTCGTAAACTGCTGTGGAAATAGACTATCAGCATGTTTAAAACAAAGCCCCAAACATAACAAACTTTATAATAAGAAGACAGCAGTTTCAGATGCATCCCGTAGATTTTAAGCAGTTACAGAACTGTATCAACAATTCAGCTGCTGATGGAGAGGGGGGAAAAGAAAGGCAATTTCAGCAGGAGAACTGTCAGAAGTTATTCCTTCCAGCTGCTCCAGCCTGGTTTAGTCCCGACCTCCCTGCTACTGAGGCTCACAAGGACACTTCTGCTAACTCTGACATGGGAACAATAACACCCAAAGCAGCAAATACAAGTTGTCAGAATTCAGAATTCAGCTTTTAACACCTAATTCGGTTCAGCAAGAGGATGAACAATCTTATTACAGGCAAATGCATTTTAAACATGCAGTTAGTTCCTTGCGGATCAAGTTTGAATAGAGCTACAAAGTACAAAAAGCCTATATTTTAATAACAAATCACAGAATTATTCTTCAGATATTGCAAGCATATTACACTTTGACAGATTCTGGAAGTGATAAACATTAAAATTCCATTTTAGACTATTCGTCAACATCCTCAACTATTTTTGATTCTGTGATATTATTTATTAGTTACTAGACAGTTTGTTTTCCCTTTGTTTTGTACTACATGGAGTAAGAGAAACAATGTGCTACACTTTACATGAATTCCTCTACCTTTTTCTAACGATTCTCGAAGGTCATTTAATAATTCACAAGAAGGTTGTTTACACATTTGATAATCATTATGTTTTCACAGTTCCCAAAAGTTAGCTGCCCTGACGACATTTTACTTTTCCTTCTCTCGTAGAAGTTTATTTATCACACAAAATACTACCCAGCAGAAAACCAGCACAATCTTCCACAAAAAGTCTGAAGAGATCAGTCCAACTGCCCTCAGAGCAAAACAAATATAAAAAACTCCCACAAACATTGCTTCCAGAAACTGTTGCAAAGAAAAGTAAATACTTTCTCAGATCCTCCTTTAGAGCAGTTTGCCCACCTACCAAGCATTCATAGTATGAGGTGTCATTAGACAGGTAAATACATCTAGTTTAAGGTGTATCAAAGACAGCACCTTTCACTGAGAAACATCAAAATTGGAATAAAGAACAAACAGCAAAATTACACCTAGTATTAAATATTATCATAAATTCAATCTGTAATCTTCACTGCAATAACTAATGAACTTCAGATTTCCCTAGCAAAACAAGACAAACTGACTTTCAAGAACACTGCCTCAGAAAAAAAGGACATTAGTATTTTAGACTATAAGAAAATAAATAAAAATGGAATGCTAAAAATACTGCAGTGCCTTAATCATACTAAAAATAGGGAGAATATACATTATCAAGCCAGGAAGGGCTGAAGACAAATCACTCACCTTTGAGCCTCAGGCACTATATTCAGTAAAAGGCTTCTGGCTTTTAGTGTAGCATGTGATTAACGCCAATCTCCATGGTGCTAAAAGAAGGTTTTGAAGTCACTAGAGATTACAAGTTCCTCATTTTGAGGAAACTATTTACCTTGAGACACCTTTAGGATAGTCCCACTGGCATGAATATCTTATCCTTCAAAAATAACAACTTGATAGGTTTCAAGTTAGGTAGCATTCCTGATGCTTTTGAAAGTATTGGTCTTACTATAAAGAGAATGTAAACATTCCTGACCAGGCCATCCAGTTTCAGCAGTACTTTCGCCTCTGCTTCAGTCTAAAAAAAGAAACTAAACCAAACAAAAAAAAAAACCAACAAAACAAACAAACAAACAAACCCAACAAAAAACCAAAAAACCAAAAATCTATCAAACTCTAAAAAAATCAGACACATTCTGATCCTCAGAGAAATGAAAGATAATAGCTTTATCTTGCTAGTCTGGTTTCTAAGATACCTGGGAAAAAAAGAGTATACTAACATCTTAGAATGAACTACAATTTACATTAGTTGAAGAAAAACGTTTTTGCTCATTAAAAGGATGCAGAATTACCCACATGAAGGACACAATATCACACTTTGAAGGTTACTTCAAAGTTTGTGATAAAGTAAGCAAAAACTTCCAAAATATATTCTAAAGTACAGTCAAGAAGACTATATATTAAAATGTAATTACTCCTGCACTTTTAAACCACATGCAAATTTTACCCTTAGAGCTATTCATAATGAAACACAGTATTTCTCCAAGTCTCAAGGGCAGACCTTATAGTACATATTATATTTGTTAAAAAAAAAAAGCAGCAGATGTCACAAAACTAGTAGCTAACTACCTTCAGAGTAGGGAAACAGGAATGTTCCCCCCCGCTTTCTAATGCAATACAAGCAAAAGCTACTATGTACTGTTGAACAAACTCTAACTTACTCTCAGTTACTCTCAGTTCATAATTAAGAGATATTTTACTGTGTCCTAAATATTCTTTTGTGTGGTCTTTTTAAACCTGAGAGAATTAATCTCATTTGATCAAAGACCACAGAGTAGCCTCATTTATTTAAAGCAACAATAAAATTTATTATATGCAGTAAAAGCTTGGACTGTAGTCATCAACCTCATACATAAATACCTATTAAACAGATTCTCAACTTTGCATATCAATGCAATAAATAATCTTTTTTTTGAACTGGTAGATTCTGTAATACAAGTTTGTAAGAGTTAGGTCCTGTATGTTTGGGACAAGAACCAACCTCTTCAAGTTACAGGATTCACCTTAAATATAACTCACACACTTCAAAATCTTTAATATTTTCAGTACTGTAGTCAGGTTTTTAAGCCCTCAGCAGGTCTCCATGGGAAGCAAACAACTTCTCAGTTCCTAAAACTGCTTTTACCATAGGAAGTTACTTCTCATCTTGAGTGCCACTACTCTGAAAACAACAGACTGGCTCCAGCCTTTACACTGTACTTCCCTGTGTGTCCCACCTTTCCAAAGAGCGGTATAAGTTGAAAGCAACAATAAAGTTCTCACACTCTCAGCCGATAGCTGAAATGTTACTGTTGGAACTCAAAGCATAGAGAAAACTCACCAGCTTTCAAGCCATTATGTCTTAACAGTTTGTACTCGGGATTTACATTAAAACAGAAAGAAGTAAACCTGGGGCATATCAGGAAAACAGAATGCCATCAATAAAACTAAACAGTCAAATGAACAGCACCAAGAACAGCACAAATTAGAGGAAATTATCTGACTCTTCTAAGTATTAATTCAACATGCACTCTCAAATCCGGCCTTCCAGGCAGGGATTACTAGGGAATTTTTTTCATTTTCTTCTTATCAGAAAAGAAAGAAGATTGACTTTTGTTGAGTCTTCTCAATAAATTTCAATTATCTCTGACATCATAAAGTACAAATGCTACAACTGAAGATAATCTTTCAGTTCAGACACAAAAACACAATAACAACATTATTAGTTGCTACTAGTACTAGACACACGACAATCTTGCTCATCTGGAAATTTAGCTGAAGACTGGACCAAGAGACTGATGCACTAAATGCATCAGTTGCACTAACCACCACTACAGTTTCAGCCTGTCATCAAGTAGAATTAAATACAAAATTTGTGAAACAGCACTGGATTCACTGACATAGGTTCAAAACATGCCCAGAGCTCTCCTTTAATGAAAACAACGGTAAAGTATCTTGATCTTATGTCTCAGACCGGAGCATTTATAACAGAATGTTACATCCAATGAGCACAAGGCCTAAGGGACAGCAAGAACTGAAAGGTATGGAACATACAGGATTTCACTCAAGACAAGAGACAACTGCAGCTCCCTCATGTCCAAACATCGGTCAAACTTTTAAACTCTACAGTTACATTCAGAGTGATTTGTTTGCTGTTTTGGGGTGCTTTGGTTGATTGGTTGTTGGTTTGTGTCTCCCTTTGTTGAAAGGTATGAAAAATTTATTCAGCATTACGACAATGAGACTACAGTAAGAAATTAAATCATGTTAGCATAAGGAATGCAAAGAGAAGTAGCCTTGGAATCCATGGAACATTTCATTTACCTAATACTCCCCTCAAGAGACTTAAACTTATTCTTCATGTTACAAATCTACTTGCATTGGTACCATAACAAAACACAGTTCAAGTCTGTAATCCCAAGGCACTTATGTTCTAGTTTAGACACAAACACATGTTATAGCCCAAAATCTCTTAGATTTTTCATCCAAGATTGGATCACTACATCAGATGAATGTTAAGTGAACCATGGGTAAATAATTGCTGGGCTCTTCCACGACAGCTCAGGTACCACAAACAGGGAATACAAGCATCAGTCAGTATGACACTGAAGGCACACACTCTTGGCAATCAGCTGCCAACCACTGCAGACCCCAGCAGCAGAACAGGGACAGCTGGGAGCCACACGGCCAAGCATGAAGCTATGGTGCATCAGGAGTTTAGACAAATCTGCCAGGGAGGCAATACAACAACTAATAGTTGATGTAGAAGCTGAGGGAACAGTGGTTAGAAGCTGAAAGACCTACAGCAGACTCTAGGAATGCTTACCAAGCAAATATAAACAGTCATTGATGCAACCCTTCCAAAAAGGAAGAAATTAGTTTCCTATCCCTGCAACTGATTCCATCTTGGAATAATTAATGTAACTAATTTCAGGATGGTGGTAAGCTGCAAGCATTACAAACCAGAATTCTATGCACAAGAAGTCTGTTCAACCACCTTAGTAAGTTTTTTTAGGTTTGGACAGACAATTGTGAACATTTCCAAACATTACAAAATGCAAACCAAACTACGCAGCTTCTAGGAGGTTGTCTCCAGGCACTAGTAAGCAAGGCCAGCATTACAGAGCTCACTATATTAAGGGGACAAAGATCAAAAAATACTCCCAGCTGTGGAAGAGGAACATCTTTCCTTTATAAATTATAAATCCTTTAAATAGACAACACTGTTTCACAAATTAGTTCTATACCATAGTATAAAACAAGATGACAACTCCTGTCTTCCATGTTAGTTTTTTGGATCTTCCGAGTTCAAAATTTTAAACTGACAAGTAATTAACTACTGCTGCACCGCAACAGGAACACTTCAGTGTTTTAATAGGCCTTTCCTACAGGATGCCCATTTCATTCTCAGTAGCCACCAGACACCCAACCTCACAAATAACTCTGCTCATCCTGTGTGCTCAGCAAAAACCTATAAGGATACAACGTGAGCACTAGTGTCAAATTATTGCTCTTTTAAGAATTGTTCACACACCTTTTAGCAGCAGTATTTCAGCTGTGTGGACACTCACTTGAACATAGAGGTGACTGCAAATGCTCAGCACTCAGGACATCTTACAGAAAACTGCTCTGGTTGTTATTTCAGCTATTAATCTCACGAAATTTAGATAAAGGCTTTCTTGCTGAGGACCAAAACAGGACTAATGCTACTTCCCCAAAAGGAACAGGAACACAATAATGCACACCTCTCACAAGCAAGAAAATTTGCAGTTTCCACCTGCTGGTAGAAGACGGTAAATACTTCTCTTGCAAAGGAAGACAACGTAGTTATATTCTACCTTAAAACTCAAACTACTATTGTATAAGACTTTCAAAGACCAAACCAGCCTAGAAAACTGAAACATAACCAAAATAGTAATAGAACTGTTTGGAATTAGAAAAAACGTTTAAGTGGTTAAAAAACCTATCAGTTGATGGTCTCACAAATTTAAGAATCAGCCTAGACAGCCTGCTAAGAACTTATTTTCCCTTGTTATGATTATGAAACAGATTGTACTCTTCTGGTGAGGAAATACAGAACCCAAACTAAAAACCATCACTTCCCGTAATCATCATGCTGGGGGTGGGGAGGGAAGAGGAAGGGAGGATAAATGGTGAAGGTAAAGGGCAGGGGGAAACAACCACAGCAAACACTAGTGAAAACATAAAAATAGAGTTGTTAGGGTTTCAGAAGATCTACGAATTAAGAATAACTGACACACCTTCTGAAAGAAAGGCTTCCTTCAAATAGAGTAGCACATCTGCAAATTTTCTGACATCATTCACCAGTTGCATGATATATTCTGGATCCACAACAGGATTATCATAGCAGTCAGAGTTGGAGCTAATGCTGCTCAGAGAGCTGCTCTTGGTGCTGCGCCCCATTCCCCAATTTCCTGAATTCGAGATGGTGAAGAAGTTGGAGGTAGACAGTCGGGCTAATCCCAAACCACGCTTGTTACTTCCGCCGTTCTGTCGCAACATCCCAGCAGCCGCTGTACTTGTAGAGCTCCCGCAGTTAACACTCACTGTCACTTGATGTCCATTGGACAAGCCAAAGGTGAAACCCTTAAAAATTGAGGAGGGGGAAGGAGGTGGAGGAGAAGGAAAAATGCTGGTTAGTATAGAAATATATGTGAAGCAATACTTTTGTACCGACAAGATCCAAAACTTCTTTCAAGATGATACTGCTTTACATAAAAATGCTAAACTGAGTACTATAAAGGCTTTTGACTATTTGAAGTTATTTAAATATGTACAGTAGATAGATTGTTGCATAAAAAAAAATTCAATGGCATGCCAGAATTATTTCAAAAGCTAATCATGATGCATGCTTATTTCAAGAGAAGAGTTTCTTCCACAAATATTTATTCTGCAAACCTTAAAAACTGCATTCTGTACATTTACCAAGACCTATTCTTTATCATGAAACGTTACTACAACTGAATACAATTGCAAAAACACTTGATGTGATACAGACCAACATCCCCTCTTGCATGAACCACCAAGCTATATTCAGCATCCTGTCTCTTAAGATAATACACAGCCTTGATCCGATAGGATGAATTTTCTCTGTGCAGTGTGCCAAGCAAAAAACCACAGCCTATCACAGTTCGTCTTGGAAAGGAAAACATCCTCAAAGAAGTTCTGTGGGCTTTTCAGCCTGTTATCTACTAATATGAAAGGCAACCAAAAGAAAGACATAGAAAAGTGAAGAGAGTGAAAAAATATTTTAGTGTCAAAGTTTATCCACAAATCTCAGTGCAGTTATCTTGAATGATGTTGCTCTGCTCAGAAAGTTCCACCATAAAAATGCATAAATTTGGAGGCGCATAAATTAAGCAACTACCTGCATTCCTTTCTTTTAGGAAAAAAAAAAAAAACAACAAACCAGAAAACTACTGAAAATTTTGCCATGTCAGGTTAAGCAATTCATTTCAAAGCAGCAAACTGCAGGTGGCAGAGTCAGGTATGCTTCCAGCAGCTCCCACAATGCCTGCTGTTGTTCTCTCAACACCAGGAGAAATTCTCAGTGTTTACGCTATAGCATAAACACCACAGGGAAAAAAAAACAACCAAAAACCAAGTTGGAACCCAACAGCTAAAACATTAGTGTGGGTTGCAGACACATTTGCAGCAAATCTTCAAATTCAATTACTTTACCAAAAAATAGAAGTTATTATGAACTAAAAAATACAGGTTGAAAAGGGTTCTCCTGCATATGTTTGTATTTGGTTAGACCAACTGAAGTAGTAGCACCTTTAACACTTTGAACACTCCCACTATGAATTTCAATAGGCATTACTCTAATGCACGTCAATTACTTTTCCATTATTTCTGCTTTATTTCTGTTTGCAGTTTAAAAATATCAGAGGAAACGTGGTCAAAGCAGTTGTTTTTGTAATTAATCTGCAGGCCTTCCAGGGAATGTGTGCTGGGGGAGGGGGAAGAAAACTTCAAAATTTAACACAAACTAACTGCTCTAATTTCTGTTTACTGCTTAAAGTCAGTACCTATAAGAGCACTCATGACAGTATACAAATAATGCAGATAATTAAGCAATTCCAAACACCTCAAGTAGATTGAAGTTAGGTTTACATTAAACATAGGGTTTAAGCAAGTTTCTTCTGTTCCCACATATAATTCTCACGGCTACAAAGCTACTTTGCAATTCTACCTTGCAATTAAGGCAAAACAAGCTACATAACCTTCTCTCCTCTTAGCAAGTGTGATATCTATTTATATCGAGAAAGATTTTCATATTATTTAAAAGACATGCCTCTTTTAAGTCTGGCCAGCTTCACAGTCAACTTTTTAAGTAGCATGATGTGTTAGACCTGTTCCAGTGGCAAGCCCATGCTTTTAAAGCTGTGTTATTTTAGAAATGGTGCCTTTCTTGTACAAGTAGTACAATAATGCCCCCACTTTGAAAATTATAGAAGTGATGACAAAGTGTTTCTGAACGGGAAAACCTTGAGAAAACCAAAACTGAGCAGCTTAGCACAAGAGGCACCTTCTCCTCGTAAATATTAGCCCTTATGTCTGTTCCTCCTATGTTACAAGGCAGATGGAGCAAGTTTCCCTCCCAGAACACATGCCTTTCATTACTGAGAAGTGTTTCATATTTCTTCAGGAGACTCTGGCTTTGAAAACGAAAAGCATCCACCAGCTTCGCTATAAACGCCTCCAGACTCCTTTGGCTCACAGCGAGCCATTGCCCGTCCCGACGGAAAAAAGACAAAAAAAATAAAGCGCCAGATATTTCAAAAATTTGCTCTCCCAGCACAATTTCCCCGGTAGAGAGAGGAAGAAAGGGGGAAAAAACAACAAGTAAGAAAGAAAGAAAGGAAAAAAGGGGCCACGTCGCTGGTGGGCCGAGGGCAGGGCCGCTCCCGGTGTCCTGGGTGGGGGTCGGCGCTCCGCCCTGACCCAGCCGCGCATTCCCGGCGCCCCGCGGCCGCCCCGGACCGCAGGGCCCCGCGGCCGGCACT
>VZTI01000775.1:1656690-1681695 GCA_013397865.1 Struthidea cinerea | reverse complement strand
CCCGGCGGGCTCCGCAAGCGGCGGAGCGCGGGCCCGGGCGGGAGCGGGTTGAGGGGTCGGTGAGCGGGAGGGCGGCAGGTGCGGGACGTAAACCGAGGGTGCGCCCGCCGGCCCCGCCGCACAGCGCCTGCACAGCGCGCCTCTGCGGGGAGCCGAGACACACCCGCCGTTCAGCGTGCGTGCTAAGCGCGGAGAAAGGAGCCGCACAGGAGTAACTGGTGTACGCACAAGCTGCAAAAGTGAGGAAAAGTCCGAACTCAGGCCACGTGGTATTTAGCAAACAGGATTTGTTTTTAAGTGATTTGGCCAACAAGAAACACAAACACCGTGGCAAAGCACAGAATAAATTTCTCATGCTCAACCTCCCTCCCACGCTTTGTATTCCTGGATCCAGTTTATCACTCATTGTACAGCTTCCAGTATTGTTATGAGTGAGTAACATGTACATGCACACACTTTCTACTAAGCCCGCTTTTACTCCTGAATGAGCTCTGTTGGCTACTTAATGAAAATGAGAGCAGTAACAAAATTAATATATAACGTCAGACTATATCCCCAGGATGGGAGTGGATTCAGCTGCCCAGACAGCCCAAATTTTGGCACAATTTAACTTCCGAATTTAGTTGCATGTGCAGATATATTAACCTTTGTCTGGTTAAGAGGAAAGAGAAGTTGGAAAAGCAGAAATCTGCATCATCATACAGAAACTCAGATAGTTCCCAGCAACACCACGACCTTTAGATCTGAGTACAGACTTCTGTTACATCATCTCACAGTGACTGATGGCAGCAGTAGTTCTTCCATCTTCTAGAGGCAGGACTACAAACCCACACTTTATTTCTCACTATTAAAAGGCCATTTAAATTCAGCAATCTTAGATCCAATGCCCAAGCTCAGGAATGGAATTTACTTTCAATAACATATCAAAGCCCTCATCATCTAATTCCTAGCCCAGTTCCTCAGTGCTAGCAGTTTCAGGCTTTACATCTTGAGTTTCCCCATCCTTGCTCCAGCCTCCTTCCCCAGCCACTCACTCTCATGCAGGATTTTGTGTTAGAGCACCAACCTTCTCCTTGGTTCATCCTTCCTCTCCATATTTACCATTATTTATTCTACTGGAAGAATTTTATTCTATTCCTTTTGGAATTCATAAAGCCTAAAACTAAACAACTAAACTAAAACAAGTTGTGGCATTTCCTATCTCTAGTGGCAATGTTAAGCACTGTTCAGTGAGTTTTCTTCATCTTGAAAAATTATAAATAAAATGTGATGTAAATTTAGAAATTCAGTGTTATAAATAAGTGTTGTAAATTCTTCAAGTCTTCTAAGCATGGGGGAAAAGGAAAAAAGAAAACAATACTCTGAGCTTCAAAAGGATTTTGATCATTCAGGTAATCGACCCTGCAAATGTCAAAATCAGTCCAGAGTAAACAATTGTAAACTAATTTAATGTGAAAGCAAGGAAGTATGGTAGGGAATGCAGGCTAAATAGTACAATCAACAGTCACATCATCAGAAAAAGAAAGGTTTATTGGGGGGAAAAGTCATTGAAACCATTAGATAAGTGTTCAATAGCAATAAAAAAGATAAACAAGAAATTCCACTGATACTTATCAATAGCTAGAATACAAAGCAATGGATACTATTCAGCCAGGCAAACCTTTGTTCAAAAGAAAAGCCTATAGCTACAGCAGTCTCTCATCCTTGCAGACACTCTTTTTGAAAATAGAAGTGACTTTATCTTGCCATAATTACACCATTCCCAGGCACATTTTAGAAAATGCTAGGAAGAATAAACTCAGCTGTTCCAAGTACATACATACTCTAGTCCTTTCACTGTTTCTGAAGCAGACGTACACTTCATTATGCTCCAATTCCTCCACAGTCTTGTCTCTCTTGTGTCAGTTCCCACATAAGCTAATCTGGGTCCATACAAGACTTCAGCAAATTTATTGGTGAATTGTTTATTTGGAAAAAAAAAACCAGTTCTAGGGGTCAAATTGAAAGTGACAAAGAAATAGAAATACTAGGATTACATGTTTTTATGCTTTTGAAATATTTTTTTCACTTACTTTTGATTTAAAACATAAAAGTGTTCTACATTGTGGGAGGCCTAGCTTCAAACATCTTTTGAAAAAAGGATTTGAGCCCACATCTGCTGCATTATGGGAATGTTAAGTGAAGTTTGGGGTTTTCCTCAAAGTAAAACAACAAACAGTTGTCCTTTTTCATTTTCATTGTTCAGAGCTTTTTCCCTCCCCATTTTCAGTTTGGCTGCCAAATTGAATACAGATCATCTGCATTCCCCCTGAATCAAATCTAGCACAAAACAGCTGCAACCACATCTCAGACTGTACAGTGTTGATTACCTCCTAAACTGCCTTGGAAAATATTACATGAAAGAGAAATGGAACTAACAGATCTACCTTCAAGAAAATGTGCCTTGCATAAAAGGCCAGGTGTACATCACAGCTTGCAACTTTTGCTGCAGCAGATAAACTGGAAAGAGGATTTAGGGTCTGACAGCTGCTGTATGTTGGTCACCCTTTACTAGTCCACAGAGCAAATGCCCCTTTTCAGCCAAGTATAGTCTACAGCATCACTAATGCAGGCTTCAGGGCAGTAACAGAAATTGAGCAGGTGAAAGTTTCCTTAAAGTAATTTTTTTTCTGCACTTCATCTAACTATCATAGTTTACTTGGAATGAACTATTAGGCAAATAGTGAAGACTGGGGCAATAAGAGTCCAGTGTCTCAAAAATGTAGTCTCCAAGAAGAGAAACCAAAATTGAATTTGTTTCCATTAAAAATGCTGAGTTTTCATGAGAGCAGGCACCAAAATGTCTAACTCGGTAAGAGTGACTTCCATGATTCTTTTTTCCTGATAGAGCATGTGTACACAGCGAAATAAAAGCTATAGCATATTTCTGTTACAATAAAAAAGACAAACCAACAAAATCCCCAAACTCCAAGTACCTGTTTCTTCCTTCTTACTTTACTCGGCAAAAGCCCCTTTGAAATCCAAAGAAATACCTGCCTGATGAAAGCTGCTCCGCATTGCAGCTTCCAGTCACTGTCTACAGATGAAACATTTCTAGGTTGCAGCATTAATGTAACTAGAACTGGGAAAGTAACTTCTGTTAAGAAATCAGTTTCGAAATACTGCCTCTATTCCATGTATGTGCAGAAGTGCCAGCTATTCTAGACTAGTTGGAAGACATAAATTTTGAGCAGATAGCTTACTGCAAGCAATAAGCATTCAGTGCAGAGCTGGGTATTTGCTACTATTGTTAACTGCCACATCTGCAAGGGAAGCAGCAGCAAGAAACCCAACTCTGGCCCCACACTGAGCATGACTTTAAATAAGTTTTAACTGATTACTTAGAGAGGTAAATTGGTAGAAGTTTCTACCTTCTGCTTACATTCCGACAAGCAGTGTTCTGCTCACAAGAAGTATTTCCATAAACAACTTCTTTTCAAGAATTTATGTACAGGCTCCTGCAAAAGGCCAATATAATCTGTATATCAGAAAACCATTCAAGACTCAGCTTCTGTTAAAGGAAATAATGTGACATTTTTAGTAAAATAAAACCTGCCCACTGCTATATTTTAAGTTTTAGTAAGCTGTTATTGAAGAATAGCTAGACGGCAAACCTGAAAATTATTTGTATGAAGTCTGAGAAAACTCAGAAAATTGTTCCCCCAGCCCTCTTGCATCTACTGATGGTTTATAAAAGAATTTATTTTTTCTCTCACAAGGTCTTTTTGGTTGTAATAAATACCACCCACCTACCTGAGAACCCATCAAGACGTAAGACTCATGCACACTTCCTAGAACACCCTGCATTTCAGTCAGTGCAGCTAATGCCCTTAGGGGAGCTATGTGGGTGAAACTACAGCAGCCACTGTGTACTGGTATGAACCTGCAGAGCCAACTGATAGAGAACAGGAGCACCCCATCTCCTGCAGACGTGCCACTCGCACAGGGATCAGCCATCTCTCTCTTCGCAGTACTACTCTTCAAGGCAGACCACAAAGATGAGCAAGGGAAATGAAATTTATAGCTTTAGCATGTATAAAAAAATGAAATTTTAATTTAATGGCTCATTGTAATTCACCCCCAAGATAATTTATCCATGCTTCTTAATGGGATGAACAAGGTCTCTTTTCCACAGGAGATATTAGCTCAATCGCCTCTGCCCTTGCTAATAGCCCTCTTCTCCACTAATCTCTCTTCTATTTCACAATTATTGTCTGGTTTTTCTCTCAGATGATCTAACTGTTTTTTAGCTTAATGCAGAGCAGTTATTATCAGACCTGATGCCCCCAAACTGCTGACTTTTTCTTTTCAGTTATATCAACTGACCTAATTTAAAACTCGTTCCCTGGTCTTCCCTCTTTTAGATGGCATCCTGCCCTGCTCAGGATGAGCTACATAACATCCTAAACTGTTCCTCAAAAATTATGCAAGGCTGGAAGCACGATGTGAGAAATGCAACTGGACACGGAACAACTCCATTTGCTAATCCTCCAGGGAAAAGGATTGCCAGTGGCATATGCAGCACCCCATTTCCAAATTTTTAACAAGCAGTTTCTTAAGAAACTTCCACCTTAACTAGCAATTGCCAAGGAGAACAGTGGGTGGTGAGGAATGAAAGGAAAGACTGCATGAAGGAAACAACTTCCAGAACGTTCGCAGCTTGCCAAACACACTATTAACCAACAGTAATTACGCACAGCGACCTGCTGCTGTGGGAGCCAGGAGGCCTGAAGCTACCACCCTGGCTCAGTTAGCCCCACCTGCCCTACCGGTACCAGCAGGATTTAAGACAGAGAAAGCCCAACAATTAAGGGTTAGCAGAGAAACAGCCTGTTTCTACAGGGAACAGGAGGTTTGTCTGGGAACTCCTTGTAGGTGGTATCTTGCCAAAAGCTGTCAGCTGGGCAGCCCTTGGTCTGATGTGCTCTGGGCAGCAGGGCTGCTGCCTGCCAGCTGAGAGAGGTGGTAAGCAAAGCTGTCGGTGCTGGATTTGCCTGGCAGGGGAAGGGGCTTGTGATGCAGCTTCTCTTGCCTTTGCAATTTGACTTAAGGGTTGGAAGTAGATTATAGGATACGGAGACAGTGTTACCCGGTTTCTGGAAGCCCTCAGGACAGCAGGCCTGCAGGGTGCTGAGGGGACTCCTGCTGTCGCTGGGTTTCTGTCTCACTGGAGCACACAGTCCTGCAAGTGCTGGCTATCGCTGCTCTCAGCCTCATGCTCTTGACAGTATTTAGTACTTAAAGAATTTGGTAAATCAGGTTAAAAAAAAAGTGTGGCTAGGAACTTTTCCTTCCCCCAAATTTGACTAATTATTAACACAACAGTAAGTCAATTCAAATGTAGCAAATAAACCCCTTAATCCTCAGTAGTTTCAGAACTATTTTTAACGTACGTTCCATTTTTTCTTTAACAATAGCTCTCTGCCAGGGAGAACAGTGTATTTCAGGTTGGGAGAGTACATAAGGTCCTTAAGTAGCAATCAAACGCATTACATGTGATTAAGTGGCTTCTACTTCCAGATCTATGCTTTTGCCTCTTCCTTCCTTCTCCTGCCTCTGATGTTGTGTCATGGTTGTTTAAATCCGGTCCTGACAAAATGATCTAGGTTAAAAGAACCCCTATGGTTAAAGGTCTTGCAGTTCTCTCAGATCATTTTGCCGAGAGAGCGAGTACAGCCTGCCTCAAAGGTGGCAAACCAAAGTGTACTAGTTCGTGATGGGGTAGGGAGCTGTAACCTCACGACCTGCTTAAGGGGAACCTGGAATGGTTTTTCTCATTGTGGCTCAGGGTTTTCTGTGCTCGTCTTACGGACTCTACTTGGCTTCCATATGCAGTTTTTTTGCCAGAGATCATATTTTTATGTTGAAGCCTAGACAAATAAAAGAGAGATTCAGCTAAAGATCAGCACTGCTGATACCTTGGTTGTTATGCAGTTTGTTCAGGAAGAAACTGTTTCAGATTCAGTTTTTATGACAATATATATGTTTGAGATACAATGATATATGTCTGCTGTGAACAAGTGAACCTTGTTTAATGAGCATAGTTAAAGCATAAAGATGACCGATATTGGCTGGTAAGGACAACTGAGCTAATTGTGATTAAACTGAACCATTGTGCCTGGGTGTTGTTAAAAGTTTATCTGAACTGCAGCTAGAGCAGAGTGCTTGGACACAGTGAGGGAAACGTGGTGAACTGCATTCTCCAGTGCATAACTAATGGCCACTAGTTGGTACTTCAGGACTCAAAAGGACTGGGAAATAAAGGTTGTTATTCTCCTCACTAGAGAGCAAGATATACTTTACCTTTTACTAAAGCTCATAATGAAGTTCTATGCTAAAGTAGAGCTATGCAATTACTCTTCTTTCTAACTACAAAAGCAGCATCTGACCATAATATTAGCAAGGCTAGGAAAACATAATCCAGCTATAATGACTGGATCTCAAGCTTTACTGAATTTCATATGCTGGTCACATTACCTGAGGAAGTATTTTTTTGTACAAGGAGCTCATTCAGTAGTTTTCATCCTGGACTTTGTAACCTGAATATCTCAATCAAGTTCTTTCTAACATCTTCTTACCGAATTAAGTATTACAGTGAGCTTTGTGATACAGTAGTTTTAATCACCTGTATTAATGGAGGTCTTTAAAATGACATTACACTTCATTGAGCACTGGTGCGTGTATAGATGCTAGAGGGTATAATATTGTTCAATGAAGTTGCTAAAGTGATTATGATGTGTGCATAGGCTTTGAAAGTACAGTGCTATTCCTGGTGTCTTCTGCGTCAGTGAATGCAGATCCCGTGGCAATATTGTCATGAGAATTCCGTGGCATATCTCTAGACTAGCATCAAGAGAGGGCTCTACTCCTAGTCCTGCATAACAATTTGCTTAATTTGTGGTTGGTATTTCTCATCTACAAACAGCTGGTCACCTCTGTCAATGGCAATTACGAATGCTTCTTGATCATGAATATGAGTTTCAGACAGAGCTTCTGGGAGAAGACTTTCTACTCTAACTGAGCTTTTCCATCCATCAGTATTTCCTTTCTTTCAAAATATTGGATCTTCACTCAAGTGATATAATTACAGAGGAAAGAAACATCTGCCATGCAGTTGTGAGACTTGCCCATGTGAACAGATCTCATATAAATAAATGCAAGTAGAAAAGGTATGGGCCCTTTAAAGACAAGTTATTAAGTGCCTCTGACTTATCTTTGAGTTTGCTGATCCCTGAATTACTGTACAAAAGCTTCAGTAAAAATAGTGAACTCTATCCAGTTTCTGACGGAACAATTGTAGATGCCTGGTCCCAAGGGACAATTCCTGAGTGGCTCTCAGCCTTGGTGCAGCACCTGAAATCCTGAAGGGGATTTCCTACTGACCTTAACTGCTCTTTGCCCAGGGCACAGGTTGTTCAGCCTATCATGAGGCTCCTAAATCTTCCTGTTTGCAATGCAGGGAGTGTAGGTGCCTAATGCAGAATTCCCTGCAGTCCATAGGCTGAGGCAGACACCAAGTGCTATAGCCCATCAGTCTCTCACTGGACTTGTCCCAAAAATTCCTAACCCAACACCAACAGTGGTCTGCCTGTTTTGTTTTGTTTCCTGTTTTCACTTTAAATAGTAATGATGAATCTGATTAGCTGCAAGACAGCAGATGCTATGGCAATATAATATTTGAATAACAGATGTGAGAACAGACTCTGGCCTTGTTTTATATGACGTGTTATTTAATATTATTTAACATATTCTTGTGCAATGGAAGCCATGCTTTCTGCTCTTTCAGAAACTCTCAACTGAATAATATGAATCAGGACCATTATTAGTTAAAGTATATATATATCTGAGAAAACAACTTTGTATCTAAAAAAGCAGCATATATTTTGAAATATGATACTAATCACAGAAGGATTAGAGTAATAGAACGGATCTATTTCTGTCATCTTGTCTAGGTAAAATAATCCAATGTAATACTTACAGATATAGGTTAACGAATTGTATGAAGATCTGTTACTTTTGATTATGTATATGGCATAAAAATATAGAATACAGTTCACTGCATTGAAGATCACAGTATTTTAACATTTTATTCTGAGAAAAGCCATAAATGGCTTGCACTTACTGATAGATATTCAAAAGTTTATTTTTAGCAAATATTTACAAATCTGTAGTTCTAATGAGAAATCCGAATTATATATAACTAGAAGACTGCAGTATTAAATACAAATTAACCCAAGCCATACCGGTTCGTGTCCAAGTTATGACTGGTTCATTGGCATGGTAGCGGCATGGTACTGTGTTTGATAACACCAAGAATGAGGAATCAAAGTTGGTAAGTTTGCAGATCTGGTGAATGGAAAGGCCACTGATACAGCCTGAGTTATGGCAGAATGCACTCTGACTGGAGACCCTCCTCAGCTTTCTCCTGAATAAATTGTCTTGGTAGGAACGTGTGGGGATGCCCTGTGAGTTCCCCAGCTTGGCCCATGATTCACAAAGATGGGGGACCCACTCAAGATGGGATGCCTCTGTGAGGAGACTTAGCCTCGTGCCAGGCCAGGATGACTGCAGATGGAGTCCTTTTGCTTTGGCAGACACCACTGGTAGCTGCTCTGGGAAGAGCAGTCCCAGTAGGTACAAGTTTACAGAGATGAAAATTCTGTTCTTCTGAAACCTGAGGACTTCACCAAAGGCAGGCCACAAACTTGGGCTGGTTCCTTCCTTGTCACCCTGACCCTATTCTGTGAAACAGCTTTGGAGACTATCCTCTTCAGACAGAGAGCCTCCAGTGCCAGATGCAGCCATGAAGCAGTGTATAATCAACAAAGCCACACTGGCAATCTTCTTCAGCGTAGGAATGTGACTCCAGTGTTGCTGGAACATTTGCCATCTAATTTCAGTAAGTTCTCCCAACCAATAGAAAAATCCCCGAGACAGGCTTGGCTGCCAAACATTACAGTCTTTGAAGTCTAATGGCAGGTAAAAGCTGTATGTCAGTGACCTACTAAAACTTCAAAAGGTATGTCAGAGAATGGTCTTGCAGGGCTCAAGCTGGAAAGCTAAAAGAAAATCCTCAGAGATAATATTAGGAGACTTCAAAGGTAGGAGATATGCAGAAGGTCAACAAGAATGGTCAAAACCAGACAAAGAAACAAAAATTTTCTCTGATGAGTAGAAGTTAGAAAGGAAATAAAAGGGAGAAATATGTACTGCTTTTTATGGTCACATGGTACATGTACTGTACAAGCAACAGTTATCTTGTCTTCAAAGTGTATGTGTCACTATGGTCAGAATATAGACATATACAGTTACTGCCTCAAAAGGAGACTAATAACAGATATCCATATTTTTCTTTTATACTCTCATATCTAAAGGTACTGTGGAATAGGATTTTTTTTTTTTATAACATAGTTAATCACAGTGTAGTGAGTATGTAACAGTGAAAGACACAAACATTCAAGATCAGGTCCTAATCTTACAGACTTCATGTGTGGTACCTAACATACTCAAAAGTAAAGGCATCAATGTAAGAAATATATTAAGTTATGGATTAATCTCAATACTATAAGGGATTTGTTATAATCTCTGGTACTTTATCTCTCAAGCAAGGATTTTTCAGCAATAAAAACTTGAGAACATAGAATTTATGTAGAAGGAACTCTGGAACAAGAAGGCTTCAAAATAAGGATGACAAGGTTGGGTGAGACCAAGAGTCTAGTAGAACCAGTATCTTTCTTCTCATAATAGCCATGAATGGATGCTTAAGAAAGATACAAAACACTGGACAGGAATATTTTCCTGAGCTTCCAGCCGTTTTTCAGCTGAGAAACTTCCTGAGCCGAGCATGACTTCTGTATCTAGTAATTCTCAGTGAATTCCTCCCCCATGAACTTCTGTAACCCTCTCCAGAAATGTAATTTTTAGCAAACACATTCTGTTGCAGGGGTGGTTCCCAGCTTTACAAACAGATGCTGGAAAGAATTACTTTTTTGTTGTTGTTGTTGTTGTTTTTGTTTGTTTGTTTTGGGTTTTTTTTGTTTGTTTGTTTGGGTTTTTTTTTTTTTTTTTTTGTTTTGGTTTGGTTTTTTTTTGCTAGTTTTGATATCTGAGTCAAATCTACTGTACTGAGACTCAGTCTGGGTTTCTGAATCTGTCTCCTGCCACAAAACCTGTTCTGTGAAGACAGGCTCTATCAAAACAAGCTGCAGGAACAGATCTTCCATCAATGTCACTGTGCAACAACTGAAATGAACTGAAGAAGAGAAGGAAAGAGCAGCACCATAAGATCTTGAACATCAAAATGACCACAGGAAGACGTGCTCAAAATGCATTAGAGCACACTTGTGTGTGCTTTTTGCGGTTTACCATGGTGCCAGAGTGCACAAGGCTGTAGTTAAAATTCCACTGGTTTTTTTTCCCCTCTTTGTGAAGTTCTGTTTTCAATTTTCACTGTGCAGCAGCAGCGTTACCAAATATGGGAGAATCTGTGACCATTCTGGACCTATATGCTGCACTGGGAATGCATGACATAAATGCATTTCTTTTCAAATTACTTTTTCTTTGTTATTCCAATGGTAAAGCACTGATTTCCTGTAGCCTCCAACATGGACAGAGAAACTTATAGGCAAATGATAAGGTAGATCAGATTGTTCCTGCTTTGCATCCATACAATGAAAAAAAGAGAAAGAAGCTGTGAAAAAGAATGTTGTTGAATATATTTGATACAGTAAATGGGTTAATCTGTTCAGATCACCTGCTTCACCTGCAACATAAAAGTGTTTTTTTTTTTTCCCCACCCCTTCAGGAGGAAAATAAACAGTCCCCTTATCCCTAGGGTGGTAGCAAGCCCTAACAAGGAAAAGCAGGACACATTCCTTTCTTCCTTCCTTTATAACCAATCACTGAATTGCTCTCAACACATTCCAGATCTGGTAGGACAGCTTAATTGCCTTCACCTGGAGGCCACTGCCTGAATTCCTGTCAGTTAATATAGCACCTATGGAGTGAGGCACTGTGATTTCTTTCTGATGAAAGTGGGTTAAGCACCCAGCCCCATGGTTATGAGCAGTTTCATAGGTTCATTTGCATATGAAGATTTATGAGTTTCTTGGGTGTAACTGTTCCAATAAAAGTTTGAGTCTATTAAGTGTCATCAAACATAATTCCTCCCTGAAGACTTAGAACAGATACGAGAAAGATGAGGAACTGTTTATTGTAATAAGTTGTGGTTATGAGTGAAATCTTTAATTGCTTCCTTACAATGAAAAATCTGCATGGAGAAGGGAATGTTGCTGGTTTGCTTTCACTGGTGGTGAAATAGGGAAATTTCTGTAACGATTCACGATCAGAATAACACGTGCAGTGTTATTCCACAAGCCAGCCTAAATTTTGCAGAGCTATTCAGACAATTCCTGCCATGAAATGTTGTCAACCATTACTCTGGGTCATAATTTCTCATTTCCGTAGTTACTGTTCACACAGAATGTCAAGAGGGGTCTCAAGAGTCAAATCCTAAATCAGTAGTAAAACAGCAAGTTTATACCTTTTTCCAAATGAGTAGCTAGACAATTAGACTAGAAGAATAAAAATACTTAAGTGTATGGACTCAAACCACAGTTTGCCATTGTTATGCACTCGTTCTATTTCTACCATATTTTATGAAGTATTTTGCAATAAGCTTTAAAACCTCACTTGTGTTGCCTGATCCTGTTCCAAGTGAAGTGAAACGTTAACATTAATTCTGAATAGAACTGAAAACAGTTGTTTCATTGACAACATTTTGGCAGTTTGATAAAATATCAGGGAGTTTGACAAGAGCATCTTATCACAATATTGCCTAGATAGAATAAATTTCAACAGACAATAATAAAAGTCAGAATAAACCAGTGATAGCTCATTATTCATATGTCCACTGCAGAAAGGAAAACAGTGTAAGCAAGACCAGAAGGCCTCTGAGGCTTGAAAATCATGATAAACAAAGTAAGTAAAAATTTGCAATACCACAACCAAGATGATAACCAACAGTTATTAACAATTCCATTTTCACCTGAGAGACAGAGAGGTCTTAATAATATACAGGGCTCCTACTACAGTGAAGTTAATGATATAATTTTATTCTTAAGCTCAAAAGATAAATTTCTGTGATAAACAACAAAAAGTATCTGACAATGTTAACTCACTTTGATTTTATTCTATACATCACTCTCCAGATACTCACATCAACTACTTAGTTATATAGGCATTCTTGGGAACTTCTTTTTTCTTCACATAAATAACCTTATCATACCACAGGAAAGGAATGGAATATCTGTTTCTCGGGTGTCTTGTACAAATACGCTTTTCCATTGCTCCCATAACTACTGAAACATTACCCAAAGTAGACCAACAGTGACTTAGACTGGTTTAACTTCTATGACAGCGGAAGGAATATGCTCATTTAATACACATTTAGTAAATTAAACGAAAAGAGATCTGTAAATTATTTGCTCAATAGTTGGGCTACTAAAATTATTTCTGCACAATGTGTTTCACAGATATTCCACAAAACTGCAGTTATGAAGGCAAAGAGTGCTCTGCTGTTTCAACCAGCAAAAAGCCTGTCCTTAGTGCACAGTCTCCCCTAACACATACATGAGATTTGGGAGTGAAGATCAGATGTGTACAGATAAAGAGAATACCCCACGTGTAGAATTTAAATTATCTGTCCAGAGCACAGCAAATGCAGACATTGCTGTCCGTTGAGTGTATATCACAATTTCCTTTAGCATTTGGGTTTTTATAGCACTGTAACCGGCAGCCGAGTCCCGGACAAAGCTAACCCTGTGGCACCATCCTGTGGCACACCTGGCATTTGCACGACTCCGACTGCTCTTCCAGCGGCTGTCACCTGCCTGTGACTGTTCCACTGACAGTGCTGGAGCAGAGCACGCTTTGGAGCTTTCGTTTCACGTCGCCTTCTGTGACTAGGTATCACATTGGCTACTCTAGCAAAGTTTCACCTTGTTCTTGGGAAAATGGTTTGAAGGGAAGGGACTTTTCCCAGCTATTCTAAAACCAATCCCAATATACTCCCCAACCTACGGCTAGTATGATATAAACAAATACAATATAGAATTGGGAGATAGGTATTTGAAGAAAAAATACTGAGATAGGCTGAAAACATTAATTCCAAAATTCTGAAACAAACTAGAATAAGACTGTTGGATTGGTTTGGTGGGAAATGTTTCCAACAAACTCAGGGTGGTATATAACTTGGAAACAGGCAATTCAGTATCTCACTGTAAAAGGGAGGGAGAGGACAGAAATTATTCATGTCTGAAAAGTCCCTGAATTTGAATTGAGTTGACTGCAATAATTCAAAGCAAATAGTGATAGCAAAAAAGTGTTGAATAATCAGAGTAGACAAGATTATATTTGATTAGCTGGGCTTTCCTCAAAAATAACTTGATTTTCTAGGAAAACACAATGTGTTACACAATGTGGCTGAAGTGAACATTAATAAAGCAGATTATATGGTGCTACTCAGAAATTTATTAATTAAGTTGAGAAAGTTGGTATTTTTGATAAGGATTATAGTACAGGCAAAGAACTGGGTAAAAGTGGTAAGGTACTGAATGATTTTTAATGGTGAATCCAATGTAGTCATTAATGACCTGACACAAATGTTACCACTGCGCTATTGACAAAAAAAAATTAGAAGATATCATTAACATAATGCATAAAAAATGGTTGATTCCAAGAAACTGAGGCATGAAAAGAAATGAAATTCTACAAGACAAATTGTAACATAATACTTCTGAAGAATAACAAGTATGTAGCTTTAAAGCAAACCTTAGAGCACTTTAGCCCTTATTCTAACATTTGCTCCACTTTTTCTAATAGCTCACTTGCAACTTCTTGTTATTTTACTGAAATGCAGCAAATTCAAAGAGCACAAGTGAAAATATCCTCAAAATATTGCACTATGTTCACTGTGACATTGCATTTTGTGTTCAAAAGGCCGATGATTAATCTAGAATTCTTGGAGAACCTGACAGTTAGTTTGGATTATTAAGCAAAAGTTTGGAAGATGAGTTAAATTTTTTTGGATCAGTCAGGTACTGATTATGTGACCACAACTGAATCAAATAAACTTGCAGTCTAAGACATGCTGGTGTGAGTGGGAGGTTCCAATACTCACTTCTAGAACTTCCAAAGAAAAACTATTATTACTTTAAATTACATTTGTAGACCTCCCTCCTTTTCTCTTTCCTTCTTCTCCAGACTTTTGTTGTTCATTATAACCTTCTCTTCTGAGACTTCTATTACTACTTTGCTTCCCTCCTTCACCCAGGGTAGGAGTCAGTGCTCTGCGTTCTCTATGGTCCTGCATAATTCAGGCATGTGACCTTTTCCTCACAGATATTCTCTTCCCAGAGCAGAGAGAGCACAGGCTATGGTTGTGCTACATTTCTACACAAGTCTTATTTACATTATGAACAAAAGCTTCAGTTTTTCTTACCAAGATGATCTTGGAAAAAGTAGAGACATATGTTTCCTAAAATGTGAAGGTCGGTCCCCCTGTAACTGGAACAATTCCTATAAGCTGTGAGAGATGGCACAGAAGATGAGCCTGTTGAGCACCCATTTGAGAAACAGCAATTTCAGTGATGCCTGAAGTTAACTTTGCAAAATATGCCTGTAAGAGCTACTCAGTACTTGCATGTCTTGATCTCTTGCCTGCTTTTAGCAATTTTATTTACCCTCCTTTCCTGCCTGACTGCAGGGCCTCTTGGGCTCGAAGGTATTAGAACAATACAGTCCAGACAACACAACTGCTCTGCTTCTCGTTTACCCGGGTAATCATGTGAGTCAAGCCCTATGATTTACAATTCCAGATTACAAAAGGAAATATATAACAAGCTTAAAAATTAGGGCACAGGTGTTTCTGAAGGTCAAATATTGGGCATGACTAAGTTTAGGAAAATAATTCAGAGGATTAAGTTTATGTTTGTTTTGCGTAGTTATACACAACTATAAAAGTGTTGGTCCATAGAGTACTTCTATGTCCATAGTTACTTCTGCTGCCTGTTTATGCTATTCCCACCAAGTTAGTGTGAAATAAACTAGTGTGTGAACATTCAGTACATTAACTAAGTTTTGATAATAAGAAGGAAACATGTCTTTACTTGTGGCAAAAACTCACTCTCATTTCAGATAACAGGGCAATTGGCAGCTGAGTTTTGACTTGGAATGATGTAATTTGGATGATTATTTACTTAATATTTAAACTGTGTGTCTTCTCTTTATATGTTCTGCATTAAGATGGACTGTGTGGGTTCATTCTTGCTGAGCTGGAGCGAAGAATCCTGCTCTACCTTATAAACCGTGCCTTAGCTGGCAGGCAGAGAGGATGAGCTTTCAGCTGTGGCCTAGGGTGTAGCTCTATGTAGGAAGGAACAGAGAATTTTCTCACGTTGTTTAGAGACATGCAACTTAATCCCTTAAGGCTGAAGAGTAATATTTTTCTTCCTTCTGCTAGAATGAGATAAAACTTCACTATTTATGTTTTCCTATGAAAGTAAAAAATAATTTTTTTTCTGTACAAAAAAAGGAAAAAGTTTTTCTGTGAATTTCTGTATTTACAGATATATATCTACACATGCACACATATGTATATTTATATACCTACAGAAACTTCCACCATTTTTTTCTAAAACTTGTAAAACTCTGGCCTGTATAGCATTAAGGCAACTATCCTGATGGGTATCACATTTGTACAGTTATATCCATCAGATCCCCCAATAAATTCAGTTTAAAATTTTAAATTCCAGTGGACATGAGTTAGACTAAAAAGTCCTGTGAGCAGTAAGACATAATATTAATGCATTAGTAGCAAAAATTATTATTTGCATATCTTAGTAACAATATGTAATATTAGTAAGTAGTAGTGTTAGTAATAACACGTAGTAGTAACATCCTTTCTTTAAAAAAAAAAAGTACAGCACCAGCAGCTTCTTTCCACATATGTTCATGAAGAGGAGCTTCATATTTCTTTAAAACTTTACTATATTCTTAAGATTCTTCAGGGGGCTGTTCTTCGCCTCTTCCTCTACTATTATTGATCCTATTCTTATTTAACAAAAGCCCACTTTTTCACATTTCTGAATTTTACTCCTTAAATTACACATTTTGTTACCTATTCTGCAATATAACAGGAACTTATCTCTTCCTGCTTGTTCCATGTAACCAAGAGGTTCACTGTGTTAATAACCTTGTTTCCCTGGCCTTCTTTGTTTCTCTCATTCTATACCACCTTTGCTAAAGACCATCTGGATGATCCCAAAGGTATCCTCCAGTCTGGTTTTTTATGATTCTGACCTTTTAATCAACACTGAGAACTAAAGCATCTCTTGATTTCCTCAATGAAATCTAAAGGTCCACCACTTCTGTACCTTCTGTACAGTTCCACTGCAATCTCTATTTCTTATCACTATGCAAGCATCAGCTTTTCACAACTCACACATTTCTTTGTTGCTTCCTACTCTCTTACCAGAGCACTTTCTTTCTGGATTCCCACACTGTGATGCTTTGAGAGAGAAAGAAGGCAACTAGATCCAATCTCTTGGAAGATGTTTTGCATTCAAAGATTATGGATCTAAACCAACATCTCAAATATGACAGCTACTGGAAGCCAGTGCTTGCACTAGTAAAACACCCTTTCACAGGAAATGTTGCTAAGTAAAGCAGATGGATTCTGCATGTGTGTCTTCTGGAACAGTCCAGAATAAGTGTGCCCCAAAAGTGGTCTAAAATTGCCCGAGGAACTTGAATTAAGGCTGAATCAGGATGCAACCTTTATTTATATGGCTTCATATGGTTTTTATCACAGTATTGCTGCCTCATTCAGTGAGTAGACAGCTATTTAATATTCATTTGTAATACTGAACTCATTTGTAACCAGTGTCTAGCAACAGGCCTAATGAATACCATCAAAATACGAGGCAAAATCTAAAAATATATTACAATGCTAGTTATTTTTAAAAACACTACATTTAAAGAAATCTCCACCAAGCTGCAACCACTTAGCAGCATAGCACTTCTGCAAATACTTCTGCTTCTCAGTAGCACACACTTCTGCAAATACTTTACTGGTACGCTTCATGATAAACATTCTGAAAACAGGGAAAAATGCAATTATAGGCCAACTTTGAATGTGTTAGATAATGTGCACTGAGGCAGCATCCTACAATGATTCTGTGACAGAAATAAAGTAGTAGTTCAGATCATCTTATTAGCGTTTATCTGCCTTAGCCATAGAACTGTCATTCTTTCCATCATCTCCTGCCTCATATGCTGTGTCTCAAAATTTTTGTAGTATGTGACAGAGCAGGCCTGTAGGCAACAGCCTACTTACCTATTCCATCAGAACCCAGCACAGGTTCATGCCAGAAGGGAACCGGGGTTGTTTAGTCTGGAGAAAAGAAGGCTGAGAAGAGACTTTACTACTCCCTACTACTGCCTGAAAGGAGGTTGCAGCAAGGTGCATGTTGGTCTCTCCTCCCAAATAACAAGTGATAGGATGAGAGGGAATGGCCTCAAATTTCACCAGGTGAGGTTTAGATTGGATATTATAAAAAACTTCTTGACTGAAAGGGCTGTCAAGCATCAGAACAGGCTGCCCAGAAAAGTGGTTAAGTTACCATTTCTGCGGGTATATAAAAGATTATAAAATACGTATGTGTATATATACATATATATATACACTGTGTATAAAATATTATAAAATGTGGCACTTAGGGACATAGGTTAGTGGTGGACTTGGCAGTGCTGGGTTAATGATTGGACTTGATCTTAAAGGTCTTTTCTAATCTAAATTGTTCTATGATTCTAAGAACTGAACTTGAACTCCCAGCCAAATAATTCTCCTACCACGTTTCCGCCATCTCCTCTACCAAAAATTAGTAGCTCAGGTATCACAGGCTTCTGGTCCAGCCCACTCCATCTCACACCTCATTAGATTTAAGTTGCCTTCTTTCAGCCTTTTTCTTCTCCAGTCAATTAGCTCTAAATCCCTCCTTTCAATTTTGCTCAGTAGCTCTAAATGTCACCCTCTTGTTTTTTCCACTCTGCTTTTCTTGTCTAATCATTTAATTCCCTCCCAATAGCAGAATCATTGTCCAACCCATGTAATCTCCTTGTTCAACTGGTCTCTAGGTCCTCTTTCCGCTGCCATCCTAACCGAGCATGGCTCAGATTCCTTTCCTAAATATCATCTTGCTAAGCCACTCCAGTTTCTGTACCCCTTCTTCACTGATTTCTTGTCAAGCCATTTCTTTCTCTTCTACTCTCAGTCTTGCCTCATCCTAATGCACTCCTTTCATTCCTAATGTGGTTTTATCTCCTTGCATTCAGATCAGGAGGACAATTCTGAAAGTCAAAAACGGTTACCTATGTTCAGTCACAATTTCAAGCTGCATTTTGGCATAAAACACCCATTGCAGGAAAAGCCTTGGAGCCTGCACAGTGCTTGATCAACAGACTGCTCAGTCTGTATGGAGAAAGGTTGCAGAGACTCGGATAACACGACCTGTAAGGTTGGGCAATATGACCAGGGAGGAAACAGATGCTGCATGGTTGCTTTAGAGAGTGGTGCAGTTTGTTTAGCTGCAGGAGCTGTGAGGGACATGAACAAAACAAATGATGGCATCTCCAGCCCTGTTGGTAGCCTAAAGCCAAGAATTGTTACAGAAGGCATACAAATCTATTTCTGAAAAGCCATTAATTTGTCAGTGTGAAAGAACAAATGAAAAACTCAATAATGCTACATGAATATCATATGTGATCTGTTATTAGCATATAAGAGCAGACCATTAGGCTCCTACAATGTTCAATGTCTCTGACACGGTTAATCAAAAGGGCTGCTATAATAATCACCAACTTCTGAAACAATGGGTGGAGACAAGACTTCAGTTTTAGAAATCCATTTCAAGTTACGACATTGCTCCTTCATGGTCTACCTTTCTTCAGCTGGTGAGTGTGTAGCAAAATGGTAATTGAGTCTGAGTGTTACTAAATGCAAAGTATTGCATACAGAGGAGAAACTCTAATTCTACTTTAATTCTCAAAAAAAATTCTGAACTATATTGATACAAAACAATGATTAAGAAATACTGTGTTTGCCAAGGACAGAACTTTAATGTGCAACATGCACTTAATACGAAACAGTTTGAAAGTTCCTGTAATGAGAGGAAGTAGGAGACAAGTTTCCAGGAATATGCCAATAGGGAAAAGAGTTCTGTGGAGTGTAAAACTGGACCCTCACTACTGATACTAAGCAAATACATCTGCACACAGCATGTATTAAAATGGTTGTTCTGTTATATTGGCAAACTTTCTACATTACCAATGTTAAAACCAAATTATATTTGTTCAAAGAACACGTCATCATGATATGTATTGGTGGTCATAACTCCTGGAAAACAGAAAGATGGGTCTGATGAAGTTATTATGGTTTAAACCTAATGTCTGATACCTTATGACCAAATACAAGGGAGGGATATGATTCCCTTTTTGAACAATTTTAACAAAAATTTAAGCTCCATCACCTGAAATAAGAAGGAACCACGACATAAACAGTGATGATCACACAGCTTTCCAAAAGATATGTCTTTCATATAAGTTAGTCTCTGCCAAATTCAATTCTGTTGCAAACCATGGTGATAGAATACAATGATCTAAAAGCTTGTTAAATTCTCTTAATATATTGAAAGAAAAATTGTTTTCCCATTGCTTCCTTCTGGGAAATAATTGGACCACATTGGCGTGACATCTTGTATTAAATAAATTGATATTTAAGCTGAGACAGAAAATTCATGCAAACTTTCAGCTTGCATCATTATAAATCAGCAAATACATTAATCAACAAAGATATAACCAGCTGAGAAGCACTATTTATAAGGGAATTATGAGGCAATCTCAATAAAAGAATTAGAACTCTACCTAGGAAACAGATATTAGTTGTGAACATATTTCAAATGCTTTTCTTTAAAATACTGAATTCAGATAGCAAACTTGACAGGTTGACTTTGCAAAGATCCATGATACTATTCACGAATGCCTTTTCCATAAAACGTTCCTTAAAAATTTCTTTTAGTTTTCTCACTTTTTGATGAAAAATGGTACATTTTCTTAACCAAGCATTATTCGAGGTATGATAGGAAGTTAACATCAATGACTTCTGGTCTTCTATTTATTATGTAGCTAATAAAACATAAAACAGTACAATATTTGAGATGAGCTAGAAATAAATATTGAGCAGTGAAATACCTTGGCTTGCAGATCACCAAAATCTATCAAGATCAACCTGGGCTCTGATCCACTTCAGAACAAGCTAAACAGGAACATCTAGTTTCAATTACCATTTTTCTACCCACTCACCTAGTCCTAACAAGGTAGGCAAGTGAAGCTCAAAATCATAACTGAAACTGACTGTTCATAAATGCAGAGTACTGTATTTCAGAGGAAAATCTAATTCTGTATTTTACACAGATTGTCCAATTAAACTGACTAACAAAAGGACTATCAGCATTCTAAGCATCAATGCGAACATCTCAATAGGGACATCTTTCTGTAAATGTCAGTCAGAAGCCAATTAACAACAAAAGCAAATAAAAACAGTAAGGAAAATAAAACTGAGTTCTTAGTGCAAATCAGGTGTTTTCTCCTTATTTCACCTTAAATACCAGTGTGTTTTCTAGACCAGCAGAATATGAGTGATTATGCTTACTGACATGAAAAATTAGAATGGATGTCAAACACCATACTTGAGAATGAAATTAGTGTGTGTTTGAAATTAGAGTAAAATCCACTAAGAAAGCAGATATGTGGAGTCTATACTGTCTCTAAGAGTATCTGATACTATCCACATACAGAGAGAAGACCAGACAATTTCTGAGTCTGGTATAATAACAGTAATTTCAGTGTATTTTCACATTTTCATCCAGACTTATAAATTTATGAGCTCTGCTTATAAAAAGCTATCTGTTGTCTTGTATATTGGAAAGGCAGGAGGTATTAAATAGAGGCAAGAGTTGCTTGTACAGAGACTAGATCACAGTCACATCAAAAACCCCATGTATATAAAGCAAAAATACAGACAGAAATCAAGGAATTGCACAAAGTAGACTTGTGTGTAGCAATTAAGCACTTGTGAGTTTTGGTGTCAGTTAATAAAGACTAGGAGAAGTACCTCTATCAGTGGGAAAGCGAAGCAGTAATGGCACAGAAAATCTGCAAGCATCAATACATTTAAAAGCCAGTGCTCTGTACATCTAAGCCTTTTTTTTCTATACATCCCTTATCTTCTTCTGCCCATGCTACTCCCCAGTTTGCTTACTGCTCAGAAAGACTACCTTCTCACTTCTAAAGTTCCTGTAACACCCCAATCATCTGAGGGGCATGCCGGAAGTGGGTAAGAAAAGGCCAAGAACAAGAAGAGAAAACAGGAGGAACAAAGACATGGAAGCTTGTTCAGTAGATCAAAGAAAGTTTTATGTCCATTTCAATTTCACCCTGTAGGCCCCACTCTGAAGATCAAACCTGCATTATAATCAGCATATGGAGGTGGAGGCTTATGGGTTTTGAATGGTTGATACCAGATCTACACTGCTTCACCTGCACTGGAGTTTGAACTTCTACAAAGTGACTAATCATATAATGATACCATTTGGCAGATGTAAGTTGTATTAATAAAGTTTAATGAGATAATTGAGAATAATCTGTATCATTATTCATATACACACATTTGCACATATGTGAACTGATACATGATATAATATAGCTCAACTTCAGACGTAGAACTTCCTTCTGTGAAAAATCAAGCAACAAACTTAATACTCTGATGTAGCACTCCAGCAGAAGGACAAAACCTTATCACTTAATGATGATGACTGCATTAACAGAACAGTTCATTAATTTCCCTGCAAACCATGCCAGATTCTACAACTAAGAGATATATCTAGGAGATAACACATATTTCACAAAAGACACCACATCAATCCTTGGAACTTTCCTTCTTGCTCCACTAGTTATTAAGTTTTCAATACCATAGTACTTTACTTAAAATTAAACAAATGAACAATCTACTGAATTTATATAGACTTAAAAATTAAGCAAAGGTAAGTCTGCAGAATGGAGTCCAGCACTACACAAATCACCTTCAAACTTAACTAATATACCTGACACAGTTTGCATCTCACAGATTACCTCCACTTACATAAATTAATCTAATTCTTCTGCCACCTTTCACAACATTTGTAAATTGCACTCCATGATATTTATATAAGTTGCACTGGACCTACAATAAACAATATGATTTTTCATTTAATTATTAGATGACATGTTCTCAGAATATAGCTGGGTGTTGCATGCCAAGTGCCAACAGCAAATAATACAGGTTCTTCCTGTTCTGGGAGACACCAAATAGGAGCATCTTCTTACTTGTTAACCTAGACTCCATAAAAAAAAATGTATTCACACAACTATTAGTGGGACAAATACTCACTCCGTAACAATTTCTTATATTTCTGACTTTGACTCCTTAAAACTTAAGTGTATAAAATCAAGAGTGGCTGAGGACATGAACTGAAAGTCTGAACAGTTTAGTAATTTTACTACTGCTTATTATTATTAGGCTTTGTTTTTAAATTGAGAAATGGAAGAACTGCTTAGGCAGATACCATTGCCAAACACCTCAGACGCAGGAGCCCAGCCTCACACTTGCTGTTATGAGGTCTCCTGAAGTCCATCACAGGGATTTAATGCTCTAATGGTAAATGTGCACTTTTCTTCCCACAGGCTTCAGTCTTCCAGAGTGCACTTTCTCATTTAAATAGCTTGCTTGCTATGAATGTTCCTACTTACCTAGTAAGAAGTTTGAACCATACCATGGACTGTATTAAAAGGATGGTTGTTAATTCAACCTTGCTTCATCAGAGAACCTACACACAGTACTACTAATACAGGTAACAGAACAGCTACTCTTTGTTTCTTCCAAGCTGCCTTTCCCCCTCTAGCTTTTACATTTGAGATACATTTGAATTAATGTTGCTCTTATTTGTTGCCTTGGAAAACTCTCACAGTTTACTTGTACCAAGAATACCAAGAAAGCAATATGTCTGCAATGTATAAAGTATCGAAATGCAGCAGATCTCAAATTGAAGAGAAAAAAAGGAGCTTTTGTCACAAAAGCATTTAATCGGTGTGGATGATTTTATCAAGGATATGCTTAGCCATGAGTGCTGTTGGAAACTGATGAAATCATGGATCAATAAAAATCTCATGTTTTGAAGTAAGTGCCCATTTATCAATCATGGTCACAAAGTTATTCTGAAAAAACAGCAACTTTCAGGAGTTGAGGCAGTAGAAGACAAAGTGGTGGACTGGATGCATGAGACAAGTTTCTCAGAAGATGATAGGCTTGTGTGAAATTATTTAAGGAAAATTTAGAAGAGAAATAACATATGTACTAGGTCATGGTATTGGCTAGTGTCAGAAAGTGGGATAAGAACACTGAGCAGACAAATAGCAGAACATGAGTCATGCAGACATGCAAACAACAAAGGTCAGCACGGCCCAAACTGATGGACAGTTCATGGAAACAAAGTTAGGCTATACAAGATAGCAACTTCTGTGGAAGGGTAGAACCAAGTTAAGCTTAAAGTGGGAAGAGGACTTGTAAAGAAAAGTGTGCAGTATCATAACACTCTTGATCTCCGTGCTGATATTGAGATTAAAAGTATCAGCAAAACTGTACTACAGAGATTCATAAACTTTAAAATTTGCAAAAATTTTCCTTTTTGCAATGATTTTAATATAAGAAGTTTATTTTGATAACAAAAGTACTTCTTTTTAGGTTCTCATACTCACCTACTCTCAAAGTATCTTAGATTTTAAAAACCAAGATATTTTCACAAACATTCATCCTATAAAACAAAATGAATTTATTAATGCTGTGTGATTCTGCTATATATTTTTCTGAGGATCTGAAACACTTCAAACAGTTTACAAATCCTCCCACCCACATCAAAACCACCAATGTACAGCAGATATTTTAAAGCAGGGAGATTATTGATTTGTCTAAGGTCACAGAACTAGTGCCAGAGAACTAGGTTCAACAGTTCTGACTCTAATGCTCTAGAAAATGCTAACAATTTGATCGTTTGAGACTCCAGCTTTTACACCAAAACATAAACTTGCTTTAAAATGCCTGATGATACCAAGGATAGGGAAAGGGAGCAAGAAAGAAGAGTATATGTGGTGATTCAGAATGAAGAACCAGGGATTACCTCTCAAAATGCAGCTTCAGACCTGCTATTCCAGGCAGACATACTTGGAAGAAATAGGAACACCTGAAAAATGGACTGAACTATGCACACACTCTTGTGCTACAGTAAAAAAAGCACAACATTCACAGGAATTCAAATGTTTTTAAAAGCCTGTATGAAAACACTTTTCAAGACTAAAAATAGATACATTGATTCCACCTGTATTTTGATCTGCATTTTGATTTAAATTTGATCAGAGAAATTGTCATTTCAGTGTTAACCATGGCACCAATACAGGCTTTCAGTGTATGACCGACCAGTTCCTACAGAAAGTACAGACACTTTATATACATTATCAGGTGTCTTTCTGAGGGATATGACCACAGGGGGAGATCCAATATAAATACAGTTATGCTGGCACGGGTGTTTTAGCTGGCATAGCTCGACATGCCAATCTGTTATTAACTCTGCTGGAAAAAGCACCTGCGGGAGTACAACTGGTTTTCGTGGGACAAGGCTGGCTGGTATCTCCTGCTGTACCTGGTGCGGCTCTGCCCTTTATAGGGATTATTTTCCTGTACTAACACGGGTGACAGCTCATTCCACCCTCTGTCTGACAGCCAATCTTGGCAGCTCCTGTCATGGCACTAACCAAAAAAAA
>VZTI01000775.1:1556707-1655908 GCA_013397865.1 Struthidea cinerea | reverse complement strand
CCCGGTGGAGGGGCAGCCGCGTCCCTGTGCCACACACAGGGCGCTGCCACCGCCGCCCTCTGCCCGGGACGTGGCTCCTGGGCACAAGGGTTGTCAGGCTGCTTCCCCCTCCGCCTTCCCCGGCGTGAGGTCAGCGCCCCTCTTGCGAGAATCCGGCCACCTCCGCCTTGTTACCCAAATTATATTGGCTTTTTAAAATTTCCTGACTGCGAACAAGTATTAACAGTGGACTTCTAGGAATGACCGTGTCTGTATAGGCAGTTAATAGACTCAGCTGTTGTTTGAATGCTGCCGTGTGACAATAAGATACACGGACAACAATTTCAAAGCGGCCAAATCTGGTGATGTTCCCTGTGAGGTTGCCTTACAGGTATAAGGTGCTCGGGTGTGTATTCATTAATACCTTGCAAAACACTGGTACCGCAAAGTGTGGCAGATGAAAAATATATCGCAGACTCAGTGTTTTACAGTTTTATTGTATTTGTGATTGTAGGTTGTTGACTGTATGCTGAAGACCTGGTATGTTGAGTATCTTGTAGGCACTACAAAATTATACTGAAATGGACTTACTCAACAGACTTAAGTAATAACATACCTGAGATTAAGCAATGATCCAGTTTTATTTTACCTAATTCCTTTGATACATGGTATCTGTAAGAGTTTCATGAAGTTAGGTAACTGTCACTCAACATGGCAGACATTGACATGCTGCTTAAAAGTCATGAATTTGGTACCTTATATTGTTTTTTGCATGAGAGTTAAGATCCTGAGCTTTGGCTGAGGGTTACTCTTCTATCAGACTCGGAGGGGTGATTTTTTTCAAATATCTCTGCCTAGTTTAGTGAAATACCACTTTTGAAAAGCAGAAAAGCTGTATGGAAGGGCACAAAAATGATGAGCTCAGATTTTCACACCTAATATAGTGGTATTTGTAAGAAATACTGGGCCATGCAGATGTTCTAGGAGCACCTATGTATTAAGTCAGACCAAGATGACTCTCTTAAAGTGGATCTCAATTGTCCACACTTACCTTGCTCTGCCTTCATTGAGGAATGATCTTGGAGCACACAAAGCAGGTTACATTCAGATTGGAGCACATCTTCAAACACAGATGCAGGCCCAGTGTAGTTTTGAAGTGCATTTGATATATTCCTGCTGTTGGTAGCATTCATTTGATAGAAGCAGGTTAGAACTTGTCCAGAGTAATCTCCCTGTACCTGAAATAGATATTATGTGGGTCCTGGGTCCCATTAAACTGTTTTGCTTTCATGCCTTCTGATGTTGATCTGCAGGACTTGACAATGGCAAGGCATGCATTAGCTTGAGAGTCAGTGTACAGAAAGTAAGCGTTAGCCTTAATGCTGAAGACTATTTGGAAAGTGTCTTTCCTGTGTGGATCTTCAATTTTGCTAGGTACACTGTTAAAAATCTGAGGCATTTATATGTATTAGATGGACCAAACACTATTACAAGATTAGTGAGAATTGGAAAGTGCAGATAACTTATAAATTACGTTCCAACTAATTCAGCAGATGAATGGGCCTGTGAGAGCCTGACCTGGTCTCTCCCTTTTCCTCTCTCTGTACTGCCGTCTTTCCGATACCTTGTCCTTTATTTCTGTAATCTTCTCTCTAGTCATTTTTCATTCTTGAATTTGTTAGAAATGCAGTTGCTAAAGTAAGTACCATGCTTGCAAACTTGATTTTTCTCTTGTGTGTATGTGTTGCTTTACACTTTTGAGTTCCTCCACAACTTAGGTCTTATTTCCTACTGGTACTGTATTGTGGCCATGGATTCCAAACTCTAACATCCAGCATTCGGTTGTTTCAATAATAGCTGTGCTGCTGCTTGAATGCTATTTTGAGGATGGTTTTTGCCCACTGGTCTTCGTTCTTTTCTCCATGTTTCCCTGTGAGGCAAACCTTGCCAGGAACCTTACAAAATGCTACCTATCAAGACTAGGCAGTAGGTAAGCTACATTGCCTATATCACCAGCCTAGACAAAAGCATCTGGTTATTACCATTGCCTCATCCTCCTTTAGTCTCATTAGTTCATGTATCATTCATTTCTTCATGCTTTGTTGCTAATGTAAATGATAGCATACTTTGAAAAGGATTGTCATGGTGCCAAATCTTTACATTTTCAGCATTCTTGTGCTGGTATATGATGCCGACATATAGTAACAAGTGCACAACCTTTGAAATCTGCAGGGCGTAGTGTATCCTTTACCTTCTGTGTTGTATATCTCTGTCTCTTTGAGAAGAGGAAGAAGTTGGGAGGGCATGGCTGTCCTAAACTTTTGTACTTATTCCTAGGGAGAAGAATTTCACTTGACAATCTAGATAGTCTGGAAGAGGACTGGTAGCATATCTGCTGCTTGAGGTTAACTGACTAAAATACATGAGGTGATTTAATTTTGTATGTGTGAATTCCTTTGTTAACCTTGGTGTATAATGCCTGAAAATGTTGTGTCATGTTAGTGTGAAGTGAATTTCAGCTTCTTGAATTCTGGAAGGTGAAATTCTAGTTTTCAGTTTTGTAAGGGCAAAGGTAAATTTTGCAGGCCTGAATATAAACAGCAAAACACTGGGCTTAACATTCAAGTGAATCATTGAAGTGTTCTAGTGCGACTGTAAACTTTAGCTGCAGAACTTCTTCCTTCCTCACATAGTTTCAGAATGCACACTTATACATACTTTATGTTCAAAATGACATTTCGTGTTTTCCTATTATTTCATGTGTTTCTGGAGTAACTGTCATTTTTCTGTTTGATTTTTTGTGCTTTTTAAAGTTTTGCTGGAGTGTCAGCGATAGGTCTGCTGCTGGGTAAAGTTGAAAAGTAAAATAACATACAAATTGAAAAAAAGAAGGAAAATCTTTTAGCGAATCAAATGTGTTTTGAATGTGTGACAAGAAAGCTATGAGATGGGCTGTTAATGTTGTATGTGTTTGTTTTTATATAGAATAACCAGTTATAGGCATGATAGCAGGAAGGAGAGGTAGCAACTTTTACCTACCTTTCTGCTGTCAAACAATAGAGGCAAGGTCCAGTGCAACTCATATCAAGTAGAGATGTATGAATAATTAAGCTGTATGTGTTATGCCAACCTGCCTTAGTAGGTCAAAGATCACTTAATTAGTATTGCCTGGATTAGTCACAGATGTTGTTCTGCAAGAGGTATTACACTGCTCATTGATTTTACAGAACTGAGAGGTGGTGTCACTTGCAATTTACAATGCATTTTGACCACAATTTTCTGAAATCTTCCAAAGTAGAGTGATCTAGAACTGTTTGCTTATAGTAACTTGTTAGCTTTCCATCTTGCTTCCTTGGTGTAGAGCACAGAGAAAAATATGTTGGTTCTTTTTCCAAGTTGCTCTCAAAAAGTCTGTTTCCTTACAAAAGCTTCATGTCTTCTTGGGAGGGGGGAAGTTGTTATATTTAAATGCAATTATGACTTCAGTTGTAGTATTTGGGTTTTTTAGAGTCGTAAGAAGTTCTTTGAGAAACTACGTTATCCTAGGTATATAATGCAGAAAAAAGCCTGTTTATTCTCTTTCCCTAAGCCTGCCTCAAACAAGAAGCAACAGAATATTTGCTTAAGATTTGATTGTTTCAGACTTAAAACCTTAAGGAGTGTTACGTGAAGAAGCTGGATATTTTTCACTATCCCTCTAATAAGAATTTTTCCCGAGTATCCATGTAGTTTATAATAAAGTACTTACACAAGTAGAGAATGAGCTTGGCTTACTTTCCAAAAGAAGGTATTTAACTCATACAACTTTCTGCTGGAAGGAGGGACTGAAAGAAGTAATAAAAGGTAATTAGGGTTAGAGTTTGGAACGACAAGATTTGGGAAAGGGAATAAACAGCTTGGAGTAATAGAAAGGCATTTGTAATGTATGGGAAGGTGACAAAATATTTTAGAATCTGCTCCTAGACACACTGGCCTTTCCTATCACCTAGCTGTGTTCATTAGAATCCAAGAAGATGCTAGGATGTGGACACAATTTAGTATAAACGGAACTTCTGAAACCTATGTGGTGGCATCCCTTCTGTGAGGAAAAAAATGAATAAAGCGAGAATAGTGCATGCTTGGGGCCTTAGAGGTTAGGCAAGCCTAAAGTGAGGGGGAAGGCTCGTTGAGGGGAGAGAGGTTGAGTTGTAGACCGTGTATATCAAATAGGGTTTTGCACGGTTCATCTTGGGTGACACATAACCTATGCTCCTGCCTGTCACTGGGCTTCTCAGCCATTGTCTGCTGACAGAGTGGCAGCACATGTCACTCACTCAGTAGATGTCACTGCACAGCCTGTGAGCGTGCGGTTTGACAGTGATTGACATAAGTGCAATCAGAGGTGACAGACACATGTCCAAATGTTTGGAGGCACTTTCAAACATAACGCAGGAGTTTAAATATAGCAAGTAGTAGTTATAACTTGAAACAGATGGTGCATTTTTATTCTGTTTGTGTATATTTAGGATGTTCTTCTGTCTTGTTAGTTTGCATAATTTCTTTAGATTCTGAAGATATTTGGATGGGCTTTGCCAGTGTACTTCACATGGAAGGACCTGTTCTAGTTGAGTCATGGCTGTTTGACAGGAAGGGTGAAATTATATTGCTGCAGATTAATAGACTGCTTTCATATATGTAAAAGCTCACGTGTTACTTGGAGAAAAAAAAAAAGCTATGTGTTACTTGGAGAAAAGGTGGCAGGTGTCAAAACCAAAACACACTTAATGCTAACTACATTGAAGTAAGTTTATCCAGTATGTGAATGTGACTGTCCAGTCTGCTGCTTGCAGCAAATGCACTAACATTGAGGGGAAAAAAAAAAGACAAAATATACAGATATGATTACTAGAATACATTGAAAATCCAATCTTGTACAAAAACCTGCCTGGGGCTTAGAAAACCTGTCTTCAGCTGGAGGGTATGGAGACAGGAGAAACCAGATGAGTCAGCCCTAATCGTAGCATTTAGACTGCCTTTGTTTGGGGCCTGGCTAGCTAATTAGTGGTTTCTCTCTTAATTAAGTTGCATAAAATGCCTGCTGTCTAAGGCAAGATCTAGTGTGTGTGCAACAGTGTAAAACTACTTTTTTTTTTTTTTATTTTTTAGGAAACTAGCTAGAAATCTTTTTCCACTGTTATCCATGAGTAAGGTCTGCAGCCACAGCTCAGGCCTGAGTACAGCTTATGAAAAAATTAATAGCGCTAAGGTTTTTTTTATATGTAAGCTATGTTACTGAGATGCATTCTTCTACCGAAACTTATAATTTCTTCTCCAGCAGTTCTGCTTTGTTATCTTCTTCTCAAGGGTTTATAGAAACTTTTTGAGCTTTAGCAATGCAGAGCTCCTGCTTGCAGTGACATAGCTCACTGTGACCTTCTCAGAGTCCCCTTCTTGCTTGCCTGAATACATTCCCCTCACATTATTTTTGGTTATGCTGCAACTAGCCACCAATCTAGAGCCAAGAAAGTTGTGTTCTTGGTTTCTGTGTGTGCTCAGAGTGTACTGTGTAAATGGGCATGCTTTTGGACTGTGCCCAGGCTTCTGAGTAAGGTTTGTGCCCTTGACCTGAAATAACTGTGCTGTTGCTCTCTACCCCTCTATGTGGGATTATGCACTATGAAACTCTGCCTGACAGTGAGCTACAACAGACTTTTCTCACTATAACTGTTATTTCTTCACACTGTTGCATTGCATCTTTAGTCATTTGAATTTTATTGTCTTTACAATGTCTCAGTAGTATCTTGACTCCAAAACTAACCTGAAAACTGCACACATAATCGTGAACTATTGCAAAATTTTTTATCTTGTGTGATTTTTTGAGGCTGTGAAAACTGCACAGTGCCATTCCAGCACGTAAAGTCTGCAGGATACAAAGGTTGCCTAGAGATAACAACTCTTTGAAATGCTACACTTAATCCTAAACCATATATTCTTTGCACTGTGTTAGGCAGAAGGAAGTCATCCTAACTCTACAGAAGGAAGGTAGCATGAAATTTGTAGGGCTTTTTTCAGTTGAGGACAATGTAACATTTTAAAGCCCTTATCTCCTCATCACGTCATTACACAGCAAGTCTTGCTTATCACACTTTTCATCTGCAGTTCCCTGTTATGCTTAGCCCAGTGTAGATTGCTTCCTCTGAACTTTGTTCTGGATGGAGACAGGTATTTATAAAGACAGTAATCCTTTAACTTTTTCCTGTCTGCTAGTAAATACCACAGAACTAGTATGCCTGAGACCTCTTGAAGGCTTTTCACAGTTTCTCAAATCACTTCCTCTTCAGTAGAGTTGAGAATGATTCTGTTTGAGTAACCAGTATTGTTGCATGCTTCTTTAGAGAGAACAGCCTCACTAGTATGTAAATAGAGTCAAAAGACTGAGTGGTCTGACCACTGCTTATTTGGAGACTGGAATTGCATGTTTTCTCCCTCCCCACGGTGCTACACTACTGCCCTTGAAGTTAAGGATAAGCTGTCAAATGCCTGTACAGAGTCCTGAAACTCTTTATTAGTATATTTAAAACATCTTGGTGGTTTGGGCTAATCATGTTTCTCATGTTTCTCCTTTCAGTGTAGGAGAAAGGTGTTTGGCTGTATTACCTACTGTCTATTGGGTAATTACTTGCCTATTTGCTTATCTTTAGAGAGTTGCTATTCAGTTACCATGCATGTATGAAGGGCAAATTTGGTGTAGTTGTGTCATCCCAGATACTGCTGATACCTTTCTCTGCTTTTTATATCTATGTTTGCTGTAAAAGCCCTGTGCAGTTCAATAATGGGTAGCGGGCTACATCTGAGATGCTGCTTTTCCTGAAACTTCCTCAGGTGATGTATGTTCTGTTATACCTCTAAGATTCTTTATGTTCTTAAAAAATTTTTACATTTTGAATTCAGACTGGTTTGTTGAGGGCTTTGTGCAGTTAGATCTTGAAAATATATGGTGACGAATTCCGCAGTTTTTGATTCACTATTAGGAATGTTTTACTACTGTATTTTTTCTTATATTTTTTCTGTGTATTGTCTGGATAACCCTTTTCAAAAACCTTTTCATCGCCACCCCTCCTTGTCTGTGAGGGCACAGAGGAACAATGGCCTCTATACCAGGGGCGTTACTTTCAGTAGAGAATTTGGCCAGCATGTAGCACTTGCCTTCCTCCACCACTTAGGCTTGTGATGCTCCAGCATTAAGTAAATGAGAGGTCTGGAATAATGGAGAGCTTGAATCTATTCCAGGTGTTAGAGCTCTCTGCTGTAACCAGATAGTCTTGCTGTCTTCTTGCTGACTAATTGAGGGTGTTATTTAGTCTTTAAATTCATTGAGGATGCCACCACCATTCTCATAAAAAAGTTCTACAATAGTGCAATGGAGTCTGGACTAATGCCAGTAGGTATAGGACTGAAAAGGTTTTATTCCAGGCAGAACTATGGCACAGTCTTTGTTTGCAAATAAAAGAGAGCTATGTAGGCACATTTGATTTTTTTTTTTTTTTTTTTGCTTATAGACTTCATATATGATTGTATCCATTCTTTTTGAAGTATTAGTCTTGTTTGGAGCTTGCACAAATTTTTTTAGTAAAAAGAGAACAAAACACTGTTAAAGCTCCTTTCATTAGATTTTAAGTTTACAAATGCTTAATTTTTGTCTTAAACTCTATATAAATATAAATTCTAATTAAGTGTGAGTTCATAATTAAATGTAAAATCTTGATTTCCGAGCAATCCTCCTTTCTCTCTAATGGATAAACAGTTTAAGCTCAGTCAGTAATTTCAGCTGCTCGATTTCTCTCAACAGCTACTGTAGGAAAAATGTATCAATAAATACATCAAACATACTCAACTAACTGCCGGAATAATTCCAGCCCTTATCTTCCTAATAGATTGCTCTATTAATATATTCACTTCAGGTCCTTTTAAAGGTGAAATAGTTGTATATTATGAGTGTTGTGACTTCAAACATTGGCAGAACCTGAAGCAGCAAAGCTTGTAGGAATTATTACAGCATGTCTGGAAGAGCAGCATGCTTTCATCTTACATTATGGCAAGTCATGAATCATCTAGAGAAATAACCACGTAGTTTGATAACTACTTATTCATGCTTAAGAATACTACTTTCCTCCTACTGCCAAACCAAATGTGATTGGACTGATCCATATTCAAGTTTTAAAAATATAGGTCAACGTTTTTGACTTTGAAAAATTACAGGATGTATTGAGAAGTTTCTTGTACCAGAAATACATTGATCTTGCATCAGCAGGATGTAGTCTCCAAGTAGATTGTTTCTTAGACTTTGCACCCTGTTAGGATTTCCACAGATGTAGTTCCATTACAACCTGATTAAATGTTACATCTCTTCTGAACTTTCATTAAGTTATTTCTCCCCCAGTCTGGCCTCTGCTGCCTGTCATGTTCTTTGTTTTGTCTTTTGCACATGTAGTCTTACAAGATTTTATCTTCTCTCAGGCTTCCATCTCTGTGACCTTTAATTAAGTTCTTGCTAAACTGGTGGATCTCCCTTCTTGGTTTCATGGTCTCCACCTTCCCTTCTTTTCTCATATTCCTCTGCTACCTTGCCTCTTCCTTTCATAGTAATTAGTTTATTTCTTTCCATTGGTCAATGACATTCATAGATCTTTCTAATCATCATAAATTAGAATAGGCTTGGTTTCATTCTAGGTATTTTCTTCACAGAGCTTTAAAGCACAAGTACAAAACGATGCTGTTGATGAAGTTGTGGGATAGCTGGTTGTGTGGCAGTCTGCTCCTGTTTTGGTGCTGTAGGCCAAAGGAGCAGTGCCTGTCATAGTTGCTGCTTCCTTGTAGCGTCCTAGGTTCTGCCTTCAAAGTGTATGAATGTTGTAGTTTTAAGGCAGCCTGCTCTCAGGGTTTTAATATCATGGTGAAGAAAGTTGCAGTTTAATATGGTTAGTGGCTACTTTTAAACTACATAAACTCTCCCAACAGCTTCATGTGCTCATCTAATGATGAGTGTTCCAAAAGTAAGAAAGACAAACTATAACTGTCTTACATGTCAGCTGGTCTTTCTTAAAAGTTGAGGCGAAGTAATAGCATTGTGCTTTTGAATGTTTGGCACCAGTTGGTAAATATTTTTCTACTAACTGTTCTGTTAAATGCAGGGGAAGGAAAATGGATTAAAAACTAACTCCCCTTTCAATGGACATCTTTGCAGGAACTTGATTTCACAGGCTTTTTTTCCCCTGCAGCGCATGTTTATAGACAAATAATCTCTCTGTGTAGTAAAATGTGTTATTTTGAAATCAAATACAATGCAAAACAAATCTGGTTGGCTTATGTAGATAGAGTGAAACATCAAAGTTGGGTTGCTTGGATTGCTGAATCTGCATTCTTGTAGTTTTCATCTGTGGTCAGTAGAACCATGTAGCCATGCTTGTAAAGTATGTGTGAGAAACAGAAAAACACTTGGAGTTTCATGATACAGAGCCAAGGTGGAGCAGAACTTGGAGATGAAAGAGTGAGACTTGGTTTCCCTACATGAAACCGGTTGCTGGAATGAGTAGGGTTTCAGTGAAATTGTATAAAAGCAGTACATAGGTTTGACGTAAAAGGTAGTCCTGCTGAAGACACTGTATTGCTTTGAAAGAAATAGATAGGAATATAATCCCAAGATTTCTTTTCTTTTGTGCGTAGAGTTCAAGACAAAGCAAAATGTGTTAATAACAAATAAAATACTTTTTTTCTTCCCTTTGCAGTAAAAGAAGTGGAAAACAAGCATTGCAGAATAATGAGGTAATTATTTCTTCGTGTCAAATATTCTTTAATAATTTTAAATAAATCTGATTTTTTAAAACTTAAAGTCCTATCACTGTAGTTTAATTTTGGCTGTAGTGCAAATATGGTTTGAATGATACTTTCAGACTTGCATTGGTGAAACAAATGGAAGAATCAGGTTAATTACAAGAGGCTGAAGTTTGACTCCATAATGATGGATGCCTGATGTACACAATGTCCTTTTTTAACTCTTAGTGCCCTATGAATTTGTAAGGACTAGTGTTGTAAGTTTTTCTGTATGCATAGAAACAAACAGCTGTGTGTAGATTTGGTATAACTTGTATTTGTTTTTTATGTAAAAGAAAAAGTATGGAACAAGATGTTGAGTCTGACAGTTTCCAAAAACTACTTCAAACATCTGGTAGGAGGTTTGGCATTTCCCTGATCTGTGTCTGTTAATTCATTTGTTTGAAAGGGATATACTAATTCCCTCTAAGCCAAGGTTTTTGTTTCATAGTCAGATAAAATATGACAGACCAAAAGGCAGAGTCTGTGATTCTGGTGTTACAATGGTATGAATAGATTCCATGTACTTTCATCTTTGCTGAAAACTTTAAAAAAGGCTTGCACTGGATAAATAGGCGTATGCAAGCATCATGTTAGCTTCTAACCACACCTTGTCTGTATTATGTACCATAAACACTGATCCTTTGCATAGTTATACCTATTTGTAAAAACCTTAACTAGCTTTCTCTTATTCTTACCCATCTTGGGTAGTTATGCTGAACGGGATTAACAGTCTAAGGGAAGAAAATTTGTGGGCAAGAAGATACTGGAATGAATATAAGTGTAACACAGAGCTATAGAAATGGGGAAAGGCTGAATAGAGGGGAAGAATAAGTTCAACTCATATCATATATATTCAGTCATTTAGAAATGTAGCCATCAGACATTGTGTTAGTAATTTCTATTGCAGGAAAGCAATAATGCATGTAGGATCATGCTTCATTAGGACTGGACAGTCAGTAGTCTTAGTTGTTTGGATTGCTTGGATTTTTGTGTAAATATTTTTTAATTAGTGTTGTAATCACGTACTGCATAGCATCCTATTAGTCTAGAATTTTTATTCGTAGTTTGTGTTCACATAGATTTTTGAAAAGAATGGGACTATTGTTGACTTTGTGCTATGAAAAGCAGGTGTCGGCTTCTTCCCAGTGCATTCAGAGTGGATCTTCTCTCTTTTAGGTTTCCTGTCTACCTTGTAATATTGATACAGGCATTGATAGCATGCTTCACATGAGCCTTGGGTAGCAAAGTTAGCAGGATTACATTGATTAGACCAGACTTGTTCAAAGTACATGTGTGCCCTTTTGGTCTGTTTTCAGGAGTGAATTCTTCTGTCACATCCTTGTGTGAAAGAAAAGAAACCTGGACCATTAGCATTTAAAAAGTAATCAGGTTAGTCAGGACAGAAAATAGGCTTACATGGAGTGAACAAATGAAACTGACCCAAGTGGAAGGTGTTTGGGTGCAGGAGGATTTTTAAGTTTGGTAGATACAGCTAAATAGGAGTGTGTTGCGTTTTGTAGAAGTAATGGAATAAAAATTTGTGGTTTCACCTGAAGCAAGTTTGAGCTGTACAAAGAGTTTAAACCATTGATTGTCTAGACAAATAATGGAAGGCATCTTTAAAAATACTGGCTGATGGTGTCTTTTAGAGACAAGCAATGTTAAGAGATGTTTGCATTACAAGTTGCATTTGGATGTACTTTAGTGCTGTGATCTGCATTGTTTGTGTATCATCTTTAACACAGATTTGAAATAAAAAGTATTTTATATCATGGCAGCTACTTCCTATCACAGTTTATTTTGAGAGCTCCCAATTCTTTATTTAAGTTGTCTGAACAAGTCTTAAGTTGGAGTGAAATATTGCAAATTCTGCAGAAGGAAGGTAGCTGTAAATAACTTGAGTAGGGAAAATACCACATCAATAGTTCAATAATACAAAAAAAAAAAATCTCAGTTTTCTTCTTTTGTTCTGTGTGCAGCAGAAAGAGGGAAAGAAGGAGCGAGCAATGGTGGACAGAGTGTTTATTGCACGAATATGTCGAATCCTGAAAATAATGGTGCCTAGACCACTTTGCAAAGAGGTAAGCATTGCCTGCATTAATAAATAAATAAATAAAGCTGGAGTCAAGTTTCTTTTGAAATTATATCAGAATTTATACAACTGCATATACATTACTTAAATAGGACTAAATTGTGCTATGTATTTTAAAATAGCAACATGTTAATATAAAAGTCTACGTTATTTTCAGTTGTTATATCACTAGAAGTTCTGGTTTCAGTTACAAGATAAGCCATTTAACGTCAGCCTATAACTACTGTTGTAGCATAACTTAAAAGGGCATGTGGGTTTGTCTTGTTTGATGCAAGTCAGTAACTTCTGTGTGCAAATGCTTCCTATCTTTAATTAGGATGCAGTTCATTCATTATTTTGATTTAGTAATTAATATCTAGGCCAAGCCTTATTAGAAAATGAATTTGTCAAAAAGTCAGCATCATTTCAGGAAAGCTATGCAGTGTAGAAATCAGTGCCTCCATCTTTCTCATACTTTCTAGGACACTTTAAAAAAAAGAACCAAACCCAAAGCATTAGCTGAGCTCAGAAACTTAAGCAATGAACTGTAATAACTTCAACACACATCAGGCACAAGAGCAGTGAATTCTGATGTACAGAGTGTAGACCAAGCATGGCAGCCAACTCAGCCTGCATGAACAGGGACCTTCAACAGCCCAACTGCAAAAAAGGAGGTACATGGAAGGTAGAAGCATGGTTGGAAATGCCTGTGAGAGTGCTCACAGAGCTGGCCTTCATCAACTTCAAAAGGTCATGGCCGTTAGAAGAGGTTACTGATAATCCCAAAAAAACCCAAACATTGCTCCCATATTTGAAAACAAGTTTACTGGAGGCTGCAGCATGGTCAGCCTCACCATATTCCTGGCAAGACTGTGAGCAAAACTTCTTCTAAACTAACTCTGGCCACACAAGGGACAAAAAAGTGATTGCAAACAGCCTGGATTTACCGATGCCAGATCATGCCTTACCAACCTGATTGCTTTCAGTGATGAGAGAACTGTCCGTGTGGATACGGGAAGAACAGAGGATGTTGAATACATTGATATCAGGTCTCCCTTAATACCGTGGCAGCCAAACTGAATTGCCTGGATGAGTGGACAGTGAAGTGAATGGAAAACTGGCTGGACTGTTGGTCTGACTGGTTACGGGTGGCCCTGTTTTGAGTGGGGGGTTGAAGTAGATGACATTCAAAGGTCTCTTGCAACCTTATGGCAGAAAGGCGTCTCAGAATAGCAGTAGCTTCTTTATTCCTGCAATCCTCCATCTTATAATGTATGTCCAGTGTATGTATCAACCAAATACAGCTTTTAAAAGGCAAACTTTCACCATAAAAATGTAGTCAGTACTTTATTAAAAGTACTGTATCCTAATGTGTTTCCAGCAAAGTAGGCAAATATTACATTAGCTAGGGCAGCAGGGTAATGCTTTTCTGTTAGATACAGCTCAATGACTTAGTGGAAAAAAATGGTGACTTTTATCCATTATTTAACTGTTGCACTGTTTAACTGTTCTGTGGTTGTACTAGACAGGTTATTTGCTGCTTATTGCTGTGATGCTGGTAGTCCGCACTTACTGTGATATTTGGATGATTCAAAATGGAACAGTCATTGAAAGGTACCTACACATTTGTTATTTTTAAACATTCTGTCTTGTATTTAACAGGGAAAGTCGTCTATCAGAATATGTATTCAGACATTTTATAGCTTGCTTGTTTAAAACAGTTGGGAAACTGGTGTAGTTGCAATTTGGGGAGGCACCACTGTATTTTGGTAAATAAAAATTAAAATGTATTTATTAAATTATTTTTGTTTATCAGTAAAATTATTTTATTAACTTAATATTTTTAAACTGTTTAATAAATACTAATTTGGTAACATTTTTACACTGAAGACTCTGAGAGTCCAAGAAGGTACTTCAGAATAGTGATTTTATGTCTTAGACTTAGACATGTTGTGTGGATATCAGGGCTTTTATTTCTTCCCACTGAGCTGTTTGCTCTTTAGAGTGATAAAAACAATGCTTTAAGTCTTACTATGTTAGAAAGTGGTTTTTAGACCTCCTACTATTCTTGCTGGTCTTGTTGCTAATTGAAGCAAGTCAGAATGTGTCTAGAACTGTGAATTCAAAATGATACTGTGTTTGAGGAGAGACATTTAGTGCTTTGTAGAATGGAAGCACCGCTTTGTTTCTCTTGTGAGGATCTGTGAAAGCAGAGAAGGGGAAGAACTGGTATTCTGTGACTGTGAATTGCTGAGCCCTTAATGTGGGCAGTTACAGAGGAGCAGACAGGAGATAACTGCTCAGTCTGCCACTTGCCACTTAGCTTACATGAGGGTGTCAGACTGGATACTACAGCTGATGCTACAGGTTTCCGTGATGATTTTTTTTTCTCATTGTGGTCCCCTGAGAATTTATCCACTTAAGACATGCTAATTTATACTTTGTTGTGTCTCTTGTAACTGACTCTTAGCTGGTGGTCATTTACAGTGCTATCATTGGCCGCAGCAGAAAAGATTTCAAGAAATACTTGTTCAACTTCATTGCTGCAATGCCCGCTGTAAGTGCTCTTCTTGTGCTCACCTTTTAGTAGAACATATTTTAAATATAAAGTAAGAATTTGAGGAAAGGATCTCAAAGGAATGTCCTAAAACGTATGGAAATTAGTTGTTTTACATGCAGTTCTATATTAAAACACATTTAATTTTCTGGCTCCAGTGTGTGGGAGACTTTTATCAGCGTATTTCCTAATTGGTTGGAACTATATTTTAGACAGGTATGTTTAGGCTTTCAGATTAGTTTTGTTGATGGCAATTTTGACTATAGGTTTGGGATTCTTTCGGCACCATTGACGATGAGGATTTTTTTTTTAGACCTTAATTTTTGTATTTCTTATATTTTTCACAGATTTGTTATGACTTCTTCCATGCTTTAACTTTCCTTCAGCTTGTTGACATTTCTGCTCTGCACCAGATAGAAATAATTGTTGCTACCTGATTTGCAATAAATTTTAAAACTAGTTGACACATTTAAGGGAGTGGTTGTCAAATGGCGGCTCTTTCCTAGAGTTTATCAGAAGAGCTGAAAATATGCAATATGAACATAATTTTATCTTAAATGGTGAGTTCCACTGGGAACTGGAGACAGAAACCTAAGCAGTGGTCCTGTAGACATTGTATGATTGGTCTTAGGTGTATTTATGGCATTAATGATTTTTAGGGGGATTTAATCTGTTTCAAAGTGTTTACACAATTTATGCTGCAAACTGATCTAAGTATATTTAATCTTGTTAGCTAAATATTACTGTCTCTCACTCTAGATCTCTTTAGTGAATAACTTCCTGAAGTATGGTCTAAATGAACTGAAACTTTGCTTCCGAGTAAGACTTACCAGATACCTCTATGAGGAATATCTTAAGTAAGTAATACCTTGATTACAGTTTTTAGAAGTTGATTCAAATCATTTTAAGTACATAGTAAGAAGGTTGCAGGGGGCTTAATAGGTTAAGTATGCTGCTCAGAAAAGGCTTTTGATTGCACTTGAGGATGAGTGGCTTATCTAGGTTGTATGTGGCATAGATACGAAGACAGCAAAGTTGGCTCATTTGGGGAAGAAAATGCACTGTACTGCTTCCATGATTGAGTCAGACTCCAAAGCACTTCAGTTGCCTTCATGTGGTGAAGGCTGAATTGGATGCGTGAGCTTGATTAGCTCCTTCTGTCCTTCTGCACTAAATTTTGGTTGTCAGATGTACTGAAGCAGAGTTTGTGAGGGTTTTCTAACTAAGCTCAACAGCAGCATGAGCCTGAGCTTCAGCTAAGGCATCCTGGAGCAGAAGCACAAGCTGTATTCCATACAGTAATTTAATATTTACACTACTTTGCCTCTCAGTTATATGAAACAAGGTCATTCCAGTTATTCCAGATCCCAGGTAATGATTTTTTTTTCTGCCACTTAGCTATTGTTTTGTTCCAGAGCTTATACATACTACAAAATGGGAAATCTGGACAACAGAATAGCTAATCCAGATCAACTCCTTACACAAGATGTGGAAAAATTCTGTAACAGTGTAGTGGACCTGTACTCAAACCTTAGCAAGGTAAGTCTTTTAAGAGAGTACTTCGAGTAGTAGCTGTAGACATTTAGGAGGGGGGTGTCAGCTCAAATCAAGTATGTGCATTTGTATGTGGATTGCTTGTTGTATTGTTTCACACTCTGTGGCTTTCGTAACCAAAGCACTGTTGCGAGTTGTTATATTTTTATTAAATTTTCTTTTAAAGAACTTACTGCATTCCTTTGCAGATGAACAGTGATAACTTTGCTCTCTCAGCAGATAGTTTTCAGAAGAAAAGCAATGGCTAGCTCTTAGTTACATACGAATATTATTTTGTGTAGGGAGATGTAGTTGAATAAGCTTTTTCCCTATTTCTGGTGTAAATTTTAAGGGGATTGGGTAGTGAATGAGAATACTGTTGACATTTTTAGACTAAATTTTTTGGATGCTATGGGTTTCATACAAGCTGAGTATAAGTAAACTACAAGTTACTTTGTTCAAAAACTTCTGACTACAAAACCTGTAGTTCAGCTGTTTTAGCTTTGAGAGGGAGGTTATAGAACACTGGGATGTTCCTTCTATCAGGTACGTAGCCAAATATATGGCATTATCTTTTCGTTCAGTATTTTTCATAATTACTTCAGTTAAATTATCATGGGTTCTAGTCTACCTTTGATAAATGAGGAGAGTGTCATTACAGACCTAGAATAGCAACGTACTCTTTTTATATGGTATGTATTTATCTTAAGATCATGATGTTTTTATGTTCAATCCTTGAGCAAATGTTTTCAGGACAAAGTCATGTGGCTGAGATTCCTTTTGTCTTAGCTTTTAGTTTGTATAATAGGCTAGCCAGTATTTTAATACAGAGCTGTAACTGTTCTTGGGGTGGTACATGGCTTCTGGACCTTTTTATATTAGTTTTGTGTTTGTGTTCTAAGGCTTTTTTCCTATGCTTCTCTTACAGCCCTTCTTGGATATAGTTTTGTACATCTTCAAGCTAACAAGTGCAATAGGAGCACAGGTAAATTGAGTGGGTTTTTTAGAATTATAAGCACATTTTTTCTTCTTTGGTTATAGCCTTGTACCTGTTTGGAATCTGAGTAAAACTCTAGGTGGTAATTGTAGATTCATATGTTATTTGAAGGGATATACTGAAAATATGCATTCACACAATGTTCTGTGTGCTTTAGTGCCCTCAATTTTGAGGCAAGCAAAATAAAAACCAGTATTTTTAGGCATTTGATCAACAATTTGAAGAACCAAGAAAGTTCTTTATTTTCTTCTAACATTTCTTTGGGAATCCCATTTAGTACATTACCTTTTGACTGCTTATGTCTTGCATGAATTCCATTTAAAGGTGAAAATAAGTTTTGTTTTTGTGCAGCCTCTATAAAGGGGAACCATTGCTTGCATTGAGCTGTAAGACTCAATAAGCTGAATAATTTCAGAAATAATTCTTCAACTTAGTGAAATGATGCATTATCAAGAATGTTCAGGAGTTGAAAAAGAGTAGCTGTGGGTCACATGGTGCAAATTCTGTTGAGACATACTTGCAGTAAGGCTTAACTAAACCTTGGTAACTTTTCCAGTCTCAGATGTCTTTGTGCTGCTCTCTGTAATAGTTATGTGCAGTTTATGCCATTCCACACTTCAGTGATATTTAATCATCTCTCATTTGTCTGTGGAAGCTTAGGATCCAAGACTGCTTGAGAGAACCAGGAAATATGTATAGATAAAAGCAGACAATGGGTTTGAAATATTGACTGCTGTGGGACAGTTCAGCAAATGTAAAGAAAAATAAGTAGGCAGCAAGGAGGGAGAAGAAATGAGAGGGGACCAGTAACTTATTAATGAAATAAGCTAGGACAGTAGGGGACAGGTCACACTGGGTGGTGATATAAACCTGAATAGAAGGCTGGGATGGGAAGGGCATCTGGGGACAGAGAATTAGTAAAATTAGTAAAGCAGTATCTACAACGCAGAAGAAGGTGAATGTAGTTGATTTGGCAGTGTAGGCACACAGGAGGTGAGAATTAAGGGATTCATGCTTTCTGGGCATTTTGGATACAGATACTATCATCTGAGACCATCTAAGCTTTTATTCTTTTTTGATATTCACAGGGTCCAGCTAGCATGATGGCATACTTGATTATTTCAGGGTTTTTCCTTACACGTTTAAGGAGACCAATTGGCAAGATGACTATTATAGAACAAAAGTATGAAGGGGAGTACAGATATGTCAACTCACGGCTCATTACAAACAGGTACACACTTGCTTGGATGCAAAGATATAAGTGACAATACTGTGGGGTAAATGGAATAAATATACTTGGGAAGTGTGATGCTATCAGGTCTGAGCCAAGTGTTTGCATCTTTACGTATTGGAAAGTAATTTGTATATGCATTATATTCCATGGTCAAGACGAAGTGGGGTATAATAAGCCTGTGTTCTACTGTTGTGAAAAAGTACAAACCCTTATTTCGTAAGGTAACTGAAAGTGCTGTATTCCCATGTTTTATGGCTGATTTTTTTCAAAGACTGTCTTTAAGAAAATCATGTTGCATTATTTTCGTTTGTTTCTTTTTAGTGAGGAAATTGCTTTTTATAATGGAAACTTAAGAGAAAAACAGACTATTCACAAGACTTTCCGTAAGCTGGTAAGCCTCTTTTATCTCTTAAAACATTTTAAGCAAAACTTAATTAATTCTGTCGTGGTGATTCTTGACATGTGTTCATATAAATTGACTTATGGTGGCTTGGTGTTTTTGTTACTACATTCATTAGATTAAAAAATCAGGTGGTAGCCTATAAGCAGAACAGAAGTTTCTGATAGAATGGGCTTTTGTTGCCACTTACCTCCATGTCACCCACCACAATTATTGTTCTCACTATTTAGTTTCATGTGTAGTTTGTTTTGATCTCGAGTGCAAGTCTCTGCCATCAGGACCCTTGTGCAGTGCTTGCCACACTTAGAGGCATATTAAGGTATCTGAGGTACTGAAAAATAACTGTTTGGAACCAAATGTCTAATAAAAGATAATAAAACAGGTACTGATAGAGTTTGAACTTCTTTCTTCTGTAACTTACCAGGTGGAACACTTGCATAATTTCATCCTGTTCCGGTTCTCTATGGGTTTCATTGATACTATCATTGCCAAATGTAAGTGTCTAGTGCTAATGGATTTCTATAAATAACAAAACAAACTTCTTACATAAGAAATGTCTTTTTTCTTACTGTTTCAATGAATGTGTAGCTTAATATTTATTCTTAAACTGCAGACCTTGCCACTGTGGTTGGTTACCTGGTTGTTAGTCGTCCATTTTTGAACCTGTCTGATCCTCGCCATCAGAATAGCACTCATGCAGAACTTCTGGAGGTAAATAGACCAGAATTAAAACAATCTGTAGATTTTAAATTTTGTTAGTCCACGTAAAGAAACCTTCTTCTACTCTAGGATTACTACCAAAGTGGAAGAATGCTACTGAGAATGTCTCAAGCTCTGGGCAGAATAGTCCTAGCAGGCCGTGAAATGACAAGATTGGCTGGGTAAGCTTAATAGTAAGAATCTTTCTCATCTCAATTTAAGAAACTGGTTGTAGAATTAAAATTAGCTTATGTGCTTTGTTCCTTGCAGCATGCTAAAAATTCAGCAATTAAAAATGTTTTATGCTGAAAACATATCTGAAGATGTGCTGATTATGTCCACTAGAAATTTCACATCTAAATAGTACCAGCATGCAATTTGAATGTTTAGTTGAAACCCTGTCAAATGGTCTTAAATCAATAGTGTGTTATTTACCAAACCTTTTATTTTACATTGTAAGAAGAAAAATTTGGCTATTACGGAAAAAGGAAAAGGACGTTGTAAATATGATGCACATTAGACGACCTAGTGCAACTCTAAAATGTAAACATTCTGTTTCTATTCTGGGTTGAATAACTTTGTCATTTTAGCAGTTTGACAGAGTGCTCATTAGAGCTTCTAAGGATTTTTTTTTTTTAGTTTCACAGCTCGAATCACGGAATTAATGCAGGTTCTGAAGGACTTGAACAGTGGCAAATATCAGCGTACTATGGTATCAGTAGAAAAAGGTAGATGTGATATGATATGCAATACATGCATCTCAGTGTAGCATTCCGGTCACTAATGCTTGTTTCTTTATTTAAGATGCAGATAAAAAGCAACCTTTGTCTTTGATACCTGGATCTGGAGAAATTATCAACACTGATAACCTTATCAAGTATGTTTCCAAATTTCCACAAGTTCAATATTTTTAGTGTAGACTTTTTTAAAGTCTTTCTCTCTATGACCATTAATAGAGGTTTGAATACCCATTATTATAATTCGCAGTTCTGTTGTACTATAGTTTATTTACTAGTAATTCCACCTCACACCCGCTCAGCACTTCTATTCTGTAAGACAATCCTTATCCTCTCATGTTAGCAGAAGGTATAATCTGTTCTCTGGACTTGGGCTGTTTGGTAACCTTTCTACTGTCCTTTGGAATATGATTTCTCAGGCCATCTTGTTTCCTTTTAGAAATACGCTAGTTATGGATTTTATTCCTTTATATAATTCAGCTGTAAAAATCAGGGACAAGTCTGTATTAATTTTCAAAGTACTTGCTTGTAATTCAGCGTGCTTAGAGATTTCATTGATCTCCTTGTGTAGGGATCAATTCCTTCATTCTTTGCAGTTGGAGGAATGTAGCATTGACATAGTATTACTACTTAAAGGCATAACATACAGCCAGTTAAGAGATCAAATAATCTCAGTCTGGACAGTGTCTAAAGCAGAAAGGGAAGTAGAGGGTGAAGGGAGGAAGGGAGGGGGAGAAGAGATGATACAGCTATTTTTATTATTTTCATTTTAAAAAAAGGTAAGGGGGAGGTGAGCAGAGGAGTCATTCATTGCATGTCCTAGAACTAATGAGATACACTTCACTACTGGGTTTGAAATGACATGCATCCTTAAATGTAGGTTTATATCCACAAGATGTTTTGGAGACCAAAGGCTTAGAAGAATTCAAAAAACAAATATAGGGGATGGAACCAGACCTGTAGATGTAGATGTTTATAAGCTAGGGTACCTTTTTGATTTAAGAACTTCCTTAGCTGTTAATAGTTGGAAACTGGGAGAGTGAGTGAAGTACTGCTGAGGTCTTTCCTTGTGCCTTAAATCTCTCAAGTAAGCACACAGTATCAGCTTCTTTTAGGCAACTGGTGTTTTTTTGTTTTTTTCTTTTTTAACTTTGTAATACGTACAGGTTTGATCATGTTCCGTTGGTGACACCTAATGGAGATGTTTTGATTCAAGACCTTAACTTTGAGGTAAGTTTTTTAGTATCATAGGAAACAATATTAATCTAAAATTTTCAAGGGAAGATGATAACTTCAAAGGTCATCTGGTTTATAAGAAAAATGCAAACAAATCATCATGTTAGTTTTAAAAAAAAAGACAATAAGCTATTTTCCCAAAAAAAGTTTTTATTGTTACAAGTGCATTTTCTTCCAGCTGCAGTTGGTGCTAAACCAGTTGGGAAAAAAAAAATTATTGCTGGAAGTTGCTCATCGTAATGTCAGAAAGTTGTGTACAAGCATATGATGATACCAGATTGTCTTATTGTTTGTAGAAGCTTTCAAGAATACTTACTACCGTTGCATGCGTTGGCTTTGCAATTCTAGGTTCGATCTGGTGCAAATGTACTGATTTGTGGGCCAAATGGGTGTGGGAAGAGCTCCCTGTTTCGTGTTCTTGGTGAGGTAAGGGAACTTTTTAAAACAAACGGGAGAATGCAAAGCATGGTTGTAATTGGACTTTTTTGTCAAGTTTTAATCTTTTTGCAGTTGTGGCCTTTGTTTGGTGGGCGTTTAACAAAACCTGTAAGAGGAAAGTTGTTCTATGTTCCTCAGGTGAGACCGAGTACTTTACTTGACAATAGTGTTCTTCCTTTCTTTCTACTTGGACTATGTTTAGAAATATTTGACATATCTTTTTGGTTCTAACTGTATCTCAGAGACCATACATGACTCTTGGAACGCTCAGAGATCAAGTTATATATCCGGATACTTTGGAAGATCAAAAGAGGAAAGGGATTTCTGACCAGGTAATGATAATTAGTTCATTTACCCTTTGTCTTGCTCAGGATGAGTAATGCTTCCAATTCAGAAATACTGAAACTGCTATGAAAAGCAGTGCATTTAATAGGATTTTAATATTTACCAGGGTTGATAATGTTACCACTTGTTTTTTAAGTTCATGTAAGTTTTATTTGTCATTCCTGTTTCCGTAAAAGGTGCTGAAGGAGTACTTGGATAATGTCCAGCTGGGTCAAATCTTGGAACGTGAAGGAGGCTGGGATAGTGTTCAGGACTGGATGGATGTTCTCAGCGGGGGAGAAAAACAGAGGATGGCAGTATGTCTTAAAAGCATAAATGCTTAACAAATGCAGAACATAAGTAAAAAATATAATGGAACTGTAAGCTATTATTGTTTATTAAATATTAATATTTGACTAAGAAGAAACCCCCATGTGAAAAACCTAAATACTGAGAAAACAACTGAAAGTAGTGGGGTTTGTACTCAAAATTTAAAAGGAAATACTGGCTTTTAAACATTCTTCCACCATGTCTTGTTCTTTCATTTTATAAACAGAATTTCTAAAATAACTCTCTTGAATAAAAAAAGTATAAGATAATGTACAGCTTTTGGGTTTTCAGGTTTCAGTGGGTACCAACTTAATTCCCTTTCCACAGTAAATTTTTGGACACTAATTCATAATTTAACTTCTAACACTGCACCACTGCTGGTAATTCTGTATCCACAGTATCTTTTATTTGGCTTGCAGATGGCCAGGCTGTTCTATCATAAGCCCCAGTTTGCAATTCTGGATGAGTGCACCAGTGCTGTTAGTGTGGATGTAGAGGGCTACATTTACAGCCATTGCCGAAAGGTGAGCTCTTTGTTTCTGGAATTCTCTCTCTGTACATTAACAAGCAGCACAAGAAGCACTAAAATGGTACAAGGTTCACTCTTCCTTATGCCTAGTGCAGACTAAAAATTAAAAAAAAACAAGTCTGGAAAAAAGCTTAGAGGGGTGTACAACTTTATGGACACTAGAATTCAGTAATTGTTTTGTAGTCCTAGGATAATTTAGACATTTAGCCTAAATGATATGCAGAGAATTCTTACTAACTGCTAAGTAACTTTACTTTTCCAGATAGAGTCTTAGAATGTCAAGTTAAGATCAAATAATCTGAAATTGTAGAATGTTTTCTTGTTCAAAAGGCTTCCTTTGGCCAGGGCAAAGAAGTGAAAGGCTGGAAGTTAACATTTCCATCTATTTGGAGATATGAAAAGTCAAGCACTCTAGGAAGATATGATGATATTAAATATAGCTTTGTGTTTCCTTTTCCTCTTAAACTCACCATTTCAGATTCTCTGTAGTGCCATGTGAAATCAGTAAGATTCAATTTCACACCCTAGTCTGGGAAAGAATGGGCTTGAGATAATGTTAGTTATTGGGTAGCCGTATTCTAGAATGATAACGGAGCGAAGCAAAATGGAGCAAAATACGAGCTTCAAAGTTAAGGAGCCGTCTGTAGTAGTGAATGGACATTAGGTGAGGACTCTGCAGAAGAGGGAGCATTATTTCATGAACTGATTTTACCACATTGGTATTAATACCCTGACAGTTTTTTAAGTCTACTTTCCATATCCTCCTTCTTCTATTAACTTGGATATTCATTTGTACTTGCCAAGTGGCTAATGCATGTTACTGAAAAATAGAATTCCTGGTTAGGCTGTCCTTGCAGAAAAAAAATGTTACCTTGCTTTATCATCAGAGTAATTTTGTCCTTGCTGCTGCTGTTGGGGATGAATAGTTGACTGAGTTGAAAGGAAACAAAGGATGGTTATTCACTTTAAATTGTCACCCTTAAGTTTATAATTCATTACAGCTTTAGTGGGTTTGGGATTTTTTTTGTTGTTGTTAGAATTCCTTTATTCACCAGTTTTATTGTTTTACCTGCCTCCTGCCTTGCATCTTTTACTCAGCTCATTCTATGTTCAACAAGCCTTTAGGAGCAAAAGAATGGTGAAATCAGTTAAAAATTATAAATCCCTCCTGATTGCTTTTTCTCTCCCCTGCAAAATGTTGTATTAAATGCTATATATATGTAAAGTTAATAATAGTGTGGAAGTTTGTGGTTATGAATTTAAGATCTTCATCTGACATAATACTGAAAAATAAATGGTACCTAACCCATGAGGAGAATTAACTGCTTTGTGGGGATTTTCATCTTATAGGTTGGCATCACTCTCTTCACAGTTTCCCACAGGAAGTCACTTTGGAAACATCATGATGTATGTAGTCTTTGCTTTATTAAGAATATTAGTGGGTTTTGTTGACTGACTTGATGAAATTGTGATTCAAAGTGTTGTCATTTTACATCCTAGTAAGTCATGTTCTGTTTGGGTTTTTTTAACGTTTTACTTTTCAAAATCCTGTTTCACTATTTGATATATTCTTATGCTTTTAGTTATGAAGGAATGCTATCCAAAACTTTTATAGGTATCTATAAAATATGAGAGGCTTGCTAGATGCTTAAGTCTTCTTTCTTAGACTCAAAAAAATCCTTAAGCTAGAATCCAGTAAACAGCATGGAGTGTTTTGCTTTCATTATATCTAATACATTTATGCTTTTAAAAAAAAGGTCTCTAATACATGGACTTTTTTATGGCAAACAAAGATTTTACTGTTCTTTTTATGCAGACAGACTGTACATGTGGATAAAAATACTGAATTAATACGTGGGGATGAATGTGTACCCTAAGTATATTGTCACAAAACCCAAGAGAACAGTGTTAAGTCTACATGTGGCTGTTAACAGGCTGATATATTATGTGCAAAAATACAGTTTAACATTTTTACACAGGCAGTTGAATTTAATAATGTGTGAGGTGGGAGCAGCTTACCCTCTGGTTAACTGAGTTTAAAATTTTGCTAAAACTTTTAAAATTATTTTTAAAGATTTTTAAAACTACTTCAAAATATAATGTACTTAGGTCTTTATAGACCTGGTAATTTTTAGGTGGTTAATAATGTATTGGTTTTTTTCAGTTCTACTTGCATATGGATGGCAGAGGAAACTATGAGTTCAAGAAAATAACTGAAGACACAGTTGAATTTGGATCTTAAAGTCATGAACTGAACTGCTGCAGAGACTGATGATTACAGGAAGTGTGTAGAATGTCAGACAATGTACCATAAAATTACTCAGCTTGTTAAGCATTTACTATTATGTAGGATATTGCTAATTGTGTATATGTTGGTTTAATTATTGGTACATACTAAGAATGTCCTTATTCTTGTGGTTTAAAAACCTGCCTAAATTAAATTGGGCTTAAATTAGTGTAACCTGATTCATCCTGGGATGCAAATCATTTGAAATCAGCTGATTTGACTTTTGTAGACCTTCTTTCCCTTCAGTGAAAAGCCCTGTTAAAATTAGGGTTGCTACCTCTCTTGTTCCTGCAAAGCAGTCTTGGATTTTTGCTCCGTTCAGTGCATGTTTCAGAGGGATCTCGCACGGTGCAGGACGTTGTCCCCTCTTCAGATCTGTGCCCTATTAAATGAAAGAGCCTTTTCCTTGTCCAAGCCTTGTGACGTAGCCAATGTGCCCTTGCTAAAAAAGGATGAACTGAAACTAAAAGATAAAACTAATTCCTTCTGGTGTAAAAAAAAAAAAAAAAAAGTTGTTCTTTGCTGGGATTTGGATTCTCTTTAACATCTGTCTGTCTTTGCAGTTCTCTCTGCAGCTCAGCTGCCATTCTCTCACAATTTAGCAAAAGCTTCATGCATCCTCCACCCCAACTGTCCTTTTTCTGCCAGAGAAATATTGTGGTAATGAAGAGTCATGAGGAGGTTGAGGGAGGAAAGGACCAATCCACCAAAAAAAAGGGAGGGAAAGAAAAGTGATGATCCTTGTATCAAGCTTGTGAATGTTTTTAGCTCTGAAGAAATGAATGACTCCCACAAGAAGAAACAGGGAAAAGAATGTGGGTCCAGTCATTCCTCAAATCAGTAGAGGTTATAACAGGCTCAAAAATGTTAATCTGTGAAATAGCAGATTGTTGTCCTCTGTTCAGTTCTGTAATACAGCAGTTACTTTTTCCAAGTTCCTCCTTTTCTCCCTTTTCAAAAAAATCTGATGATCTTACAGTTTTAGCTACCCTTCAGGTCTGAATTTGAAAGCAAGTGATAATGGTATTCTCTGTTTGGTCTTCTAGGCTGTGAAGCGTGAAACAATGCTTTCATTCTTCATATTTATTCTCTTATTGTCATGATGTTTTTTGATTTCTGATACAAATTATTTGCCAATGAGTCTCTGTGTTCTGGAAGGATCTCCAGTCCTTGCTGGTTTTCTTGTTCCAGCTTCCAAATCCCCTCAAAGGAACCAAACTTTTACAATAGTTTACTGTAATTGTTTTTTCCATGCAAATGATTACTGTGGTTTTCATTTGACTTTGACAAACGTAAATGCAGCAAGGTGTTTTTTGTGATCAGGGAATAGGAAGGTATAATTCAAACTGAATTGCTGTTTAGGCTTTAAAACAAAAAAATTACAATACCTGTTGTACAGTGAAGGTCTAGTAGTTTTTTAGTGTTTCATGTAAGATATAATATAGGAATGCACTACATGAAGGCATGCATAAAATATGCAGTACATCTGTACTTTGTGCATCTTTTATCGAGGGTTTAGATTTTAAAAAGCCCCTACTTTTTATAAAATGGATATGTAATTGGATACACTACTGTTTGTTAATTTTTACCCAGTTTGATTAGTCATTTTCTTTCATGTTGAAATTGCTACCTGTTAATATTTTTTCCTTTTATCATAGTTCTTGCCCCTACCTGTCAGTATTCTTTCGAAGTACTCAAAGGCAAACAGCAATCCTGGTACAAGAATCTAGTGACCACAGCAGAATCAGAGTATAATGCATCAATGAAAATCATAAAAGCTTCTCTCTGAAGTATAGCATATTCAAGAGAATAAGGTACCAGAATAATTTTTGTGCTTGTTTTACGGGAAGGCAGATAGATGCCTGATTTCACTAATCTCTTGGTTCTGTTCATTCAGATTCTCACATCAGCCATGCCATAGCAGGTAGCAGCATGCTGTGTGTGAGGTCGTAGACTTTTTCGAATTGTAACCATGAAAGTAGGGATGCCAGATAGGTTGTTGTATGGGGAGATTTTTTGGTTTGGGTTTTTTTTTTTTGTGAAAGTTCTCAGCACAAATGCAACTTCTTTGGAAGGGATGCTTTGGTAGCCTTTTAGAGAGACAAAGAAAAAATTAATCTCTAAACTGAGAAAGTTGCTATGATCTTTGTGATTAGGGCAGTCTTTTGCAGTGGAGTAGTGAAGTTGGAATACTTTAATGTATTTTTAATGCTAACAAGCAAAACCATTCACAGCATGCTTACCTCACCCCCAGCAGCCAATCCCAATTGTACTTTACAATTCTACTGGTTATAACAGAATTTTATGTAAACTTCTATTTATTTTTAAAACTAACAACAAGCAGACAAAAAGTCCATCTCCTAAACCAAGGAGGAATAGGTTTGCCTTTAGATGCCGTGAAGTTTGTTGAAACTGAGGATACTGGTATCTCCTTAGGGCCAGGACTTGATGTTTCTAAATATACTGGAAGGAAAGAAAAATATTCTTCTGTGCTTGATTGTAAGGGAGGCTTAAAAAGAATGATATTTTAGAATTATATTCTTAAAAGGCCTTACATTAAAGTGTTCAAGATCTAATGAGAGATTGTAAAAAAATCTAATGAAAATGATCAAAATCTCAGTTCTGTTGCAGAATTGCACTGTGATACTGTATTTTAGTTATGTTTCTTTAATAGCACAAGTTGGAAGTTCATGAAATGGAATTCTGGACTGTCTTAGTAGACAACATACTGATGAATACTTTCAGTCTCGAATTGTTGGTGCTTTGAAGATGGTACTGGAAATAGTCAGTTGGCTGCATATCAGTGGTGGTGGGAAACATTCCTGTGTGTAAATACTGTAAAGTATTTTGGAGGGGGAAATGGCGCTATATAAATGTAAGACATTAAGTGCCTCTGAAATAATAATAATAAATCTAAAGATAAAATACATCTAGGCTTTTCATGTTCTTAATGATGTGATAGGAATTCTGTAATAATACAGTGAATGCATATGCAACAAATGTCGAGTTGCTCAATGAGCCAATTGTCTTCTGTTCAGCTTTAAAAATCTGCAGTGCTGTCTGCAATTTGCCCTGGAATCAGCCAGGTGATGCCATCCAGTGCAGGCTTAACCAAGTACATGAGCTCAGTACTTGAAGACATGTACTTAGAGCAAGGGATTATAGATGCATTTATGAGCTTTAAGTCTGCACTGAGATTGGCTCAGTTGGCTGTAGCGTGGTGCTAATAAGGTACGAGCCATTTACCTAAGAGCTGGACTCGATGATCCTTGTGGGTCCCTTCCAGCTCAGAATATTCTTTGGTTCTGGCCTCTCTCTCCTTTGTCTGCTGGCCACTCCTTTTCCCTTTGTTGATTTTAGAAGGGCCTGAATAAGATTAACACAATATCAGTATATAATTCTTTTGAACGCTCTTTAATCTTTGTACTTTGAAGACAGTAAGTTAATCACTTTCCACCTTTATTGTATTTGTAATTTTTGTTTTCCTTTATTGTGGTAGACATACCAGCTATCAGGATACTTGAAACACAGTGGTGTAAAAGTGCAGCCAAGATATGGTTGAATTAACTGATTTTTAAGTGATCAGTGGTTTCTAATCCTAACTACTATGGATTTTTCCTTTTCTTAACTGAGATTAGTTGTGCAAGAAGTGTACTGTATAGCATTCTTAAAGGGTAGAGCTCCCTTTGAAGGAAAATGTCTCAACCGAGGATGCAATCTTAGAAATCAAAGTGTCTTTCAATTAGGTTGATGAGTTAGAGAGGAGGAAAGAAAAGAACTTCTGTGTTGTGGATGGGATGTTTAATACTTAAATTTATTTTTTAGATACATTAAGTCAAGGTAGAAGTTAAAAATCTGTTACTAAAATTTAAATTTAACTGTCATCAGTACTGTGAGGTGTCCATCGAAACATCCATGATGATGATCATCTGAAATCCCACTGCAAAAATAGTGGGGTGAAAAGGTTGCCTAGGTTTTACAGAGAAAATAAACCACAACTTTTATCTGTCAAGAAAATCAACAGTGTACACATTCAAATTTCTTCTTACAAAGTTGCTGTTCAAAGCAGTTGTCTCTATGTATAATCTATTTGCTTCTTTATTAGGTGTACATAGCCAGATGGTTTGTGCCAGTCCCTTTCCTGAGCATGGAAAGAGGTTTCTTGGTTTTACTAATCAGGGATGTAGAGCTGTGTCAGGAAGAAGTAGGTTGGTTGGTTTTCCCTTCATATGTTGTGGTTCGAGGCTCTTGCCAGTGCTCTCAACACAGTCAGTTTTTTATTATGATGCCTGAAACTTCACTGGGAAGTTAAGAGTGGCTGTGCACGTTACAGGTTCCTATGTTTGTTTATATGTTCTGATGAAACCCATCCTATCCTACGTGTACTCAAAGAGAGGATGAAACTGGTTTTATTCAACCCAAACCATTCTATCGTTCATCTTGAAACGGAAATATAGCCAATTTAGATTATTATGAAAGCAACTTGTCTTTCATGTTACAAATCTTAGAAAAATGTTATCTTCAAAGCCTTCTTTGAACTTCTGCATCTTTTTCTTTCCTTGTATTCAAAAGCAGAGTCTGGTGACAAGCAGCCTGGAACTTTACAGGCAGAAGCTGTTTTAAGGAGTAGTTTGGAAAGTACAATAAATTCAGGGATTAAATAGGAATTATATGCCTAAGAAAATTCCACGGGAATTGACTTGGAAACTGAAGACATTTTGCCAGTAATCCTGCAATGAATGCAACAGTGCAAGAATAATCATCCAGTTGGCATTTTAAAATGGGAGAGAAGGGAAACTTGGTTGTTCCACTCATGTGGAATGTATCACAAACCAGTATCCTTATTCCCCACCCATCCCTCATTTTGGGAAACATGGCATCTACACATGATGCTGAACCAAAATAGAACAGAACTGGAAAAATGAGGTCAATTCTCTCCAGACAGAAAAAAAATGCTGAGACTGATTTACTTGGGTAGAAATAGGGAACTCCACCTACATGACTAAGCGAATTTTCTCCATCAAAATTACTTAAGAGTTTGGCACAAATCAGAGCTAATCTTTCAAGCTTGATTATCAGAAGTTTGGGGGATGCTGCTCTGAAAGACGAGCTCCATGTGTGCAATTGAAGAGACATTCTATGTAACCAAATATACCCTTAATCTCCTTATCCTGCGCAGTTTAGTGCAAGTAGGTCCTAAAAAACAATTGACTACTTTTAATTGTGAATCATGACAAGTGTAAAGGTGCTCCCCAAAATAAGCTAGCCTTATTTATTTACTTAATAGTAATATATTACTGCAGGAATATGTTGACACAAAAGCTACAGCTAAACACAGCTATGTCAGAAGCAACTGATGTGACAGACTTGGTAACACACTGAAAGATGAAGCATCTGTAGAGGGGTTAATAAGCTGCTGTGTTGGGAAACAGTAATGGTTAAAAAGCAAGGCGTGTGTGCCAGAGGCTTCTTAAAACTTAGATGCAATATTATATATTGCAACAAGACTTCTCTGAAAAGCCAAGAACCGTTTGCAAAAACTTTTTGGAGCTTAGTAGGGAATTAACGACCAAGGTCAAATCTACTCAGTTCACCAGTGCTAACTAGATTTTAAAAAACCCCACTTTTTAATTTTTTATATTATTAGGATAACTATATTTGCAATAGTCCTAAGAGTTTTAGAAAGGCTACTTGAGGTTAGATGTTCACATTCTCTTCTTACTTAGGGTGATACCTCTGTAAACTGCCCCGAGGGCCCTGGAGTGCATCATGCTGGTGGTATAGAAGGTACTGGAGTGGGGACGTGTCTGACAGACAGTAGTAGTTCCTGTGTGCACCATGTATTTTATTGTCTCTGGGTTTGGTGTGCAGGGACCTGTCTGAGAGACTGGGTACAGAAGAGCAGCCCCTCAGCTGGGGCCTGACTTCTTGTGCCTGTCACTGCCTCTAGAGTGGAAGGTCATTTGTCTCAAAAGGTGTTTCTGGGGTTGCTTTTTCAAGACAGGCTCAGCAGAACTCAAAGCACGTACAGCCCAAAATAGCCCCAGTTTCAAACACAGCTGCATTCCAGCTATTCTTACCCGTGCCTTTCTTTTCCTTGCCACTGGATAGCATGTTATCACGGTTCCAAACATAGGTCATTCTTCAACATAATTCACAGGGCTTCTACAGCTCAATTTATGACATGTACAGCAGTAGTAAAACATTTTCCAGTACTTCTAGAAGACTTCAGTTCTTTCTCTGAGGTTCCTAGTCCATTCCTCTAAGAGTTAAAAGGGCAGTAAGAGGGCTCTGTTTTCTGTTTGAAGGATACTGAGGAAAGAAAATCTGGTAAGAAGCTTAACAGTCAGCATGAAAATCTAATTCTAAGCTACTCCTGTACTTCTGAGACTAAAGAAGTTTGTCAGGTGAAGGGAGTATGGTTTTGTGCAGGCTTTAATACCAACATGCAAACAATAGGTAAGTACTGATGGATTGTTAACTGGGGCCTTGTTTCCAGCAGTGCTTGAATATTGGACTACACAGGGTATGTTACAACCCAAGATTCCTGGAGTAACTCTCAGAGGGAAGCACTGAATGGAACATGGGAGCAGAGAGCTGTTCCTACCCTTAATATCAGATCTTATTGAGCCGTTCAGAGTCTCTGTTCCTTTTCATTATTAGAAAAGAGAGGATCTCATAAATTTCTTGTGCCCTTTTCCTCCAGATTGGGGTGAAATCTGGATTCAAACTGGATCTCAATCATTTAGGAACATTTGGATTATTAATGTGCTGATTATGCCCTTTTTTACCACTTGGTGTCACCTTTTCTAGGCACACGAAGCACAAAAGCCAGACACGGATTGCAGAGTTCCTGGTGTGGAGATGGCTCACAGTCCAGGTTGTACATGCAGGACCGCTGCTCTGATAGATCACTGTGAGGGGAGGAACAGGGGTGTGGTGTCCACAGTCCCCCTGGAGTGACTCCTGCAACACTGACATACAGGGGTGTGGTGGCACCCTTGGTACTTTGTGGAAGCAAGTGATCATGTTAGGAATAAAGTGAAAAGTTGGGAAATCAGACTGAGTATTATCTCTGTGGAGATGTACATATTTGGGGTGAATGGGTGGTAAAGTATGAAGGCAACAGAGGGAAAACTTTTTGTGTTAATCAAGAATGTACTCTTTATAATAAAAAAAAAAAAACAACAAACAAATCCACATTTTTCCCTGGAATAATGGGTGCTTCTTATTGGAGTAGGTTTTAAAATCTCACTTGTCACTCTAACTCTTTTATTACACTAGGTTTTTACTCCAGTTGTGCAATTACAGAATAGCTAATTTAAAAATTACTATGTGATCTCATTGGGAAATTATTTCTCTGTTCAAAGGAAGGTGTGTTTTAAATTAAACCTCTTTTAATGAGTTTTTTTTTTAATTTAACAATGTCAGTACTTTGCTACTTAAATATTTCTTGAAGTCATAAGGTAGAAAACTTGAAAATAAAAGTAGAAGAAAATGCATCAGGGAGTATAAATGAGATCTGGAACTGTAAAGATTGTTTGAGTTCATATTAATAACTTCATTGCTATTTTAAACAAGACAGATTTTAAAAAAAACCCACTTAAATGTAATTAGGTGCAATAACGTACTCAGAGTAGTGCTAGTGAATGTTCTGGAAGTTATTGTCTCAATAATAGTGACCAAAAAAAGCTGTAGAGGGTAAAAATAATGCTTCCCTGCTATTAATATTTTTGATTCTGATTAGAGATATGGATTTATTGAGGTTCTATATTTTTATTAAAATGAGATCCTGCCTAGCTTGTCTGAAGAAATGAGGCAGTGGGTTCATCTCTCTTGAAGAGTAAGTAATGGAAAGAATAGGGGATGAAGAAGAGGAAGGGAAACATCAACAAAGGAGCCAGGGGAAATCAGAAGCAGAAACATTTCAAGCTTCCTACAGGAGCCAGTCACTGAAATATGTCACTAATAGGGTGCAGATTATGACAAGATGAGAAACAGGCACAACCTCTGCAATTGGACATATGCCACAGGGCCTGGCTGTGAAACCCTGGAGGCAGTCAATGTGGCTGCATGTTTATAACCAGCTAATGGCAGGTTTTACTGGATGAAATCACCCCTGAGGGAAATCTTGCTGTGAACTTGGCTAATTCAGCTACCGTTAGAGGCTGAGGACTTACTGGGAAAGATGTTCTTCCTGGGTCCTTTGGGGGGATGCTGAAAGAGGCTCTGTGGATTGAATGAGAGCCTGAGCCAGAAGAAGCAGAAGAATCTCACTGGTGGGAAGATTTCTCATTATATGTTGCAAGGAAGAGATCTGCAGCACATCTTCATGCCCTGAGCTTTGCTAAAAGTTCTGCTGTAGAGCACTGGAGGACACACACCATCAAATAAGGGAAGGGTGGCTCTCTGTGGCAGTTTGTAGGGGACTGACTGGGTGTAGTCCATGAGGGAGCATATGCCATGGTGAGTAACACCACACCTAAGGGTTGTGGAAAGATTTTCAACTGGCCAGTTCCTGCTTCTGTCCTGTCCAGCAGGTTGTTCTTTTCCTGTCCTTCTCAAACATGAACACCCAGACAAACATAAACTATAGAAAGCATGGTTGGTTGTATGTGGATAAATTCCATGTAACTAGAAGATTATTCAATCGCCTCTTGGGTCTGATAATGTGTATTACAAGGTTCTGAAACTGTGTGGCAATGACTACTAATCTGCAAAATGATCAGCTTTACAAAACTGAACCGAGGGTAATCTATCACAGCTGTTTGTTCTCACTTCATGCAGAAACTCTTTGTCCTGAGTTGCCACATAACTAGTGATCCAAGTTAAGCTTATAATCACGTTCTTATCATTACATGCTTCTCACCAGCAGCCTTCTCACACTGGAAAGCTGTCTGCTAGAAATAGCTAAACTGTTTGCTGCCATATCCATCATGCATACACTTATGAAGTCCTCTACAGTTGTTCATTTTAAATAATGGCAGTAATTTTATTATCTGTATTGCTGTTAGGGCTGACAAAAAAGTAGCAGAACAGTATCAGCCTTTATTCACTTATGTGAAGAAGAATGTGGTTTTAAAGCAGGCTTATTACAGTGTGCAGTGTTACACATTCACTTGTACAAGGAGAGGACACAAATACTGTGTGAGGGAACTATGCGAATATATTTATCCACTTGAAATAGTTGGATACTTTTTTCAGATGTCAGGGAGCAAACAGGGGAATAGGGAGCATTGTAGGAACATGCTTGCTTACAGAAACCTGCTTAGAAGAAGAAGCCAGGGAACTTAGGTGCATAGGAAAAGCCTTCCCTTTCTCATATCCATTCCCTGTGTGTCTGGCTCCGTCTTAAATCCATACAGTGCTGAAGTGGCCACATGTGCAGACCTAGTCTTTCTTCCTAGAGACAACACCTTTATTGGTATAACAACTTCTGCCCAACCCAATACTGTGAGAAAATCTCTGCATAAAACATTTTGCGTGGGTCCAGCCAGAGGGATAGAACTTACAGAAAGTTTGCAATCAAAAAACCCCTTTCTCAACTGTCTCCACAAACAGAAAAAAACCTCTTCGAAACAGGATCTGTGAGCCCCGTGACTCCGGTTACTCAGCATTGTTGGATGATAACATACTGCAGCTGGGAAACAAGTGCTTCAGGCTTCCAGAACTCCTGTAGTCAGGGGTCACTCTTTTGCCATTTAAGGCACTTGTTTGCATTTCTGTGGGTGTCTCTTCTCCCCTCCTTCCCTCCCTCCATATTCAGAATAAACCAAGAATCTCTTTAAGTAATTGTCCCAGTTTGGACAAATTTGGAGGAATGAAGTAATGAAGTATGATTTATAGCATCATTCTGTGGTTTATGACAAGCAACTGCATGGTCTAGTTTAATAAATGCTATGCTGTAACTACAGGCTTTCCTTTTCCTATTAGCTCTTCCCTTTTCTGAGCCTGGCACTGAATGAAGCTGAGGAAGCAGAGCGCCACGGGGAAAGGAAGTAATGATGACAACTCTGGAATGTTTTTAAATTTACTCCCACGAGCTCTCATGTTTTTGATTGCCATTTTAAGATTCCTTCTCCATACAAAGCTTATGCATCAGCAGAAAATGCATTAAGCATTTATTGCTCAATATGAAGTAAACAGGGTTTTGGGGGGGAATTCTGGTATTTTTATTCCCTCTGTAAAAAGAGTAATTAAAGAACAAAGAAAACTCCCCATAAACCACACTCACACATTCACGGGAGTCTAAAACCATACACAGGTGGTATCTATAGCACAGCAGGGATGAAAAATACAAAATACAATTCTGTACAAATTGTTAGATTGGGATATTAATTTTGTAAGGTATTCCTTCTCATGAATACAACAGGTATCTTCTTTTAAGGCATGTGTGAAGTGTTGAGATCCATAGCCAATTAGTTCCAACTACAAGATCTTTTTTTCTATTCTCTTCATTTTGTGTGTGTTTTGTGTATGCTGATCACCATCATTAGCAGTCTCATCTCTGGGGCAGGCCCCATAATGCCTTGAATGAACATTACTGCCACAAGCACAAGTACAGGCAGCACTATGGGAATGGAAGGAGAAGCTGTGAATGCAAACCCTGACTAACTGCTCATGTAAGTGGCCAGCAGAAATGTGACTCAGGACTCTTCAAAACCTTCAGTTTGTGAACTGTGGCTTCTCCTCATTGTATCCTTACAGGTGCCTGGTAGTCTGCTTCACACACTTGTTAAGATTGTGGCAACTTGCCTACACTGCTGTCACAAAATAAGTTTCCTAAATATACATTTAAGTTAGTTCTGGAATGAATACTGTACATTGTTTTGAAAAGGAAAAGAAAGACTTATGTTTCCAGTCACCTTTATTTCACTAGAAAAGTATAAATTACCATCATAAATACAGGTATCACCAGTATAAAAATTAGATTCTCATTTATAAAATAAATACTAAAAGTCAAAGCAACAGGTATCTCCAAATCCCATCACCAACATGATTTGAATCTATACCACAGAAAACATTCATCAACTGTTTAATTAAAAATGATGCTCAAAATGCAGTAAATACTGCTACGTATTTAGTGCTTGCTGAAGTGAGTTACTACTGACTCATATCCTGCCAAGTATTTGTTCTAACACGTACTTGGAACTATCAGGCTCCCCTGTCGCTATAACTGTAGGTGTAGTGTAATTGGATATACTCTCCAGATAAATAGCAAATGCCTGCTTCAATAGTGTTTCTTACAAGTTGCCAGTGCAGTAGTTTCAGATTGTTTACCTTTGTCTACATCCAAAGATAAACAGACCAAGTTAATTTTATCCAGGAAATGCAGAAGTAATAGTAGCAATTTTGTCACATCTGAACTAACAGATTATTTCACCAGTTAATATTGTTAAAAGACAGATAAATACAGGGTTTGTTTCACAGAAACAGAAAAATTATCCTTTTAGTTAGGTAAAGGACACCTATTTTTCAAAAGTAGTGTTTTTTTTCCCCTCACATGTGCCATAAATCTTCTGGCTCAATAAGGCCATACTGATCAAGTCAAACGTACCTCTAGTTCAGAATCCTGTTTCAGACAGGACAATAGAAGGGGCTTGGGAACAGCCTAGGAGCAATCCCTCTGCAAAGAGACCCTGATAATTTAGAGATGGGCAATCACCAATTGTATGAAGTTCTGCAAGCGAGTGTCAGATTCAGCACCTGGGATGGGACATCCCTGGGTGTACAGGTGGACTGCGGGATGAGAGGCTGGAGAGCAGTGCCACAGAAAGGGACCTGAGGGTCCTGGTCAGTGGCATATTTAACATGAGCCAGCAGTGCCCTGGCAGCCAGGAGGGACTTCCCTGTCCTGGGGGGCATCAGGCACAGCATCGCCAGCCAGGCAAGGGAGGGGATTGTCCCGCTCTGCTCTGCCCTGGGGCAGCCTCACCTCGAGTGCTGGGGGCAGTTTTGGGTGCCACAATATAAAAATGACACTGAGCTGTTAGAGAGGGTCCAAAGGAGGGCAACAAGGATGGTGAAGGGCCTTGAGTGGAGGCTGCATGAGGAGTGGCTGAGGTCACTTGGTCTGTTCAGCCTGGAGAAGAGGAGACTGAGGGGAGACACCGTGGTCTTCAACATCATCACCAAAGGAAGCAGAGCGTCAGGTACCGATCTCTTCACTCTCGTGACCAGTGACAGGACTCAAAAAAACAGTATGACGCTGAGTCAGGGGAGGTTTCGGTTGGGTATCAGGAAAAAGGTTTTCACCCAGAGGGTGGTTGGGCACTGGAACAGACTCCTCAGGGAAGTGGTCACAGCACCAGCCTGGCAGAGGTCAAGAAGAGTTTGGACAACACTCTTAGGCACATGGTGTGACTATTGGGGATGGTGCTGTGCAGGGCCAGGAATTGGACTTGATGATCTTGATTGAGTCGAGTTGGGTCCCTTCCAACTCAGCATATTTTATGATTCTGTGATTGTAACAGGTCACCAGAATGCTCTTCCAGCCTCTGGCCACTAATGACACAGGGCTTCCTGATATGTGGATTTTTCTTCCGTACTGTCTAGTGGAGCTTTTAATCCATGTAAAGTTTGGCCTTCAGAATTCCTGTTTCAGAGAGCCTAAAAGGCTCCACCCAATTACCCAATTTAGGTTTTTTTGTTGTTGGGGTTTTTTTGCTTTGGTACTGCCACTAGTGTCTGCAATACTTTTTCCTTAGATACCATTAAGCAGCTCCTTTTCTCTCACAGCTCTTGCTTTCTTTGCTTTCTTGCGTTTACACAGAACCACTGGTAGGATAATGGCAAGAATGATAACTGCAACTGCTATCACTGCAATGATGATAAAGACTTCTGTTCCATATTCTGTAGGGGAAAAAAAAAATCCAAGATTCAGCTATAAGAACCCACAATGCCACAGTGCCACAAACTCTTAGCAGTCATTCCACTGAATGAAAAAATGCTTTCAGTATTTTACAGTCTCACAGAAGTGGAGTCACCACTTCATTGTGAACTGAATACATTTTAACATGAATTTGTTGAACTGAGGTAAAGCTTTATTTCACCTGGTTCACTCTAGGTTTTATCTGCTTTAGCTAGTGTGCTAAAGCACCATGCTAACACCATAAGTCAAACCATTCCCCTGCCTGTACATTATTTCTGTCCAAGTGAAAATCTATTCTAGGTTATAAGCTAGAAAACACCAAGAGAAGAGTTTTCTATTTAAATTGTAATCGAATTGTAATTTATCACTTTTGTGTAAATTTTCTGGATAAGAAAGTTAATTTGAGTTCATTTGCCATTTTAGAAGAGCTTTTCTACAGTGCAAATATTCTTACCTGTGGAGAAGAAAGATACAGTACAGCAGTGTGATATTATTTAAATAATATTGATGACTTTATATTGAAAAAAGTGTTATCCAAATGGCTAATCTGAAACGGCTGGCTGATTGACCTACACTTGCTAACTTATTTACCAGTAAAGAAGTCAATCTGCCAACCTCTGACCTTGTAACAGGAAAGAAAGTCTTACTCTCATCATCTGCTTTTGGCATAACTAAAGGTCAGTTCATACTACAAGTAAATGGATATGCAGGTTTCCAGCACTTCCATGTTTTAGAGCTAATCCTTCAAGCACTTACTATGGCACCTGCTATTGGAAGGAACTGAGAAAAACAATGGGAAAGCAAAATGAAGCTGAAGGCTAGTGATGAGATCTGAAACCTCAGACACCAGTCACCAACTCAGACAAATTAACCAAAACAGCTGGGCAAAACCCAAAAACCAGCTCCAACTAACTATGGATGGTGGACTCTTACTTAGAGTGAGTTCCTCCCATGAGTTTCCATGTTCCAACTGTGTGTTCTAACTTACATAGCAAATAGTTTATTTCATAGCAGGCATCACAGTGAAAAGATGTGGGGTTTTAATTAGAACATTAAAGACTGGTGACAAACGCCACCCGATACTCACCATCTAAGACACTCCTTCCTACACTGGTACACAGCACCGTGCTTTCTTGGCCATTACGGTTTTCTCTGCGGGAGGGAATGATTCCCTGCACATAGAAGCAATAGTTCTTTCCGCTGTCAACGCTTACTTCAAACTCACGGCTGTTTGTTGTTACATCTTTCTGTAAAGGAAAAACGTATTTCAAGTGTCAGCTCTTAAGGTAGCACAGAAATTGTGTAACTATACAGAATATAGCAATTATTACAGAATAAAAACTAGTTACACCTTACCTTTCCAGAACTTTGATCTTTCCAGTAATAGAGTTTGTATTCCAGGTCATGCTGGAAAATATCTTGAATACTTCGAAAGCTTCCATTAGGAAATATATATGGTGTAAGTGGATCTTTGAACACGACACTCAGTTTGGAACCTTTTTGTGAATAATCCTTTATCTCTGGTTTTCCAATAACAGCTAAACAAAGATTTTTAGAATTAAAAAACTGGCATCATCTTTTATACATTACTCATTTTCCCTCCTCCCTCCATTACCTTCCTTCCTCAAATCTATTATAAGTTTACAAAGCCAAAGCAATACAGTGAAGGCCTAGATTTTAGACAAGTATCTTCACCTAGAACATAATGTTAACAAAATGGTCTATTCAACGCAGTGAGAAACAAATGGTAACTAAAACCTTACACCCTCCCCTACAACAGGGAAAGCTTTATGCCTGAATATCTTCTTCTCTAATATCAGCATGGCTACCATAAAAATCTATAGAAAAAACCTTTAAGCTCAATTTAAACCTTGTCTAAATCAACAGAAGTAATATCGAAAAGAAATTTATAGTAAGATTTAATTGGCAATCCTACTTACTTTGACTATAAGGTGTAAATTTTTCAGAGACTGCAAAAGGTGGCTCTTCAAAGTTATCCATCTCCACAGGCATTACAGACAATATGTGTGCTGTATAGGTCTCCTTTACATTCCTGAGCACATCAGTAACATCACACTCTGTTTCTGATGTTAGTATGCATTTTCTCTTTACGTCAGATGTCCGTCTGAAAAGAGCAAGAAAGAAGTGTCAGCACTTTCAAATCAGACACTTGTATGTTTAGATACATTGAAAAACATTTTTCCCCTCAAACTGTATAGATTTCCCTCATCCAGTAGAACAGTCTTGCAGGTATTAGGCCGAAAGGGACAAGAGAAAACCTCAAAAGCCACTGTCCTGTACAGCTGTATTTCACAATTCAAAGCAGAATCAAGTAAATAAAGTATTATCTATATTAACTACAGATATATGGTATAGGACACATATATGAATTCAAAATTCAGTCTTTTACATGAATTGAACAGAAACCTTAACTCATTCTGATTTTGCATTTTTCTGCAGTTGCAGAATGCATTTTAAAAAATATAAGATGCATAAATCACTTTGAAGGTGTTATCCTTGATGCATTTGAAAACTATTACCTTAAGAAACATCAGTTGTTACAGGAAGCTCTGTTGACACTGATTGTTTAATGTGACAACACTGTCTCCAAATATATGTCATTTGGTTTGGCATCTATGCAAATGCCACTAAGCACCAGACAGTAATAGCAAATTTCAATGCAGAATTACAATTTTAAAAATATTGACAAAATGCACTTCTCTTATATTTAAATGATAGAAAGCAGGTCCATTTACTTGTGAAATAGCAATGAGACTACGAAAAAAGTGTTAATTTCTAATTTTACTCCCTCACAAGAAGGAATGAAAAAAGATTAGCTATTACTCTTTCAATTCTTTTCCCTTTTTTTGCTGGTGAATTAAGGAGAAGAAAAATTGTGTGATCTCAGCTGGAAGAACGAGTGCTGACTGTTTGAATATTAACAAATAGGTTTTCCTCAAAGTAGATCAAGTTTCATTTTTCAGAGTCACCTGAACTCCCTTCTCACTTCACCAGATTTCTTTTGTCACAGCTCAGTTGGGGACAGTGCCACAAGAGATTCACTGAAAAGGGACAGAGGTTTGATCTTTGTGATGAAACAAATGTGCTCTGTAAATGTACATACACAAGAAAGCAAACATTTAAGCACAATTCCTCTGGAACAGCAACTTCAGTCAAAAGAGGTGCCTCTGCTGCAGAACTACACCTGATTCTATACTGAATCTTGGGCAAACATTTCATTTTTTGCAAGCAAAATGTCTGGAAAGANTCAGTCAAAAGAGGTGCCTCTGCTGCAGAACTACACCTGATTCTATACTGAATCTTGGGCAAACAGATTTCATTTTTTGCAAGCAAAATGTCTGGAAAGAATCCCAAATTCAAAAATTTAATAAAATTTGTTCTGCTAAGCGTGTGCTTTTAAGTCCATTAATCTAATCACTCTCTTAAAGAATGAAAGAGCACATTAAGCCATTACACTGGTATTTCACTTGTTAGTCATGAGAGAACACTCATTTTTAGGCCACTTTTAGAGACAGTAGAGACTACAGTACCACTTTTTCATTAATATGCAGGAAGTTAGATGATGCATTTTCCCTTTAGGGCATGTTTAATAATGCTCTCTGTATTAAAATGGGAGCTAAAACCAGCACAGATTTATTACTGAACTTCATGGAAGGTTTAGTGCAGTTCTGAAAGAGGCATTAGACACTTTACATAGGCTTTACGTAGCCACGTTTTAAGTCCATGATACCTTACAGCTTACATAAAACACGATGACAGAGGAAGTCTTGAGAGAGGTAGATGAACAAAGGTAATTTTCAGTATTACCCAGCAAGACAGAATTATTACTGTGATTCACCGATTAGAATAAAATGCAGACTCATTTATTAGACATCTCCCGTGACTGAAGAAAGACACAAGTCCAGACACCTTGAAAGACATAAAAAGGTGAAGTTCTGTCTAATACGTGGTATGTCAGATTGAGCATGCACTCCTTCAAAGTATTCTGGCTGGGTCTCTCCAGAATACCAAACCCCAGAACTGAAATACGTATCTAAAGCTCAACTCTCCATTTCTGAAGTGGGCAAAACCAGAAGTCTAAACCAGATATTTTTATAGTTGGACACTAAGAAGTATTAACAGCTGGGTTGGCAATTTTCCTAAATCCTAACATTTGGGCACTTTTCCTGTTACATTCACTCTCAGAAATATTCAAACACTCTCTCTTTTAATTTTCTTCAATTGCCATTAATGAACATATCTTTGTGTTATCTACTTACCCGTGTATCTCTACAGTATAGAAGTAGCCTGATGGTTTTGGTTGCCACTGTAGTATAGTTTTAAAATTGATTGAAGACCAAGTTATATTGACTGCTGTTGGTAGTTCTTCATAGCCTTTAAATACAGAAAAGAAGAGTGCCATCAGTCATATTATATATAAATCATGTTTCCCTGCAGTCAGTTCAGTTAAATGAAGCAGTTGCCATTAATTGCAACTTGGAAACGTTTTTTTTTTTTGGGAAAAAGGCTCAGTCCTGCCCTTACTAAAGGACTGCTTGTCTTAGTAGAGGAATCTCTTCTGGCAGAAGTGAAAAATGAGAAGAAAATTATTTTTTGTCTTGTAACTCCGAAATTGATGAGTTAATTTGGAGTTCTGTTTAATGCTTCCGTTTTGATCCAAGACCTCTGCAGAAGATACAAAAGCTTGAAGATACACATGAGAAGGTGCAAGCCCTTAACAAATGCGGTGCAGTTCGAAATCATCCCTAGCTGTATCTGCGGCAGAAAGCGTTAGCTCCTACATTCTCATTTACATATTTTAGAAAGATAAAGTCTTTTTAAAAATTAGTGGTTACCCTACACACCTACTATATCTGAGCGGGGCCACCCCGGGATGATCTCGTGTCCCCGTCAAGCAGATGGGAGGCCAGCCAGCCACAGCTGCTTCGGGGAAATGCCCGGGACGAAGCCGGATGGGAAAACCCCTCGCACCTCTGGAAAACCCTCTCCGGCTTGCCTTCTCTACCTCTTCGACAAGCTCGGAGCTGGGAACAGGGGGAGGAAATCTTGCGACTTCACTGCAACTGCAGACCCCCTAAGCCGCTCCCGCTCCCCAGCACGGCCGCGGTCAGTGAGGAACCGGCAGCAGCAACCAGCCCCTGCCGGCCCGGGCGGCGGAGCGCTGCAGAAGCAGGGTCGCCTCGGAGCCGGGACCCTCCACGGCCCGAGGACGAATGTCGCTGTCCCCTTCCCGCCAGCGCGGGGCGGCTCTCCTCGGGCTCCCTCAAGGACACCCTGTCCGGGGTCTCCGAGGGACCGATCCCCGGCGCCTATCCCTGCCATCCTGCCCCGCCCGCCCGTCCCGCGGGCCGTCACTCACCGGCGGCGGCCAGGGGCCACAGCAGCGCGCTGAGCAGCAGCGCCGGTCGCGGGGCGGCGGCGCGCAGCATCCTGGGCGGCGTGAGGGAGCTGCGGCAGGCGGCCGCCGCCGGGCTATATGGAGCGGGGCAGCGAGAGGCGGGACTGAGGCCTCGCCCGCGGGGCCGCCCAGCGGGGGCGAGAGGACGGAGCGCGGCGGAAGCGCTCGGGCACCGCCGGGTTGAGCAAGCACAGGGGGGATTTTCGAGGAAAGTGAGGGGAGGGGCGCCGAGGGACGGGCGTGTCCCGCGGGCTCCAGGCGCGGTACCGCATCCCCCGGCGCAGGCCCACCTGGACGTGAGGGCACACCTGGACATACCTGCGGTCCGTGTCCCCCTGCCTGTTTGGTGTCACCAGGCACTTGTTCCACCCCTCCCTTGTCCTCTTGAAATACTGGTGAAACTGGACGCCGCTGAATAACCAGCTTCATCCGCAGCAAACCTTTAGCTGGCTGTCGAGGGGCACCGCAGCTCGGAAGTGGCTACTCTGTGGGGCAGCCGGTCATGCAGAAGTGATGTTGGGTTACTCAGCTTCGATCCTGTTCATTCTGAAGGGCTAAATGTGTCAGTCCTTGCCTCACCACACAGGACGCTGGACACAGCTGCTCAGCCAGATCTCATCCTCTGCTCCCTCACTCCGTGCGTGCATGAACCCTGTCAAGGCTCACCGGTCACACTAGACAGAAAGTAAGTTTCTGGTGTTCAGGGCTTAGTACTTCACCTCTCCTACAAACCAGGGGCTGTTAACCCTTTTCCTACAAGGTCACATTGGAAAGGTGTGCCATTTTCAGGGGAACAGGGAATCTGTTTCTGACAGAAGGTTTTCTGCATCTCAGCCTTTGTGCCAGGCTCCTGGGCTGTGTGTGGCTGTCACGGTGTCCCCCAAGACCTTTACCCAAGGGTTGCATGTTGTGGTTCTGTGTAATGTTTAAGCTCTAGAGGGAGCTGCTTTCGCAGGAGCTCAGGACTCTGCCGCAGGAAGGTGGGAAACAGACCATGCAGTAGAACCTGTATCATAATTCAGAGGGACCTACACATTTACAGTCTTAAACTGACTCTTCTTTTTATTTTGATGTTGATTTGGTACAATGTAAGTGGAACATATAGGTAAGAGAAGACGAATGGGGAAGTTTCATATTTAATTACCTTTTATTTTCATGGTTGACACATACTTGTCTGCAAGCAATCTGTTCTCTCTCATAATGCAAAATAAATGCATATGGAACAAACTACAATATCCGTGTCAACCAGAGTCTGCATCGGAATTCATACAGTATGTTCTAAGGTGCACCTAAACCCTTGATTTTTAAGTTATTGGCATACCTTCATTAAAATCCAGCCATACACCTTATCGTTTTCCTGCTTTGTTTTTGATCAAATTTCAGTACTGTCTCTGTGTAGCTGTATGCCAACATTACATCAGCCAAAAGCATTGCATGCTTTTAACTTGGTGTAGAATACAGGTCTTGTGTGTCTAGCTTTTCAAGATGGTGACCTTACAAGATCACAGTTGATTTTCAAAGGACTTTGAAAAGAAAAACGGTACTCACATGTTTAAAGAAATAGATGCTTATATAAAACTTTAAAATCACCTTTAGGCTTTAATTCCATTTAATTTCATGTAGTTCAGTCACAAAAGATGGAAAGTGGGTCAGAGGTGGTTTCCGGTTATGCAAGTAATCTCAGGATCCCCTTCTCCTGCCCATTCCTTCTTACTCACATGTCTTCTGTAAAGAGCCCCCAGACTTGAGATAGGTGACGAGCCATCCAGACCCTGTCCAGACTAACCAGTGTGATCACTGCTACCTTATTCCAGTTTCCAGCAAGATAGTTCAGTGTTCACTAACACTAGGCTTTTAGATCTCCTTCTTGCTGCAGCGTGAGAGAAGGAGGCCACCAGTTTGCCAGAGTAAACTGTTTAAACCAGCTTGCCTACCAGCTGAGGGGAGCTGTGTGGTGGGAGGAAGTAGGATAACTTTACCAAGCTAGCCATTCTGAGCGAAGGAAGTTGAGGGGAAAATTTGAAAGATGGGGGGAAAAGACAGAATGCAAGGGAGCAGTGCAGCTAGATCAGGTTGGTGTGATGGAAAAGGGAGAAGCACTGAGGTGAGGAGCTGCTGCTGCCACCTCTGCTCTTCTTTCTCCTCTTTGACTAAGAGCAAATTTGACCACATAATGAGAACAGATCAGCACAGCCTGGCTCCAGGCATCAACCAGCATGGGAGAGGAGAGGAACTTCACACAGCCTGACAGGGGCTGATGCCTCTGAAGTCTGCTCAGCAGCCAGTGACCTAACTGTGACATTCTGGTCACATTTCCTGCCCACTTTATGGTATTTCAACAGCTCATTTAACACAGAAAAATTGTGCCTTATTTCAAACATATGTTGCTACATGCAGGAGAGCCTTCTGCTGACATAGGGCTCTGGCAATTTGTCTAGAAACTTAGTATTTGGCTCCCATAGTGGAATGTCAAAATGTAGGCATTGTCTCTGTACATGTCTCTAACCGATTTAGTCATCCTGTGCTCATTTTACAATCAGCTGAGAAAAATCTCATTCCTAAGGTGAAGTACATATTTTCCTAGTATAGGCATCTAAAGCAAGTCAAATGAATCTATTTCAGTGTTGAAATAAATGGAACATTTCTATCGATGGAGACCAGGATCTCGCTGTGACTTTTTAGAATACATGGGAGACATGCAAGAGCATGAGCCTGGCTGCAAACTTTAGTTTAGATGACCTCTTCCACTCTGTGAGATCTTAACTCTAGTGAACTGGATGGAATCATAGTTGTTCCCTGTTTGGAAAGTTTGCCAGAATGCAAGCAGATTCTACAGATGTTCTTTCCTTGATATGTATGATATGGAACCAATTGATTATGGGAAAAGTGAGGAGAAAATCAAAACTAAATCTGTGACACTCCTTTTTTTTTTTGAAGAGATGCATGTATTTATTTTTACTGTATGACCTGCCAAGTCTCTAAACTGGTTTGCTTAGAGAGAGCTACAAATAATTCTTTGCTTAGCAAAGCAATTGCCACATCATGTTTTCTGTACAGTCATAAATAATTGTTGAAGTGGAATGCCTCAGGTGACATCAGTGACAGATTGATTTCTTTACGCTGATGGTTTTGCAAGACTGTAAGTAAAATTTTGTAATAGTTATTAATGTTTTGAAATTTTGTAGTGCTATAAACATTCATCACTCTGTGCTAACAAAAAAGTCACCAATATCGTCATGCCCAATAGTGTAAAATTCGTGTGTGAGCAAGATTTGAAATCCCTGAGAGCTTTTTCCACAATGAAATTCCTCCTGATATTGATCTTGAATTTAAATCTTTGTTTAATTTGTCTTAGTGACCCATATGATTGGGTAAATAATGTAATTATACAATTAATTATATTTCATTAGAAACCCCAGAAGTTTAGGTAACAACCTCTGACTTGGTACCTGCTTCCATAAATATTTTAGCATTTCTCTTGCAGAGCTGCTTTATCAAATACTGTGTTATAAATGTATCCACAGACTCACAAATACCACTGAGAGACAATATTTTTAATTAAGAGGACTTGTATAATGTTGTAAAATTAGTTACTAAGTTGCCTTTTTGATGCACAGAAACTTAATCAGTATTGTTTCCTTGCGGTAAGCAAAGTCATTAAACTAGTGTAATGGAGTGAGGAATCAACTTTTATACCTAAAAGTAGCTGTGTTTTTTCCTGAAATCTCCATACAAGTGAAAGTCCCAGTATCACGAATTCCTTGTGAATCCCTGATTTTCTTATTATCTAAACTATTATAAATTATTCTGTGATTCTAAAGCTACCATGTGGTTTTATAAAATCACATGTAGCTTAACAGAAAATAATAAAGTTTCACTGGGATAGAACTAGTTTAAAATTTAAATCCAGTTCTGACATTAATGGATCTTCCTTTCGCTTGTTGAAAAAAAAAAAAGTAAACAAAATGGATACAAAATTTGAAATTAGCAAAAGAGATTTCTTACAGGGAAGTCACAGGTACAATATAAATTTTTGGTTGATAGTAGAAATCCTGAAGCAAATATTTGTACGTTTTTCTGAAATTCTGCTTTCAAAATTCGTGTTGTTTCCACATTGGTCATACACACATCTCCTCACTTACCATATGGATACTTTAAAAAGAGACACTAGCACAGGAACAAATCTTGGGGGAGTTTTTGAGTCTGGAGGTGCTCTGGGATCCTGTGTGGAAATGATGCCTGCTTGGGAGGCAGGGCAGGCATCCCAGGGAGGGAGGCTTTGAGCCTTTTCCACTCTGAAAATTCTTGTCAATATTGTTTTGGCATTACCTCCAAGTTCCTGTTTCTTACTTGTAGAATGATGTGTGATGTGTTTATTATCCTTTTCAAAATCTTGTTTTGCAGCACTATTTCATGAAAAATAATTTGACCAACATATTTGTGTGCATTTTATTTCTGTGATCTTCAGTGATGCCTTGGGGTAAATAAGATAGTGTAAATGAAAATTTAAACTACGCTTTGGTTGATTTGGTGCGTGGAAGACTTCAGAAAGGGGGTGACTACAGCAATAGCGCTGCCGTGTTGTGAGGAGTGCCTGGGCACTGCTGTAGTGCTTGAACGGCTGTGTGTTTTTACTAGTGACGCTCTCCTGCTAGAGGACAAGCAATAGCAAAAGCAGTAATAAATGTCACTGGAGCACAACAGAAACTATGGAGATAGAGACACTAAATTGTATCAGTTTCTTCTCTTTGGCTTTTGTTTGGCCAAACCAAAGTGTTCCAAGGTTGAAGCCGTTGACACCATGATGCTGTCTTCCCTTTATTCCAGATGTTCCGTCACAATTGTGAAGTTGCCTCTTGGGGTATTTAGTTCACCCTGTTATATCTTAATGACATAAATTAATCTTGGTGTTCCTATGCATCTCCCTCACAAGATTTATTTTTCCCAAGTGTTGGTAGACACAAGTGCAGCTACCAGATCTTATTTATTTAGGTTTTTCTTCTCATGCCTGAGTTTGTGAAGAAGAGACCAAACTGAAAAAAAACCACAAAGCAACATAAATATTAAGTGACAATAAAACTTGTTTAAAAGGAGGCAAATACATTAAGAGTAGCCTCTTTTTTTCATATTGAATTCAGTCTCAGCTCATGACTCTTTAAATTTCAGGACGGAAATAAATCCATTTTACTAGACAGTTATTTATAACTGTTAGTAAATCTTATTCCCCTTTCTCACAGATTGTTAAAAAATACTGACTTATTAATATTAGATGTGGCATAGATAACTTGTCAGGGAAGGTAGTGCTAGTCTGTTTCAGGGTTCTTTAAAAATACTTGGTATCAGCATGCCTTGAAGGTTAGGCAATTACATGGGTAAGGTAAACAAAGCTTCAGTTTGAACAAATGTGGTCCCTAGACTGTCATTAAACATATTCTTAGGAACTGTGAGACAGGAAAAGGTAAACAGCGCTCCATTTGACTTTTCTATTGTAATGTTTAATCTTCTTGTAAAATTTCTTTCTCTTTTGGAGTAATTTGATAAAACAAAAACCCCATTCTATACTAACTAGCAAAATTAAATTGAGTTTCTTTAATATCCTGCATCTCTGTTCTTTGACATTACATTACTTTTTTGATGCTGCCTTTTTTTCTGGGGTGGGAGTGAGTAAAGATAATTAAAAAATGGATCAGATTAGCAATAGGAGAATAATTCTGGATTTGATAATTGGACATAATCAGAGTGCTACACCAGTAGAACACTATCCAAATGCTACATTAATTATCTATTTAACTTGACATAATTGCTCACAGCTTACCGAATAATTAAATATCACTGTAAAGTGACATTTTAAAAAAATGATACAACAATGTAAACAAGACCTAATATCTACTCAAATTAGTATACTTGTGCCCCCAGTGTCAGACTTGAAATTTTATTTTCAAGGAACAAAGCAAGTATCAAAATACATAAAAGGCTAATGCAGCATGATTTGAGCTGAGTTCATAATCATGACAAGAAAGAGTGAATTTTACTTCACTAAAATGTGAAGTATTTTACTGTGAGATAAAGAGGGATTTGATTCTTACTGTTCTTTGATGCCAGCTAGTATTGATAAAATACTGGCAGAGACCATATCACTTACCAGATATTTTCTGCTGCTTTGGGTTTTAAAAGAAATTTTTTTTCTAGGGACCTAAATGAACTCTTCAAGTTTACTACAACCCATGAAAGACTGTGAGGAAAAGAGCAAACCTTGTCAACTCAAATTGTAGAAGTCATTGTAAACAACTTAAAATTTTAGCTCAGACAAAAAATTCATGCAAAGGGAGGGATATTACTGCTGTGAATTAGTCTCTTTTCTGTCCAGTATAAAGGGAAAGAAACATCTTAGATCTGATTTAAGGACGAGGTCTGAAGGAGTTTTCTTAAGTATCTCTACACTATTCTTTACAGACATACTCATTCTCTGTCTTTGAATGCAAGAACTATTTTAACTCAGCCAGTTTAAGGACAAGTTGATTACAGCATAAACTGGTGCTAACTAAGGCGTTACACCCCTGCGTGTGGAGCAATCCTGTAGCAGCCAGCACCCAAATGCATTCTTTCACCATATCGGGGCTCACAGAGTGCACTTCTAGTGACTGTGTGAATTGATTTACGAGTTAGTAAAGATGGGCTGAGGAGAAATGTCCAGTAACCAGTATTGAGCTAGAAAAGCTGTGTGGTTTGTAGAAAAGGGCTGAATGTTGAACTCTGAAAGTCTCAAGGATTTTAAAACAACTGTGTCATTCTATTTTGTATTTTAATGCATTAGGAGTCAAGTAAGGGTCTTCTGTAAAGCCTGAATGCTGGCATTCCAAACTGTTGACTTTGAACACATAGCTGTTTGATTAGCGGTGCTTAGAGCTTTGGGAGTGTAAATGAAAAGAATGTAAAGTTCATAGAAGAAATATGTTCTTACATTGAGTGTTTTCCTTAGAACAAAGAAAAAAAATTCAAAAAATTTTAATTAAATTAATTAAGAATTAATAACATTGGTCAGTTATGATCAGAATGTGTACTTTCAGCTTATTTTATTAACAGCTATATGGTCTAGGATTTTAAGCTTGAAAAACTGATTTTATTTTAGTCCAGTTATCCTGTTCTTTCCCCATGCTATTTAACTTCAAAATAACATCAGACCAGTTTTTGTTTCCTGGTATCGGCCTCCATCACCTAAAGTACACTGACTCCTGCTGATACCCACAGGAACATCTTGGTCTATGTATCTCTTCCCCCCACCTCCTTATTTGGTTCCTTTGGATTTTAAACAGTGTGGTTGGTATCTGATTGGTACAACAGTTATTAGAATAGAAGGAAAAGTACCTTTCAAATGAAGAGTAAATACTCCTCGGCACTCTAAGACATCTGGACAGTCAAAGCCATCCTCATGTAAGATTCCAGTTACAAGCTTAGGCTCCTCAGTGCTTTGGTGAAGCAGTAGTAAGGAGTCTGGTTGCTGGTGGCAGGTACCCAGATTAGTGTAAACTCTGAAGTACTGTTGCTTTTCTAAATGCTGCATACTTTAGCACTTTAAAGGGTCTTATAAACTCAGAGCTAACTCGCATTTAGACAAAAATCAGAACTATGCACTTTTAAAATAAGATAATGTAGCACAAGACATGAGAAAAATGAAAGTTCTTATTAAATTAAAGTTCTCTACTCATTCTTTCCTACAAAACACAGTCCTGTCCTCTAGGTTTGCACTTTTCCCCACAATCTGTCATGGGTTGCATCAAACTTGCAGAGTTCATTTAGGTCCCTAGAAAAAAATATTTTTAAAATCAGTTGGGGAATTGGCTTTATATTAAATTCCTGATCTTCTCAGCAGTCTTCCATTCTCTGTTTTTACTGCAGGGTCCTCCTTGCTATGCCTCTCATTCATTCTTTTTCATCTTTTCTTTTTAGCAGAACATAACGTACAGGACACAAACAGGACTGGTAGACTTGTATGTCTCCTTTTCTAACTTCTCCGGAAACCAATAACGTTAATGTTCAAAAACTACGCAAAGCAAGTATAGTCTTCCCCTGTTAATCAGTGCAATTGTTATCACTTTGTCTTTTGGCAAAGGGACAAAAGAAGGGAGAAGTAAATAGAACAAGGTTGAGTCTGATAATAATGCAGAAGCGTATTTACATTCACTCAGGTATATAGATACAGTGCAGCGTGCCTCGTGCTGAATCACATACCTGTATGTCCAGAAGTTTATCTTGTTGGAGGTAGCTCCCCTTTTCTAGTGCAAGTCCTAGATGCAGGGGAACAAACTGACTGTAAAACTTGCATAGTTTCCACACAGAAAATGCCTTTGTGCCGATAAAGGTCAGGGTGTGCATTGAGTATCAATTCAATAACAACTCCCTGTGCTAGCAGCACATCAGTTTTTGAAAGATATAGAAAGATTTGGAAAGATTTAGCTAGATATATATAGCTTTGCCCTTCTTTGTCAATAATCTGTAGCATCTGTGCTGATCTTTTCCTTTCTCAAACACAGTATTGTGCAATATTGCAAGACACTGAAGACAGACAACAGTGTACTGATTAACTAGCAGTCCCAAGAAGAGTAAAAAATCTGTGGACCTGGTGCTGCAGTCCTTGATAGTGTTTCTATTTTCCTGCCTTTTTTTTCATGATCAGCCCTGATAAATATTCCTGAAATGCTTTAGAAAAAAGAAGCCTATATTATCATCTGGATTACCCAATTCCAATCTTAAATATTACTTTATTTTGTTAATAACTTTGCCAGAGCTGTAAGATCTTCAAAGTATTTCAATTCAAAATGAAACCTGGCTAGGCAAACAGAATCTTGAACTGCATTTTTCAAATGTTTCACAGGATGCTTTCCTCCCTCTCTCCTCTTATTCTGAGAAGCAGGCTTGACATAAGCACCTCTTGACAAACAGCAGAGGCTTGAGCTGAGATTGTATCACCTTGGAATTTTAAAATCTCAGGAGGAATTTGAACTTGAGGTGTTACCTTTTCAAACATGTTGTACTGCCAGGCAGAGACAGACATTCAATGGGGGAGGTGGAATTCCCGTGCGACAGGCCAGGACTGGCTGAATTTCAGCTTCCAAACTATTTTAATATAGTATTTAAACTCTTACTGTACAGTTCTGCTTAAAGTCAGACTTTGCTCTCTTGTCTTGAGTCCAAAGCTATGTCCCGAGAATCGGAAAGATTGTATCCAATCCTTCTGTTCTTCTGGCTTCAATATTTCTCAATACTTTATAGATTCATGTCCAAACCCCAAACTTGTTCAAAGTTCAGTGTTTATTCCTTGTTACTTGTTTGAAAAGACCGACTGAATTAATTGGGAAGTCATGTGTAGTCGTGTGCAGAATACATAACTAACAGTTTTGATTCTTAACAAGGTTTTTGAATTCTGCATGCACTGAGAATTTCCTTTCACTGATTGTGCTAATTCCTAAGCCTTCTTACGATAAAGATTATGATACTTCCATTTCCTGGGAAAGAAAGGAGGGAGCACTAAGAACTGAAACTCAGACACTTTCAGAATATAAATATGGCCTGCTTTGCCCATGAATTGACTAATGCATTGCTCAGTGATTCACTTGAACCAGGAATCTGAGAAACAAAAAATACCAGACTTTTAATAAACAAAAGCCTTCACAAAGGCTTTTATGTGTTACTTGAAAGGAAGAATGGGGTCAGACACTTTTTTGAACTAAGTCTTGGTGACACAGAAGAAATTTAAAGTTGAAAGAAACTAACAGAAGTATGCAGGGGAATATATTTCCTTGCTGCCAGGAAAGAAACAGGCAAGTTTTGTTCTGCCTCTTTGGATATTTTGCCAGCAGTCAGCAGTGTAGACTCCCATTTGAGAAAGGCAGGCAGGGGACCAGATTTTATTTTGCTACCTCCCCCTTCACTGTCTCCCGTAACTTACATTCATAACTTGATCTAATCTAATTCTGAAAGAAAACCCTGTTTTTAAGAAGGAAAATTGCAGCTAAAAATGCTCTTAAGTTAAACTGACACTCTAGTTAGTGTCTATAACAGCTCTATATTTTGCCTTGATCACTTGGCAAATACAGCATGTTTTCCACATGTTTCCATAGTTGTTGCTCAGCAACTAATTCCCCTATTAGTTGTGAGTTTTAATTGCCTTCACCTGGCTGGGTTCTCCATCTCCTTTCACGTTTGTTCTACCAACTCTTTCAGTTCTCTCTCTGTCAGGCAAGTAACAGAGAGAGACATTGTTAAGTGCAATGGAGATACTGTTAACATTAGGTTATTTTTGTATCCTTGACGTTATTTATACTTCAGAAGAGTAGTCCCAGATAAAATGTCTTGTAATCACTTGCTTTCAGAGACAGGGGTAATTAATATACGAAAAATATTCTGAATATGTATTCATTACATACGTTTTTAACCTGTTTTTTTCCTGAATAGCTTACTTGTGCCAGATAAGTGAACTGACATATGACAGCAGTATGGCTGGAGTACGCAGAGAACTATACAGAAATCCTTTGACCAAGAAAATTACACAGGTTTAACTGTATTACAAATATTTTCATCATAAATCCAGCTTCACAGTCAAAATGTTTATCTGTTCAGAGGCTGCATTTTCTCTTAATGATATTTTTTAATTGCAAAAAATGTATTTGAGCTAGATATACCCAGAGACCCAACTCCAACTTTCTAAGTGTTTTTGTCATTAGTCTTGGAAGCATTCTGCAATGTATGCTGGCCTTTTTTGTTTTGTTTTCTTTCAAGTGTCTTCGATTTGAAGATGAGTGACCCAACCTTTATTAATTTTGCTTCAACAGTGCTTCCAGAAGAAAGACAGCAAGTAAAAGTCAGTTGCTTGTGTCTTACTTCAGGTTCAGAGATTTTCCTTCTACACAGGAAACACACTTTTCTTCACACTCTAATGCTAAAGTGTGAGGCGGATCAAAAACTACCTCCATTACTAAAGAAGCATTAATTCTCTCTAGATCTGAGAGGAGTTGTCAGAAGATTTTTCAATTACAACCTAGATTTATAATTTGATGGTATGTAGGTCATAACAAGTCTGAACCTGTAGAACCTGGAACTTTTAGATCACCTAGTTCTAATTAATTTGCATTTATTTGTAATCTTTGTGTAGTTGTGCAACTCTATTAAAAGGACACATATTCTAATCTTGTTTACACTGTCTGTATAGTAGTTTAAGCTTTATGGATTTAATTTGATGATAGAAGGGAGGGGAAAATCAGGTTCAAAGCATATGAGATTTAAACATGTTTAAGACCTGCATGTGTCAGCAATAGTATCTGCCTCTTTAGCAGGCTTAAAACATACACACATACATACATAAATACATAGATTTTTGTTTCCTTTACAAGACCAGTACCTCTGTGTCAAGGGATCATCAGCTAATGTCATCTTCTGACAGCCAGCTCAGTGGATATCACATTAATCCTGCTTTAAATTTGCCAACAAATCTTTTCTACTTACATCCACAGTTAAAATATTAGAGCACGATCATTTCCAGAGGAGAAATAGCTGCACTCCCAGCTGCTAACCCCTGGGGAGTGACAGGGTATAACCACACAGCAGAGTCTCTTTCTTGCAGACTTTCTAAGCCTCATGTTGCCTTGTGTGACTCTGTGATAGCATAAAAATACATGAGCCTGCCTGTGCATTTTCACATTTGCTACTACCAGTAAGGATGCATTGCTACAAGCAAAAAGGAAGGAAACTTTTGTTCTCATTTAATATGGGCTTAATTATGAGTCTGCATTTACTTTGGGCTAGAACCTGACCCAAGGAGCAGCTCTTTTCCATTTCCCAAACGGGTACCTATATTAACACAGATTGCACTGAGATATTGCTAAGTACTACTTTCAGCTTGACAGAGGAGCTTTGGGCAAAAGATCCATTTCAAATGTTCTGATATTGTTGCTCTGAAATTCTACAGCACATATTTTAATGTATTTGAAGAACAAAAATATCTTGCTTTATTCTTGTCAGACTCTAGCCAACACCGGTAGTCAGCACCAGAACTGTGTAATAGCATTTTGTTTCAAAACTCTGATGCTTTTTGCTTTTCATTTGTCTCTTTATTTGAGGCCAAGTGAACTTTTTTGTGCCTTTTTTGGAGCTGAAGTGTTGCTTGATATACTTCCTCATGTGCAGCAGCAGGTGAAAAGTACATGAGAGAAAAATAAAGGATTTCTGAAGAAGAGGATGTGACATCAGAAAAAGAGAAGTTTGGAAATTGTAGCTTTTCAGCACGTTAAGACACTGTCGTGCCCTAATGCAATGCTAGATCCTAATCTAACCTGATTTCTGCTACGCCTGCTACCATTGCCTCTTGTAATCAACTAGCTCTCAGAAACTGTAGTGTGTATGCAAACTGCCTATTACTAAGTTTTGAATATGAAATTTACAGTTTTGATTCTGTGGTGTCATCACCCACTTTTAAATGTATAAATGGCTCTACAAGCAGTGAGGCATAGAAGAAATGGGCCTCATTTTATTAGTGCCTATGAAAATTAGTAAAAAAGTGCATGTGGCTAATTCAGCTTGAATGATTTTATTTCTTGCTTTTCTATGAGGAGGAATAGAAACAGGCCATGAAGTCATAGGAATTTTTTTGTATTTGTTGTGTTGGTGAAAATTATTATTTGCAGAATAATTTTATTTCTTCCTTATTTTCACTTCTGTTTACAATTAATAGTTCTCGTTCTCTTTTCTTAAAAAGGCAGTTTTAAAAAGACAAAAAGGGGCAACTCCCCATGAATAACATCTTGATTTATACGGGTATTTCCAGACATAAAAATAAATTGATATAAGTCAAAGGCATAAATTCCCAGGAATACATCCGAAAGTGACAGTATCCACATGTGTGATCAATATTACTTAGCTGAAGACTGCCAAGACCAAACTAGTCATTCTCCTTTCAGCAGCAATATGAATACGTCAATAAGAACTTCCACCTCCTTGCTTGAATTCTGATTTGATAAAAACAAAGAAAATGCATATAGTGATATGGTTCGTGTCATTGTATTTATTTCACTGCTTTTGGTCTTGCACTCTTCTGCAGACTTCCAGACTTATGCTCAATTAACAGTGTTATTAGCACAGGGCCTAAAAAACCTGGAAGCTGAGCTCATGACTGACTACAGTCCAAGGGATACAGGGAAACCAGCCATTTTTCAGAAGTTATTTTCCTAAGAATTCTTGATTTTGAGACAAATTTTGTTTTTAAATCACTGAGCTAAGTCTATTAATTTATAAGAGCTTGAAAATCTTTATGTAATATTGCTTGAAAAACTCAACTCATTATTTCAGCTATTATTATAGCATACAGTTTGAAGAGCAAACTTCAAAAAAAGAGACAAAAGATACGAAAGAGAACAGCTAATACCATCACTGGGAATTTTAGCTAAGGAATGTGACCCCTTTATTAAAAAAAAATATTAAACTGAGAAATGTGCAAGTAATTTCAGAATACAAACCACTCAAATAATTAATTCTTACATGTTTTTAATATGATATGAAAATAGGAGGGACACTTTTTTCCAAGTATAATAATCCTTTAGAGGAAGCAAGATTTCTGTTGAAATGAGCATAATGTTTTCCCTTGTCAAGCACTTGACCTCGTAGATTTTCTAGGAATCTTAAGGCATGACATCCAAACTGCAGAAGCCGTGGAGGGAGCATCATGTGTGCGAATGGAATGGTGGATCTGGCCAAGCTGTTGCTGACTGTTCTTTTTCAGCATTCCTACTGCTGTGGCATACTGTAAGACTGCACATCAGTGGTAAATTTTCTTAGCTCCAAATCTGCACTGCGTTTGACATTATTCTTTTTTTGCTTGGTTGGGGTTTTTTTTTGTAAAGAATGCCTATCCCATAATATCCACTAGCACTCTCCTTACCCTCAATTTACAGTTAAAAGGTTAGGGCTCAGTCATGTCTGTACAAGCTTTCTTGATTCACTGAGTAAAATGACACAAACTCCAATTCAATTGTAACTTCAAAAATTTCGCAATATTAGAACATAGCTTCAACCAATACTGCAGTTATAGAGCTTTTGATGACTTCTGATAAATCCAAATGTTATCTAGGGTAACTTGCCTCCTGAGTGACGTTTGTAGTTCCGGTCTTGGCATGTTGATAAAATTGCAAACAAAAATTTTCAGCACTCTAACAGAAATTTTGTGTCCTTGTAGTAAATCACAGCCAATTGACCCATGTGATCAAAGTAGGCTGAAGCCCAAGGAATTATTGATCACCTGAGGTAAAATACTAAAGCAGTATGACAAAAGAATGAGATTGTGTCTTGCTGCTGTAATAAGACAAACAGACCAGTAGGAAATATTTTATCTTAGTAAAATACAGAAGTTGTATTTACTTAATGTAATGCTGGTTGGGCTTCATAATTCCAGTGAGACACTTCTGGGTGTGTACTGTTATAATAAATACACACATTCCACTGAAGAGATTAAAGCTCTTGGCACTAATAAAGAAAGTGATCAAGGTAGCATTTATTGCTTAATGACGTGTGTCTGCTGCATCTGTTCAGAGGTACTACCTTGCCCTTCAGTAAAACTTGCAACAGACACTTCAGAGATAAGTATGGGTGGGTACACGGAACGAGTCTCTCTTCAGTCTTGCTTCATGACTTGCACAAGGACATGTCACAAAGCAAAGTGTGGGTACTCAAGAACATTTTTTTTCTCAGTGAGCTAATAATAATGTAGTGCAGGGAGACTAGGGCTTGTCAAAGCCAGCTTCCCTCATCCTGGGGGACAGGATGAGAAATAAGAGCTAGTTTCAGAGCCTCACAAAGACTATGCAACTGATGGTGTGGTGACAGTTGCTTGATAAAATGCAGCTAAGTCACACCCACAACACAGGACTCTATGCAAATTGTACAGTCTAGCCCAAAATGCCTGGCTGCAGTTTGCTAAGTTAGGTTCATTCTAGATTTTATTTCCTGGTGGTTTGTTTGTCATGCAGCTCTCCCATCATGTCTTTGCCTGTCCGTCTTCAGAATTATGTGTTTTGTTGCTTGCTTTGGCACTGATCTCCACAGTCAGTGGTATGATTTTCTCTGTATTGTTGCTTTTTTTTTCTTGTACATATTGCAATTGCTATATTGGTCATGTGTGTGCCCTTCCTCAGAATGATTTTTTCACGGGGGTTGGCGGGGGAGCAGGGCATACAGCCATATTGGGACTTTAAAAGCCTATCTTTTAATTGGTTTTCTTATACATAGTCTATTGTATTGGTAACTCAGATTAACAACAGTAGATACTATTTAGTTAGCTTCATTATGGTGTGTAAACATAAGCAGTCACACCTGCTTATACACAAAAAAATCATGGAGATTTTGTGCTCCTCATCCTGTTATAGTCTAGAGAGAATAAATATGATTTTGTTTTTAATATAGCTCTCAGATGAAACATGCAAGCAAGCAAAAAAGTGCAGTATCTAAATATCCCATCTCTCCTTGGAGTACCTGAGAGAGCCTGATAAAGAGAAAACCAATGAATCAGGTGACGGCTGAAACACTGGAATTACAACCAAGGCTAGTCAAAAGGAGTTAATTGGAACTCGTCCTGAAACAGACTTCCTGGCAGCAATTCAAAACTTGACTAGACTAATTGTGACAAGAAAGGACTTAATGTAATCCTGCTGTTGATTTAATTCCTAATGTTGCCTTTGTCTGAAGTACCTCATGAATTACCTTTCATCTTCAAGTATCTTCTCGATTCTTCAGCGTAGCCTAATTGTGATCACAGCCACCAAAGTTTACTAATGGTAGCACTTTAAAAGCACATGTTGGAAGTCTAACAAGTGAGATTTTGTTATAACACCACTTTTCCCTTGATTTGTAGTATCATTTTAATCCTATGTATACTTTCCCTAAAAGCTTTGACAAAAAGGCAGCAGTAAGTATACTTGCTAATACTATAAGCTGGTGATGAATATGCTGTTATACAATGTTAATATACTGGGATGTATATCAAAGAAAAATTGGAACACAGAGCTGTGGGAATTTGAGACTGTTGCAGATGCCAAATCAGGTAATCTTTCATAAAATGCTTAATTATTTGAGGAACACTGGGTTTGGATTTGGGTTGCTTTTTGATTTTTTTTTTCTCTGGAAAAAAACAGTCTATAGGACTGTTCTGAAGTGTGATTAATAGTTACTTAATTCCTTTGAGAATCAGCCTAAGAGTATTGATAGTCATCTTGCACTCATTGGTTCTTTTGCTCATATTTAGTTTTAACCTGAATAGCTTTTTTTTAGCTTGTCTTTGTTTTGTCTCTGCACAAGGCACAGAGATCATAGTTTGGGAGTTTCCAAGTGTTACTTTTAAACAAGACAAGCTCTCTGAGGTTCTTCTGTCAGCTGGGATCTCTGATCCCCTGATCAAACTACTAGCTCCTTTTAGACTTGTGGAACCTTCAGCTCTCCTGTCATTGATGTGGGTGATGACTTGCACAAAGCCACTAACAGTTCTCTGTTGGAAATGACTCTTCTCATACATCAATATCATCCAGACTGGTAACAGTCTGAGAGCCTTAGAGTCTGCTTGCCATTCTGGGATTAGTGAATATCCTAGGGCTTTTTCAACCTACAGTTTGTTTCCAATAAGGCCCTATTGTATGCCAGAAGACTGGGTGTTCGGTGGTGCAGGGTTAGTTAAATATCTGTTGGTGTTCACATTTGTTTGTTTGTTTATTTTTGCTGGTTGGTTTTTAAAAAATTTTCTGTCTACTTTAAAACCTTACAGAAGATAAAGGTAGGACTTAAGGACCAGTACTTGTCAATTTACCATTTTATGTAGACATAGTGAAACTATTGACCCAATAGATTTGCTAAAACTGTTAAAAAAAGTGAGGTATATTGGATTGCTTTGTCATAACTTTTTTTTAAACTTGCTTATTATACATTACCTGAACTCAGAACTACATTTCTGGAGTTAAAAGCCAGTGTTTCTGATAAGGTAGCTAAAACATAGAGAACATATAAAACTCTGACCCCTTTCAATCTGAGTTGGGTATCTTTAATAGCTGTTGAAATACAGTGGCTATTTGAATGAAAAATGAAGAATGAATGTGTGTTTAAAATGAAGTGGATCAGGACGGCTATGAGTAACAATACCGAATGTACCTCAGTTATGAGGATAAGAGAATGTTCACATGATTTGTCTTTAGACTTTTAACTTTAAATATTGAGATTAGGACTTTCAGTTTCACCTCAGCCTCTTTCCAGTCAGTGGAGATAGAATACATCTTTGCTCTGAATGGTCCTTCAGAGTAGGCCAACTTAATGGTTATACAGGAAGATGAAAGAGAGTAGCCTCATAATTTAGGCTAAAGTTGAGTGTTGATTAATCTAATTACGCACATCTGTTCAATCCACTGCATAGTACTGCAATATAGACTATGTAATGTTAGGGAGGGCAGACCAGAAGTGAGTTATGATTGCTATTCTTTGTGTGCAAATGCACAAATTTGGCTAGACCTGTAAGGCATGTAGAAAAGAGTGTGATAAGAATTCAGAAATTTGGTCTGAAGTTTTCAATGTCAAAATTCAAGTACATGTGTCTTTATGAAATAGCTGAATTGTATCTATAGCCAAGAAAGAACTTATTTAGGTAAGATATAAAAAGATACTATCACTACATTGCTAATCTTCATAAATTCCTTAAACTTTCTCAGAGTTGCATTTGTCTTAGAGAAGTTCTTATCCTTACTTTCTTAGGTATTCTGGGAAATGTCTGTAGGAATTACCTGGAGAGCAGACAGAACATAACATGAAAGAATTTGAAACTAAAATGGACTAGTTCTTTAGTCTTAGAATTTGCAGCTTGCAATCTACCATCACTGTGAAAATTACATCACTTCAGAAATGAGGGGAAGAGAACAACTCCAAGAAGTTTCCAGAAGTTTGCATGTAAAACAGCTCTTGCTTTGCTTGTGATGATATGACACTGTGAGTATGGGCCTTTTGCAGGGAAATTGGTTTAACTCTGAAGTTTTTAATTTCAGGCAGTGAGGAACATATGCTAGAAGATTTCTTTACTAATTCTGTCAACTGATTGTAGTTACTGCTATGAAAAGAACTGTAGAAATACTTACTGAAATCGTTTTGCAAGCAGCTTTGGTAGACTTGCTGTAAGATGTAGTCTGCTATGAGGGCACTTGTTATACACTTGTTATTAGAGAATACTCTAACTGGTGAAAATAGAACGTCATATACTACTGTTCTCTACTGTACTGTACAATACTCTATTGTAACTGGTATGCTTAATTTTCTAATGATAAGGAGAGACAGAAAAGACAAAGCTTCACCGACTTCTCAGTCTTGGAATATACTAAGAAAGAGGGGTAGTACTAAAAAGTGAAGTGAAATAGAAATGGGGCTGTGGATATGACTACACATGCTAAGTGGACTGGGGTTAAGCGTGGCAGGTCATATGCAGCTACTGTCTAATGAGCACAGTAGGCTCAGAGTAGAGGAAACAAAACCGGGGATTTAGCAACTGCACAAAAAACTCCTCAGCTACTGAACTTGTGACCCTGCAGATTACACTGGTCAATGTTATTTTAGTAACTTAATGTGGCAAAGAGAGAAAGCTGTTCAAATATGTAAATTAAAAATGTCAAGATATCTTTACTTTAAAGTGTACTGATATTGAGAAGAGAATGGCTTGTTGAGAGACGTTAGTACGCCTGGAATACTGATCAATTTTTCCTCTGTTTAAAAAATCTGAGGCCTTAGAAGTTCTTTTCTAAACAAAAATGTATAGCAACTTTATGATTTTTCCAAATGAAAATAGTAACATTGCTGAAGGGATATGCTAATCCTTTGTTTAAAATTAGAGAATGGATTCTTAAGTGGAGTGTAAATGGTGCAACAACATACATTATACAGTTCCAATAATGATACTGCCTGTGAGCACTGAGAGTGCTTCCTCTGGGGTTAGCTTTCCAAGACCAAACTGAAGAGAATAATTTGCTTTCCTGTAATGGTCATTCCTGAAACTGATGTCATAGGGATGGCCAGATCAGTGAAGTCACATCTCCTAACAGAAGAACTATCAGTTTGACGCATGGCTTTCTAAATGGGGAAAATTGCACAATTTCCTCAGAAATATGCAAACATGTCTTCATTTAAATATTGGTCTTTTACTTTCTTTCCATATTTTTTCACATAAAAGCAAAGTATGCAAAAATATTTCAAGATTTTGAAATTTAATTTTTTTTTAATTCCCTCAATTTCAAAACATCACCAGAGTAAAAAAACTACATAAAATATAAATTCATAGATGGTTATTTTCCCTTATCATTGTCATCTTGATCCCCAGATGAAATAAATTCGTGGTAGTTCCATTGTATTCTGAATTATACAACTTCACATGAGCAGAAAATTTAATTCAATATTTTAAATTTAAAATGTCTCTAGAATTTTAAAAGTGCTCTGTAGTTGTGTAGTCCTTTGAAGTTCTTGTTATTAAAACATTGTTATTAAAACACTGGCCATTATTTCTCTTTAGGCCTTTCAACTATCTCAAACACTTGTAATTACTGCTCCTAATACATAAGGTATTATGTATTAACATAATGTATAATATAAACATATAAGGAAAATACTAAAAAATGTTTAAATCAAAACACTGAGAATTTTAGTGGAAGAGATAGGTCTATTTACCTATGAGTGAATAGATGGATATTAAATGGAGCAGTTGAAAATTAATTGTGTTAAGAACTTGTAGCCTTCCACTACTTTGATTTGTTCCATAAATGTTCTGGACGGAGGGATGTATGATGTAAAAACGCTGTACAGCGAGTATTTTGTTTAGTTTGGGTCAAAGTCCAGTTTGACATGACATACAAATTCTGTGCAGAAAGATTTTATGGTATTTTCTTTAGTGGATAATTTGGGCAGAAAACCAAACTGGGTCAGTAAAAAGCCAATGCCAGCCAAGCTTGGTTTTAGTTTTCCCTGTTTTCCTGTGATTTGTGTTGAGGCTATCATCTCTATGTGAATCTTTGAAAGGCTCTTTTGGGCTGCAAGATTTCTCGTGGCTCAGGCACTCAGAGTTTTAGAAGCTAGAACAGAATGCTGTAAACAAAAGAGCGCTGAACCCAATTGTCCCTCTTCTGTTTGCTGTCCCTGGGTCTTTCACCAGGCTGAGCAGCTGTTGACATGTGGCACGTGAGTATCCGAGGCCTCTGACAGGGAGCAGGAGAGCCTGGTGAGGGGTTTTGAGGAGGCACAAGAGGGACCCCAGGGCCTCTGCTGTGCCTCCTGTTCTCCTGCTGGAGTTGTATGACCCCTCTCTGAGCTGGTTGCACTGTGTGTTGCATGCAGAGCCATTTTGAATATAATCCCAAGCTGTAGTGCTGCTGGAAGAGATCCTTGGTTCCCTTGGTGTCCCACATGCTGTTAGTGGTGGAAGGAGCCAGAGGAGGAAACACAGTGGAGCTGACACAGCCATGGGGCACCAATGGGGGAAGTGCTACAGCGGGGAGAGGGTGAGGGGATAAGACAGCAGGCTGGGCTGGGGGATGATCCTGTACTGAGGTCTGGAGAGGAAGAAGAGGATGAGGAAGATGCTGGGAGGCAGCAAGGTAGAGGTGGGAAACCCTATTCAGTCGCAAGACTGCAGCCATCTCCGCAGTTACACAGTTCATTGTGAGTCTAGGACAACATCTGAACCTCCAGCATGGAGAAGATCTGTCAACCTGTGTCACCCCTGTTACAGCCTCTAGCATGCCCCAAAGACCCTATTTACTGCACCAAGACTGTTCAGATTTGGCTAGTCCCTCACTGATTCATTCTTGGAATCTTCTTTGCTGCCACTGCAAAGTTGAATGTTGCCTTTCACCCCCGAGGCCATAAGAGTAATTTTGACCTAGCTTTTTTCTAAAGATTTGAACTTACCTAATATGCTATGTTTCTTTAGTTTCTACAGCATCACTGCTACAAGTACACCAAGAAGCAAGGCTAGAGTTAACTCACACATCTCTAGCTGTTTGCTGGCTTTGTCTTGCTGGAAAGAACCTAGAGAGTAAATCATTGTCATCTGCAAGGGCATTCTTGTAGCACAGGGTAAATAGATTCATAAGAGATGCTTTCATTTGCAGATGTTAGAATCAGATCAATCCTACAGTGAAACTGCAGCTCCAGAATTACTTCAGCCAAGGTAACTTAGTTTTGCCACAGCCCTATTTCCTTACATGTTTTGACATAAGCGTTTGGTGTTAGAGTTTTGACAGATAAACTGCCAGAAAACTGATAATATAAAACAGCCATTCTCTACTAGCTTAGCTCCTACAGTTGGCTCACCACAGATCAGAGCATGGTAGCACCAACTTATATTTCAAACATTTCGGTACTGCTCTAGAGGCACAATTAATGCTAGTGAATACAAGAGAAATAATTGTAGTCCTTCCTTCCAGCTGAAGAGTAAAAGGAAAAAGAACAAAGCATTGTGTTTTGTAATACCTTCAGTCTCTTTCCTGGCTAGACACATGAACAGATTTGAGTCATAGAATCAGAAAAGTTATGATCTCTTCCAATTGTTTTACTTTCTCCAATTACTCAATTATCCCAGTTGTTTTTAGTCACAATCCAATGTCTCTTTTAGAAACAATGAGCAATAAATGGAGAGTTTAACTGTTTCTTTTTAGTGAAGTAACAAAAATAATTATTATAATAACAGAATAATTTTAGAATAGAAAAATATGCCCTCCTTAGTTCCATAATAAATTAATTCTACCTGTTTACTTGTTGATGTGAAGAACAAGAAACAACTACTGCTAACCTAAAAGAAACCTCCTGCAGAAGAGGTGACTCTTTTAAGTCTACAGATGCACTTATGATGCCAGATGGTGCTTGAAAATTAAAGCTAGACAATCTAGAGATCAGTGATAAGATGCAATTTTTCAACAGTCACTGCAAAGCAGAACATTACATTAAATATTATTATAGGTTTTGTAATGCTTGAGATTATTCACAGTGGCAGAATATCTTCATGAGGCAGATGCTATTACTCAGACACTTCCTTAAGCTGCAAGTTTAAAACCTCTAGGACTGGTCCGGGCTGCCTCCTTTGCAGAAACGGCTCGAGTGACACCTCTCATGTAAGTTAATCTCAGATAAATGAAAAAAATTCTAGTCGTGCATCTTTTCATCTTCTTTGTGCATCTAATGAAACCTGTGTCGTTTGGGAAAAGGTGTCATATACAAATAACAAGGCTTCACAGTTTACGGGCAAATAACTCAAAATATTGTAGAAAGGCAGATTGTAAAAACAACTTGTGTGGTTGAAAGCTTAATGATAAATACTGAGATCTTGGAAATGTAGTTTAGTAGTTAGTCTAAGGGTGCAAGCCTTAGCCCTGAGCTAATATGGCTCAACAAGTTAGTGAATTAGAGTTGTAATGCCCTATGGCATCCCAGCTTTCTCCCGTGGTAAAGCCCATAAAGGTATAGGCTTTATTAGAACCTCTTTTTCCTCATAGCTTACTGTTGCTCTCTCTAAATGGCAGTCATTTGTTCAGTCTTGGGCAGCCTGAATCCCACCAACCAAGAGGAAGGACAAGTCATTGGACATCTTTGCACCATCCTTCAGAGAAAGCTCAAGGCCTGATTTTGCTTTGCTGCCTTCTTTCTGCTCATTTTCCCCCTACGCTTTGGGAAATGTCCCAGTGCGTGTTTCTGTGCCTGCTCCTAGGTGGTTACAGTTTGTTCCTTTTGCATAACTGCTTCTGTGAAATGCTCCTTGACCTCTAATGGGTTTAGTTTATCCATACAGATGAGCTCACAGTTCATTTTTCAAGGGATTATACAGTCTAGCTGCATTTGAAGTTGTTTGCTGTATCAGGTTCCTGTACTGATGACTGATGTATGTATTGACACAGTAGATGCCACTCCTCTTGGCATGATCAGGTTTCTTGTCCTTGGCTACATTAATTCTTTGCGTAACTCCACTGTTGAAAATCTCCGGAGTGAATGCATCATAACGTGTCCTGTTCACAAGGAACTCTTTCAGTGGCTTCATTTCTGCCGAAATTACTTATTCTGGCTTTAATTGTTATTTGTGCTAGTACTTCTCTGCTAAGTTCAAGTGTGCTTCATTAGAGTAAGCAGAAATAGATCTAATTAATTTTTTCTTCCTGTGTCTTCTGCAATGACAAAGTGGAAAAAAAAAAAAATAAAAGAACCAACTATAACAAAACCCTCAAACTATCAATTTTTGTATTCCTGGGATCAAATTGGCTGTGCAAGGGCAACAAGGCTCAAAGCTGACACAGTGTTAGGAGGAGACCAAATCTGGGTGTTAGCACTCCAGCTGATGAAGTCTTCTACTACTGATGACAAAGGCTTTTAAACTGAAATACTGTTTGCTTCTTTTTTCTTCAAAAGTTATCAAGATCTAAAAGAAAGCCATAACAAAGAAGCCAAAGTTGCTTCACTGTAAAAATGAAATCAGATAAACACATGCTGATTTCAAAATTTTTATAAAATGCATTTGCATTCTTCTAATTAAATAAATTAGTTCACATCTTGTGCTATTAAAATGAATATAAGATGAAAACTCTCTTATCCTCAGATAGGAATTAATGGAGAAGATTTTTGACACTGCTTTCCTGTAATACACCTCTTCAATGATCAGTATGTAGAGACATTTCCCTTTCATTCTTCTCTGAGTTTGTCTTTTAGTGCCAGAATTTCCATTTCTCACTTCCTTCTTTTACCGTTGCATCACAGAATGAATGGTGAGAGGCTGACAGCACAAAAAAAGGTCAGGAATTTATTATTAATACTAAAAACAATTTCTTCATGTCGGTGAGTTTAGTAATGCAATGGAATAGATCTTGAATATTGTTACATATGCAGTAGCTCAGAATTCCTGGGCTACTGGTTCATCAAGGGAAGGACAAGATGGCTGTTCTTCAGGTGATTGACAAATCCACTTACTTTGACTGTTACAGTCTGCAGTCTTATCTTTTTCATAAACCACAGAACATCCTCATGGGTATAGAAAATAGGAAGACACAATATTGAGTTATGCCAGTCAGAGATATGAGGAGAACCTGAGGCCCTTCCATGCCATGTATGCCTTTTCCTTTAAGATAGGTTGTACATCATTAGAGTTGTATATCATCAGATATACAAATAAAAAAACCAGAGAAATGTAAATCTGTAATAATAGGAAACACTGTTCTGCTTTGTTTTGCTCCTGGGCACTCCATTATCTGCTAGCTATAGTTGGACTTTTTGGCCACAGGACTGCTCCAGAACTTGTCTGCAAAACCACTGTACATATCTGGTCTGCAGGACCAACAGGTCTGCTCCTACCTCACATTATTAAAGCTGCCTTCTACCTATCACGGCTCATACTGGCACTAGAGCTGCTCTCTGCAGCAGGTGAGTCCCCTTCTCACAGGACTCTCCAGTCTATACGGTTTCTCACTTACGATCTCCCTCTTGCTGCCCCAGGCTGTACCCTGGGAGCCTTTCCACTCTGAGCATGTCCAGTTGCTGTCAGATTAAAGTGCTCCCCTTTCCCAGGCAAACAGGCAGCTCTTCTTCATCTGTCACAAGACTTGTTTAACAGAATGCCTGATATGCCTCTCCTTAGGCAAACCCACAGATGTTCAGATGTTACTGCCCTGGAGTAACAGGGCAGTACTACCAGTAAAGCACTGGTAGCTTTTTTGACATTGAATGTAGTTCATGAGCATGGTCAGTGGATATATTCCAGTGTTAAGGGGAAAAATCTGGTTTTGCATGCACCTGTTTATAGGCATGGCTGGAATGGCGATAATGGAGCTGTCTTTGAAAAACATTATGGGATGACGAGAGGTTTGGGACCTATACAGCTGTCTTCCAAAATATGGCTTTACTATAAACTAGCTTGGCAACACCCCTGAACAGAACAGTGGGGAGCAATGACTAACATCTCTGCCTATAGAGAAAGGGACTGGAAATTAGTCAGCCTGAAATTTAGAAGCTGCTGGCTTTTCTTATACAAGCTACCCTAAAATAACATTGTATCAGAGGACTTATTGGGCAACCTGGATATTTCATTGTATCTGAGGAAATGAGTGAGCAGCTGAGAAGAAAAGCACATCTGAACAAACAGAGGATCCTCTAGCACAAGGATCCAAACTATAGCTTTAACTTTCATGCCTCTTCTGTGAAGTTCAGCTTTGTTGCTGGTATGAAGTGACTGATCAAAAGTAGAACTGGTATAGGGGCTTTAATTTGGATTAACAGCAGGGAAATAAATAAAGTCAGGAGATGTTAAGACTGACCCCACTGGGTCATTTAGGCTCACTGGCTGAATGGCTTTCTGTCTCAGATGCTGTAATAACATTGTCACCGTGTTGTTTACTGAAACAAATTGAATAATTGATGAAGATACAGTTTTCCTTTCTAATGTAGCATTTAAAATTGCAGGATTAAATTGCTTTAAAGCCAACTGTAGAGGACAGGAAGTGGCACGACACCATAAAAAACATGCTGGCAATGGCAAAGTGTTGAACTGTCAAAATTGTCACAGATACAGTTTTTTTCACGTTAAAGTGCTGTCACATGAAGGGTAATTTCCTGCTTTTCAAATTCCTAGTCAGGACTGTCTCATTTACCAGAGGGTGTGTCTGCTAGCTCTTTTCTGGAAATGATAGTTGTGTGCAACTACATTCAATACTGATCCTGAGAAGTGCACGATCCACAGACATTTCATGTTCCCCAATGTGTGGCTGCCGGTACCCCTGAAGAACTTCAGTGAACATTATAAGAAGTGTAGCAAGTTTTGCTGACAGTGGAACCAGGGTAGAAAAATATACTGGTGTTTCTTTTTTTGATAAAAGTTTTCCAGGCTTGTTCTTAACAGGAGCATTGAAGGTAACTGAAAAATAGGTATGAATGTCTGGACTGCAGCGCTGAATCTGAAAGTATTTGAAGTACAAGTTTTCCTGGTGGTTAGTCGTAGTCCCACTACAATCAGGTCATTCTAGAAGCAGCTTTGTGAAGATTCCTATTGAGAGAGAAAAGGAGCAGGTTAAAAAAAAGTGGGAGAAATCAAAGACTGTATCAGGGGGAAGTGGCTTATGAATGTTTAGGAGCAGGGATGAAATTCTACTAAGAGAGGAAGTACTCAAAAGGGGAGACAGAAAAGGAAAAGAAGAAACACTGAATGTAATGGACAAGAGAGACTGGAGGGCAGAAGGAATGATCCTAGAACCCAGAGACTAGAGGGGAGAAGATGAACAGGAATCCAGCTGAACAGCCCTAATCAGCAAAAGAACAAGAATTAAGAGTGTAAATGTGAAAAGTTACTAGGAACTGAAGGGGATTTGTTAACTCTGGCATATTTCTGTGCTCCGCATAAGCTGTACCCAAGTCCAAAAAGCAAGGCCACCATTGTCTTGCATCTCATGTTCCTATATGTTGCTGTGGAAAGCGTATCTCCTTCCTCCACACTGTCTTGTCTATACAGCTCTTTACAGCTGAGGCATCTTTTTACAGCTGGTATGAAGGCACCATGCTGAGGTGTCACTAGGATAGTTACGCATTTTGAAAAAAAAAGTAGAAATTGTATGGAGAGGGATAGTGTATGAACAGATGAACCGATGTATGTATATGATAAAGATATTTTTAGCTATCCACCAGTTACTTACAATGAGATATCACCATGATCTTTCAATATTTCACACCATAGACTGGACAAAGCAGCTCTTCAGAAGAACTGAAAAATATACTTATATTGGAGTATGATTAAAGTGTCCTAAAGAAACACGACTGGTATAGAATACATTAGGAGGTACAGGCTTTGTGAAAGTAGTTATTTTTACCTTCTGCATTGTATCCATAGTTACTATTACATACAGCTAAAATCTATAAGCTATGTATTTGTTCTTCTTCAAATGGGGGTTGTTCCCCCCAGTTTGATGGGTATTTTTACTTGGATTATGCAGTCTCTGACTATAATATAAAGAAGAAAGTGGAATGAAGATTTCATAGAATCACAGAATATGCTGAGTTGGAAGGGACCCATTACAATCATCGAGTCCAACTCCTGGGCCTGTGCAGGACTCCCTAAGAGTCATGCCATGTGCCTGAGAGCATTGTCCAGACGCTTCTTGACCTCTGTCAGGCTGGTGCTGTGAGCACTTCCCTGGGGAGCCTGTTCCAGCGCTCAGCCACCCACGGGTTGAAGAACATTTTCCTGATATCCAACCTAAACCTCCCCTGACACAACTTCAGGCCATTGCCTTGGGTTCTGCCACTGGTCAAGAGAGTGAAGAGATCAGTGTCTGCCCCTCTGCTTCCCCTCACAAAGATGTTGAAGACTGCTATGCGGTCTCCCCTCAGTCTCCTCTTTTCTGGGCTGAACCTATGACTCTGTTTATTCACTAAAATCTTTATTATTCTAATTAAATGAAAAGATAAAGACTCAACAATGTCTCATAATAAAATGGATTAAGCCATGTCACTGGAGACTACTGATAGCTGGTTTTGTAGTTTATATGTTTAAAACCGGTCATAATTAAATCCCTGCAAGCCTTTTCCTCATCGTACATCTGCAGATTTTGGATTACTTAACTTTTTATTGCGTACAAATCATGCAAAACCATCTCAGAAAAATACGCTGAAGGCCAAGCCAAGGCAATACCTTATAAGGCATTTCATAGCAGTTCCAACATGTGTCACAGAACACAGCTGTGAGCACAGAGTGTTTCTCTCATCATCTTATGTGAGTCAAATCTGCAATGCCATGGGAGAGGAGTTACTTCTTAAAATGTGTATGAAATTAAAAGGGATTTGAGAGAAACTGTCCTCTATAAATGGAGTTATTTATTTGTCGCTGTGATGATCATTTAACTAGTTTCATTTGTAGCAAAACCAAAAACTGTACAGAAAATTCAAACTGATGTTTAAACATTAGCAAAATATGTTCAGATATTTTGTTATGCTACCTGTCTAGGAAAATATTTTTTCTTACTTAAAAAAAAAAGGGAATGAAAAGAAGGTCTGAATTTGCCTAAACCTGAGGGTTTCACTTAAACAAATAGAAACCAAATAATGTTTAATCCCATAATAACAAATTTTGGGTTAGGCAACCAAAATTGAAATGTTACTGACTTGGATTTTCTGCTTTTAATTCAGTTTTTAAACCGTTGGTTAAACCTTCTAGTTTACAGGTAACCTTTCCCCTTACCCTCACCCCCCAGTGCATTATATGTATGGCAATCAAATAGGTTAATTTTTTTAAAAGGGACATATAACCTACGCCCTTAAGGTGCCTGTAACTGAGGTGCTTGATTCAGCCATTAGTGTGGGGTCAGCTGCACAATTCAGACCTCAGTTACTACATCCTCCAAATATGTGAAGAATGTGGGACTGGAACTTAGGTTTCAGTTCCTTTCAGATGCACCATTTTTCAGAAAAGTGAGGAAGCAGTCATGCACTGCAGGGTGAAAAGAATCCTTTGGAATTGGAAACCTCTGAAGTTAACATTAGTCTCCTTCCAGTTATTTCTTCAATGAGTTTTAGACCAGACCATTTCATAGTCTTTTGACCTTCTTTATGGCTATCTGGTAAAAGTACAATATAACAGAAATGTGGTGTCATTGGCGACATGCTGAGAATAATGCAGTAAGCACAGGGTTAGAGAGGCTCCTTTTTGCTGTTTTAAGAACGATTCCCAGCAGAAACCATGGGAATCTGATATGAAAACCAGAGTGCTTTCTGCAGAACAATAATTATTAACAGATTTTTGCAATAAAGAATACATGTGGCAAGTTCCAAAAGAAGACAGACGAGGCCAAGGGCTGAAACTTTAACTAGTAATTGTTACCACCTCCTTCCTACCATTGCCTCCCACAACAACCACTAAAAGCTAAATTTCTTTGTGGGAACTCAGGGCAGCAAATCCAAGTTTGGTTTTTTTTTCGCAAACTACTTGATATATCTGCGTTTTTGTAAATTTTAACAAGTACTATTTGAACCAATCATGTGTTCAAGTTGTTGCTAATTCCTTGAGGAAGATCTCCTCTGAAAGTGGCGGATGAATTCTGCTGGTTTTAAAAAAAAGTAGGAATTCGACTATTTATAGCTCTAGTGACTAAGCATATAGATGGCAGTAGTCATATGTGAGAGGAATCTCAGGATGTGAGACCATCTGGTGCTCTATGAAAGAGGCCAAAGGCAGTTTTCAGTACACATCTGTAGGCCATCAGGTCATGCATATCCCTTCCAGAAAGAAGAGCTGCTTTCCTAAAATTTGCTGCTTTCCAGAAATGAACATTACATTATTAGAGTGCTATCCACATAGGATGTTTTCTCTATCTGGTAGCCCAGAGTTTAAGGATGTGGCCTACTTCTTTTAAAAAAGGTTTAGAACTGAGTGGATTTGTATATGCTCTTAGAATAGAGCACAAATTAATTAGAGGTTTATTCCTTGCATTTATAGCATAAAGTCAGATGTTGCAGCTCTTGATGTGTGTCTGTTAGAGATAACCTATTAGAGAATAATAGAGTCTAAAAAAATTGATGATTTTGGTTTCGTAACACTGGAGGAAGACAAGGAATGTGAGATTTCCATTCCTTTGTCTTCACCTGACTATGTTTTTATTACTTTAGATTTTTAGTTTTAGTTGGATCTGCTTGGTCTTACTTTGAAAAGCCAAGTGGAACAAATTATGTAAGAAATAATGTTTCTTCCAGCTGTGAATGGAGGCCTTATAAAAAAGCAATAGTAGGAATGGTTGTCAATTTTCTATCAAATATGTTTTCACTAGTAAACCGTAATTTATTTAAATACGTAATTGGCAAAAAATATAGATATATATATATTTATATATATATTTTAAAGGGCTTGCGATACCATGCAGTACCTTGTTAGAGAGCCTTGTCTGCTTCCTGTCTAACTCATTCAACCTGCTGCTGGGGAGCCTTGGCTTTCAGAACTTCACATGGAGGGAATATCTGCAATCTGTTTCAGGAACGGAGATTGCTAAACTGCCAAGAATGACTTACTGGTTTTAGTTCCCAAGCATGAACTTCCTCCTTCAGGTGTGGTTCTAAGGACGTCCTGGTACCTGGGACTCAACTTCTCAGCTGATCTTGCTTTCATAGGGGTGAAAAACCATAGCTAGCCCTGCACTCCAGTTTGCTCCATTATAAAAGCAGCATGTACTCCCCAGTATTTCTTCTGGGTATTCTGTTTTTCTTTGGTTCTTTTAGGTGTACAATAGAAATGGCAGGAACATCCATCAAGTGGCAATGCTTAGCCCTCTCAAAACTAGGAGGGAAAGAAAGTTATCTTTCCACTTAGTTTTTTTTTCTTGTTTTTGAATTCTAGATAGTGTAGAGTTCAAATTCTACTTAGACAAAAAAGTAAAAGTTACGGGCAAAAGATGCACTTTTATTTTACTCCTTTTAAACAGTTCTGTTTAAACTGCTAGACAGGTTTTATAGCAAAATTCTTGTGCAACAGATTAGAACAACAAGTTGGAGTTTGTATTTTAGCATGGATATAATTCTGTGTCTCAAAGGGGGAAGAAAAAAAGGGCAGAAAGCAGTTTGTTTTCAGGTTCTTCCTTTGAAGGGTTGAAATGTATTACTTTAGGGAGTATGTTTTGCAATGAAAATGTTACAATCTTTTGCCTTAAGCCCTCTAGAAACTCTAAGCAGCTCTATTAGTTAGACAACCATCTTAGATGAAGTTAAAATCTCCTGTATGTGTATTTCTGTTGCACAGATCTCTCATACAAACCTGTATTTCTTTCCTTCTTATCACATGAAATGGTGCAGAAGATTTGGTGACTCTAATCATCACCTTCATCATCTAGCAGTTTGCAAGCAACATGCTGAAGGAAAAGTAGGCCAGAGTTTCATTCCACTGATGTTTCTGGCCTGTGAGCACTATTCCAATAAAAATACTGTCAGAGAACCCAGTTCTATTATGTATGTATTCATTGGAATAAGTTCACATTGTGCCACTGAACTCCACAGTCTATTCAAAACATTTTCATAATAAATTAAAAAGCAATAGAATTCTGGGAAATACCAGAAATTAAGTAACTTTTACCCGTGACAAAGAAATTACATGCATCTCTTGAAAGAGTTACGTACAAGTTTTTCTCAGTGAGTTTATACTGACTGCATTCCACACATATAGTAAAGGAGGAATTAATTGTGTCAGCCACTGAGTAGCAACCAAAATCCCACAGGAGTAAGAACACCGTTTAGAAGTACCCATCTACGGAGTAAACTCTAGAATGCTCTATAATTGTATCTTGCCAAGTGCATCTATACTGGACTTCTCTGCACTGCAGTGTACTCTCTGCTTTCCTGTTGCAAGCAGATCACCGAATGCTTTCGTGTTCATTGAAACCATCCCAAAAATTTCCTTTGTTGCTTAATAGAATGGGAGATTCTCGTGAGAATCTTGCCTTACCTGAAGAGGGCTTATCTTAATTCTTGATGAAATGCAGTTTAGTTTTTCAGGCTTTACCTCATGTGTTTTGTCCATTCATGCCTGACTGGATATTTAGCCAAGTTAACATGGAGACTCCTGGGCAGTTTGTACATTCTGCAAGAGCTCTGCTCTGTCCATGAAATTGTTGTTAGAGACAATCAAGGTGTATCACCTGCCTGAACATCAGTTTCTAAAATACTGCTGGGACTCTGTCTAAACAGGAGACTGAGCCTGTCAGGGCCTAGAACAAGCAGCAAGTAGCTCTGAATCCTGGCGCCCATGCTGTTTGACGGTGTCATTGTGGTTATATAATATGCCTTCCTGCACCCCTCTAGAGTTTCATCCACCCAGGATGTTGAGTAAACATTAGATCTGGCTGCTGCATTTACTACCAAAGACAAAAGAACAAACAGACCCTCTGATCATATTCCCAGAAGGACTCCAGTATTTTGCTGGGCTGCCTTCCATATAGTCATTCAAATGGTGAAAAGCCCAAAGAACGTATTGTTTCTTTTTGGGTGCTTTCAATTCCCTGTCCACTGTTCTGGGGATTTTCATCCCCAGGAAACCTCAGAATAAAGGAAGCCAACCAACCGTCTGCTGAACAGCATGTGCAAAACACAAGGTTCTCTGACCTTGGACAAAATCTGTCTTGATTCCGGAGAATCTCACACAGTCACAGAGGGTTTGCAGGAGTGGTCTGCTTCCCAAGATATTTCCCCAGGGCTTTGGTACTGCACTGCACTCCAAAGCTCCCCCCGCCACCTCCCCATTTCCTTTGGGCTACAGACACCTCCCTGCTGTCTCAGCACTCTTTTCAGCAGGATACTGGCTAATGATCAACAAGTGAGGGTCAGGAGGACAGTATATTTCCATTGAATGTTCCAAGACTCCTCTCAGGAGCCAGGCCCATGCAGCCCAGACTTAGGTCTATATTACTGGGTACCGCCGTTGCTTAGTAACAATTAATACCTTACTTGTCTTCCTGTGCATAGGCTAGAAAACGCACAGCTTCACAGAGGCAGCCAACATACGCACACAGACAGGAAAAACAGCATTATCTGGTGGATCTTCGCTAGGCTCTGAAATACACGAGATGCCACGCGAAGAGGCAGCCTCTGATTTTGTCATCTCCTGATAACAAGACAAAAAAATACCTCTCTTTTCATCCATGTTCCTCTTGAAACTGCTAAATCTTCATGTTGTCTGACAACGCTTAGAATAACTTAAGCCAAACTGTGCCAAAAATGTTAACATTTGGGTTTGCACCTTGCAAGATGCTTTGCTCTCCCATCTCTCAGTTGGTAACCCAGTACCATTTTCAAGTAATTTTTCATCAGATATTTTGCCTTTCGTAGCTGAAATACAAACCACTAGTAGGACCATTGTTGCTCCTTCCCCTATACCACCTCTTCTGGATCCACGTGTTCCTGCAGCCATGTTGTTCAGTTTTCCATTGCAGTCAGGTAACCCAGCCCAAGCAGTGTTCGAAAAACAAAACTTTTCTGCCCTTACTGGTAGTCAGATCAGAAAGAATGAAGTGGTTCAGCTGACTGCAGGAAAAAAATAAATGATCTTCTTAAGCACATATGGCCTTTAGGCAATCTGGGGTCTAATAAGGAGGGATCAAGCCTCAGTGCCTGACCCTATATCCAGCGCCTCTAGCACTGCTGCTGCTATAGGTGAGTGTGGCCATCCCTGAGGACTGGGGCCTTAGCCAGCACTTGGCAATGTCTGTATGCTGCTCCTGTCCCATCAGCCTCTCCCCTCTATCACATTTGGACAAGTCCCATATGCCCTGCTGAAACTCACAGTTACAGTGCCCTAGTTACTTAACTTTTCATGTGCAAAGGAAATATTTTGAAATCTCGGGTGTTAATACATTTAATAGGGGACATCACAGTATAAACTTTGTCTGGTTAAAAACAGGTCTCCCATATATACAGTAAAGGCAAATAAGAAATAAAAGCCGTCTAGTAATGAAAAAAATGATGATAGATGGCTCAAGTCACCTGCATAACTGCCGTCAACTGTAACAGTTCCAAAAATCAAAAAGAGGTCTCTTCTTTTCCAAAATAGAATTGTCTTTAGTACAAACATTTAATTAAACAATCAATTGCATTACTTTTGAGCATAAAAATGGATTTTTAGTCAAAAGAAAATTTCTATTTTATTTGTGTAAGACTTATCAGTCTTATTAATATTTACAGATATATACATAATTTAATATATAAATACCCAAACTATTCTTTCAAACGCAGGTCTTAGTAAGTGTGCATTTATTTTAATTGGTTTAATTAATTCAGTTGTTACTTGTGTTGGTTTCTCTCACATTAATTTTAAATGTGTGTAGGTGAGCACAAGTTTAGAGCAGTACACCAAATACAGAGATTCACACAGACCCATTGAACACAGCTGGCATTTCTTGTTTCCAGCAAATAGTTTTCAATTTTCCCAGGACATTCTACCTCCTCCTTGCAGAGTGGTTTGGCCACGATTTCTAATTGTGTGAGTCAGATGTTCTTCCTTTTCCATAGCCTCCCACTTTTGTATCAATCTTTTCCAGATTCATGGAGCAAAGAAATATAAAGCATTTGAGAACTGAGTGACGTAATGAATGATTCTAAATTTTAAAAAATAGTAGTCTTTTAATCTCTGAAAATAAACTGGCTAGTTTGTGAATTGAAAGTGTGTAACTACCAAAAAGCAAACTCCAGGTATTTTTTGATACGAAGAGATTTTCTTTCTGTAAGTATGAATTTTAATTTAATAACTTTCCAGTCATCTTCTTGGCATAGATTTTAAGCCACAAATGAGACATTTAATTAATTTTTTCTATTCGCTAGCGCACAGAAATGCAGTTAAAAAAAAAGTAACTCTAATGACTCCCTTGCATCAAACAGTCAGACTTGAGGGGCCAGCTGAGGGGCCAGCACTGAAGCCAGATGAATGTTTCTTTTCCCACACTGGTGAAAGCAAAACCTTAATTACAGACAAATTATTATTGCAGAATATGTTTCCCCTAATATTCCCCTAATGCAGTATGTGTTTGGATAAAAGAAAGCTGAACAAAGCAATTTGATCCCTTCTGCTGGCTGTAGGGCCAGTACTTCAGCTCGTTAGTTTCACAGAAACCCAGCTAGTCCGAACACAATTAGGTAGACCCAATCAGCGCCAGGAATGTACTGGCTTATTGCAGCTTTACTGCAAAAAGAAACCAGATAAGTAATGAGGGGAAAGTGCACGAGCAGGAATTTTGAAAACGGAGAAGTTTGGCATCCAGTGACATTTTTTTCAATTTCTTAAAATACACCATCCAAAAGAGACTTGGAAGAAGGTAGGTGAACTGATAAACTCTACCACAGATAAAAGTAGTCTGGCTTCTGATGTGTTATGCCTGTGTCTGTTCTAATGAGGAACTCTGAAAGCTCTTCGTTCAGAAACTCAAAAAGCAGCAGCGACCAGTGGAGAGCATGACACTGCCTCAGGGAGCCAAACCCCACCAACGGGCTAATGACAGACATCTGCCTCAAATTAAATAAACATGCTGGAAATGAATGAAGAAGGATGTTTTTTAAAGTCAAATAAATGGCTGAAATCTTTCCAAACTCATAGGAACTTTGCTCTTAATGTGTGATTCCTGTGTACTCAGAACTCTGCCAGAGGCCTCCCACTCCAACAGTCTGTTCCAAGACCCTACAGGAAGACATTAAATACTGAATTTCTGATTCTTCCAGAGTATTTGGAAATAACAAATTTCAAAACAAAATCTATTGGAAAAGTTGTGATGTATTTATACAGAAAGATCTCTTCTTTATTTATTTGGAAACGTGTGAAACAAACCTCTAACCCCGTTTTGGTATATAGCCTACCTTTATTCTGCCGAAGGAAATACAAGTCCCAAGTCCAGGCGAGCTGGGAGCCTGATGTGCTCTAGGTACCTGTGTTGCTTAAAATAGGCTTGGTAACATCTCCTTCTGGTAAGGCGCTTCTGTGTGAAAGACAGAGTTGTGGAACAGCATGGCACCCTGACTGGCAGCTGACACTGCTGCAAGGTGTGAGGGGGTGTGCAGTGCCAGGCTTGGGCTGAGCAGGCATAGCTGTGCTTATGTTCAGGGAGTCTGGATACACAGTTTAATTACAAAGACATACTTACGTTCAAACCACTATATAAGCCCACTATATAAGCAGAGCTGTCAAAGTGTAGTCTGAATATGTGGATAAATGTTTATACCTAACAGATGTCACTTCAGGAGAAGTCAACATAATTCCCACCAATAAACCCTGTGCAAAAGCCCACAAAAACAAATTCATACCTTCAAAGTCAACAAGACTAGACCTTCTCAAAACAAATCTCCAAGCTGAGAGTGGTCTGTATCTTTTCATTGGCAAAAATCTGGTGGATGATTCCAATTATCACAATACTGCATAAAGACAGACATCCTGTAAGCAGTCAGGCTCCAGAATGTCTAGCATGTAGATAGTCTCAAACACTACCTGAAATAATGCTCAGAAATGAACAAAGAGAATAAATGCCATGCATTCTTTATGGTTTGCATCATCAGGCAAACAGACACACGTCTTACACCATCATTACTAAACCACATTGCTTAAAAATTTAGTAGCTTAAAAAAAAGTACTTGAAATATTACAATCTCAATTTTAAGAGGCCATGACTGTGCAAAACTAATCCATATTAGTATCGTGTTAGTTGTACTATCTCATACCATATTTGCGTATGCTACCAAAAGGATTTAACAGCCTAAAGCAGAGACTTATGACTTCTGACCAGCATCAAAACCAAAGTCATTGAAATTCTTTGAGAAATACTTTGCTTATGTTATTTCTATCTCAAGTAAAAGCAAATATGACTACCAGAAATGCTTTGGGGACAATGATCACTTTTCACAAAGTGGTCATCATGATTGTGAAATCTTGGTAGATTCCAAGAGTTTAAAGATACAGTTAAATACTTACTCTGCATTAAAAACCATCCCCAAGTTTTAAGTTTTTACCTGTCCCTGCCTCTGAACCCAAACTAATTATCTTCAAGTAGTTCAGCACTGTACTGATTATTGAAAATATTCCATAAAATACTTCCTCCCTGTGGTAGTGTATAGTAGGAAACAATGTAAGGATATTTAGTATTCCTTCCCTACTACCAGACCACTAACAAGTAGCATGTGTTTATATTTGTTCTTAGAGTTCAAGATATTTTGGAGAAAGCAAACCAAAATAATTATACTAACAAAACTAACTTTTTTTCAACTGAAAAACACAATAAAAGGAAAATAGAGGTCTAGGTGGTACTGTCTTTCAGGTAAGGAAACTGGGTCACAGGGGGTTAAGTGCCTTGGTCAAAGACACGTGCAAACTTTATCTGTCAGTTCTGCCGACAGCTATGATGCTTTTATTTATATGTATAAACACATATATCTTTATATTGCCGTAAGGATAAGTCATATCTGTTTCCATATTAGTTCAGCTCAAAAGTAGCTGGGAGAGCCATCATCTTTTCTCACAGTTTTGTAAAATGTCCCATGAAATAGAAATAGTATTTGATTGACTGTAGTGACACATCAAAGCAAGTGGCATGAAGTCATGTGCATAATAAGCAAAACTTCTGGGTCAGTGGAGAAAAGCCTTTGGCAAAGGGATTGAAATCAACAAATACGTGCTGATGTGGAGATTAGACAAAGTTTCTCTCCCATAAGAGACAATGGCTAAAGGTTATATGACTTCAAAAGTTCCTCTATTAAAATAGAAAACTGTGTTCTCTTATTGTCACTGCTGAATACATCCCAGATTTAGCTGCTCATTCATATTCTAATACTTGATATTTCACTGCATTTTTTGATAAATATTAGAAAATTAAGTTCATATTTTTATAAACTCCAGTGTGTTTAGAGGTTATGTACTTGATAATGTACTATCCACAGCTCCAACGTCTCACTGTGTTTCTGGACATCTTTAGTCATGGAACTGTTTAACCAACAAAAGAAATAAGACCTGGAAGAACATCTGATTGTACAAATTCTTATTGTTACACTAAGATCTGTTTCTGAGGTAAACATGCTTTCATCTCTCTGTTCTAGTGTCCTAAAATAACTGCTGTGGTCATGTCAATATTCATTCACGAATCTGTGTGAATAGATTTTTAAAACCCCAAATTTCACTTTACTGTGCTTTATCAACTTTGATAGGAATTTAGGGTTCACAAGGAGTGCAGAATTAAGATATGCTAAGCTTTTAGTAAGGTAGATAGAGAGCAGCTTCTCCCTTTCTGTGTTCATTTCATAGTTACTTTTCTGCATAAATTTTTATTTTCCATGACACAAAATTAACTCTTTTGGTATTTATTTCTATCTTCTTACCAGTAGGCATTAAACTCTAAAATGTGTCTCTAATGCAGTTTGGTTGTAAAATCTTTTATGTGTAAGATATTATATGCAGATTATAGGACATATGAACTGTAACATTCAGAAATACCATGTTTTGTGTCATGTATAGAGCAGTGTGTGTATGTATTTATATCTATCTATATATATATATATATATACACACATATACTTGCCACATTCATATGTATATGTATAAATATGTATGCACCACATAAGGGAAAAAGCTCAGTTAGGAATTACACCTCTTCTTTCTAAAGAAGGACTACTGCTCAGTGCTAAGGAATGTAACATTCCTATTCATAGCAATTTCTGACACAGCGTTTAGTATACCCATACACAGACATAACAAGCAAAAGTACTGGAAAATATTTCTATGGTTATTAAGTGCTAATAAAGCTGATAACGAGCACAACTACCACAGACATTATGCAACACGGAGTAGTAAGGTCTGTTTCTAAAGGATGTGGTTTGCAAGAGTTAGAGTAGAATTTTTTTTAAGGGATAGCATTACTCAGCAAGTTTCACATGTTGGAATCAACTCTTTTTCATTTCTCTGGGGATTTTAGAAGCTAAATTTTAGCTCGTCATAGGGAGTATACCATTCATGTTTGTTTTTTAAATTAGGGAAAGGACATATTTTGGAGAAAAAAGAGACATAACAGTAATTAAAGCAACAATAATGATGCCATGCCAGTTCTGTAGTTTAAAATAATTTAGAAACGTAATTTGTTCCATGGCAGATGAGGTATTAAAGGCAACCCTTCAGCTAAGCAGATGGAAAAGGAGAAAAGGAAAGAATGACAAGCTATTCAAACAACTTTGCCGCAAAGAAAAATATATCATCAGGCTGCAGTCTCCTGCCTTACTCTGTGGTGTGCTGAAGACAGTTTTTGGCCCCTCGGATATGTCGTTGCCACTTGACACAAATCACTGTACACAGCAGCCCATGTTTTGCCGAGTGTTTCCAGGGAGGATCATGGGGCAGAACATGTTGCCGCTTGCTCTGAGTTCGTGCTTTCTCCTTCCTCTTTATCATTGCGTGGGCACAGAACCAAGGTCTGGGCATTTCGACATTCCGTGGCCTCTCGGCTGTGCTGTTCCATGTTCTCACCGCGCCCTCGCCGCCACGCGTGTGCCTGTCCTGTCCCCGGCCATCGGCGTTGCCGCGCCTGGCAGCCGTCCCTCGGGACCCGGAGCTCAGCCAGCGCCCGTGCTGCAGAAGCGCTGCTGGGGACTGGCTTCTTTGTAGCCCTGCCAGGGACTCGCTGTGTTTCTGGCCCATCCTGGTGGCCCTCCTCAGCCCCAAGCCCCACACCTCTGTGCCTACCCCACATCTGAAGTGGTGCCATGAGCTGCACCTCCTCATTATGCTCAAGCTTCATTCCCATGTTCCTCCCTTGCCCCAAGTCTCACTCCTTCGTCCCTGCCTTGCCTCTGGAACTCTGCCCTGCCATCTGCCTTCTTACCACACTTGGTTCAAGCCATCCTCCCAGCCTCTAAGCTTTACCCCACCATATGCTTGCTCCTTCCAAAACAGTACGAGGCCACAACTCCTCAGTGCTGCCCTGCCTGTCCTACCACCTCACTCAGCCCAGGGCCCCGAAGCTCTGTGCTGCATCCCCACTGGCACCACACCTCCTCCCAGTACTCCCTATTCCATGTCTCCTGTCTCCATTTTCACAAACTGTGAGCTCAGTCCCACTGTCGTATGTCATGTGCTTGGTGGCACATATAAAACTGAACACAGATACTGTCCAAACCTCACTAATTTGTGGTTTATTCTCTTAAGATGAAGACTGAGTTTATGCTTTACTGAGTGTAGAAATCTATTTATTAATCTGTCAGATAGGCATGAAATGAAATGCAGGACAAGATTTCAAGTATCACAACTCTCAGATGGTTCCTGGGATGGCAGGTCTCTGCACTGACCTGTTGTGACTCACTCTCTCTTATCTTCTGTAGCTGATTTCACATGATTAAGTGCTTTCCATATTTTACTTTTTATGGCCTGATCATCTTAGACTTAGACTGAGTCCACTGAGAATTGTTGCCATCATTATTCCTAAACTACAAAAACTCTTCAGCTACAAGAGATTTATCTTTCTGAATTTCTTCCTATCATTACGGAATTAAGTAATCTTGAATGTTTTTCCTAATTTTCTTTCCTTTTTTTCCCCTGACTGCTTAAGTAAATGGAAGTGTGAAGAAGTCTTTTCTAGTTTCAGATTTTACATCATAACCAAGAGAGTTCTCATATACTATCTAAGCACATACATTTTTGATCATCAGAAGAAAACAAAAACATCTTTATTTCTGGAGATAGGATCTCTGACTTTGACATATACCAGAAAAACAAATACTTTGTTTTCTCATCTTGTTTTGACATGTCCCTGTGTTACTTCAAGTTACATATTTATATTGAGGATTGTCAAATCAATTATTATGGTCTGAAGTGCAGTTCCAGTGGTGTCTGGATCCTTCTTATTAGATAGCTACAGTCAGAGTCTTAAAACTCAAATGCAAATCCACATCTCCTTCAAACTCTGAGACTCAGTTGGCAGGGGAGAGTTTCAGTTAAGTTTCAGACTATACAGTCTCTCTTTGAGAAAGAGTAAATAATATATTTTTATTTTACAAAAACGTACCTGGAGCAAAAATTTCAATTTTACTTATAGTGTTTCATTAGTGCATTGAGAACATTTTTGTATTAACAGAAGTATTTAATGAATGTTTAGCTCTTAAAATACTTCAGCTGCAGTCTTATTAAAACAATGGAGATCTGTGTCAACTCACCTGTAATGCAAGAATCAGAATGGAGAACACCATCACTGAAATTTATTTTCATCACAAGTGAAATATTGACATTTGCATAGAGTTCTGAAAAAAATAAGAACCAGAATGCCAAAATACTGCATTTTGACATCATCAGAAAGAAACCCCCACATTGAAATATTCATGATTCTAAAACGTTAATATTAATTTGCTTACATTTCAAATTGATTCAGAACAAAACAATATTTCCTTCAATATCTTCAGGGAGATGGAGTTTGAGGAGTTTTCATGTCCCCATTTTCTGCATTGTCTAATAAAATATTTCAGTAAAAAACTCAATAAAATGCAGCACATGAAGATTTCAAAGGGCCTCATCCTTCGCAAGTTTCATCAGTTGCATCCTGCAAAAAACATTACTGGCTCTGATGCCAGGGATGAATCTGCAGCATCTGCAGTGAACTGAGTGCCATCCGAACTGTTTATAAACGTGTGTTATTAGTTTGGAAAGACATTTTTGTCTTTACAGGAAAAACACAACTTCTCAGAAGCCAACATTACTTACATATGGTTCCTCAAGCCTTGCTTCTCCTACTGTGTTCAGATAGCAATGTCCTGCAAAGCAGATAATTGTTGTGATCATCCTTAGTGTATGTCTGAAAAGAGGGCACATCTTATGTTAGCACCACCTCCCCCATCTGAGACATCTTCTACATCTGGTTAAGTTAGTCAAGTCAATGACTCAATATTGTTACGACTTTTTCAGGGCTCCATACATAATGTGATATAAACATTTTGTATTTACTGCTAATAATCATTCATCAGATTGTTATTTTTGGCAGTCATGATCTTCCCAGGGGAATAAATAATTGCATTAAATTGGAAAAGGCTGGACTCTGTATTATACTCTGTATAGTATAAATGAAGGAGAGTTAACGACATCTTGTTTCCACATTTATGGGTTTACTTCATTTTAATTTTAAGCCTTGATCAGGGAAGACTGTTTGGAGCAGCTGCTTCCTAATGTATACACTTTAGAGATGATTGTTAAGTAAATATTTTGTAATGTGAAGATGCTGCATTGCTCCTTCCTGCATTGTTTACAGACTTTTGGACCCATTGACTTCAGACATTTTTAGACTGTTTTCTAGATCAGTCAACAGCTAACTGGAAGAGGGAGTAAGATGATTACTGGCAATTCTGGGAATGGAATAGCATTGCAAGAGCAAATTGTAGAATGGGAAAGAAAAAGATTAGTAGACTAATTCTAGGGACTGTGAATAATCCACAGGATAATGACAGAATAACATTTTTACTGTCAAACAGATGTCCTGCAGAAAAAACTTGATCAGATCACTTCGATCAACACCAACCCAGATTCAACTGTTCATGTTTGGCATCCTCTTAAAGCCTTAGAGCAGAACAATTAGCACAGCGAATACATTTTATGCAGTTTGAGAAATGTATGTTCAGTTAGATTACACGAGGTTATTAGATTTTGGACCAGATGCTATGTTTCCAAAGCACAATGGCTTGGAGGAGCTGGAGCACAATGAACCTTTCTGTTCACTTTCAGAGAGTCAAAGTCAGGTCCTGGAATGTATTCTGGGGCCCCTTCTCTGTCTCATAAGGACCTTTGCAGCAGGGAAAACATTTGTCTTGTGCTGTGCCCCATCACTACACGGATGAATATACTATTTAGTCTAGATTGGTGTTGGCTGCCTTTTCTGGTAAGGTGGCTGCTTGACTGCAATGGGGAAAAGCCATTACGTAACCCACTACTAATTGGTATTTCAAGGGAGAATAAATAAATTCTAATTGTTTGGGCAAGCACAGTGTTATTTATTGCTTTGCAGTATTACAGCTTAGCTGTTCTACACATATTAATGAAAAATCCAGAGAATATAGACAAAATGTGACTTCTGAGCCTGTAGGAGCCTGTGGCAGTCTGCTAGGAAGCACTGACACAACTCTGCTAACTGCATGAACTGCTGTGCATTTGTGAGGTGGACAGAGGAATAATCTTTTTGCAGTCATTTGGCATTTTGCATTCTGTTGTCTTGCTAACCTGCAGTGGTGCCTCTCAGTAACAGGCTGATTGTTGGCTGCCTAGAGTTCAACTGGAAGTAGAGGCATATACACAAGTTTTATTTTTAATACTTTACTAAGTATATTTGTCCCCTTCATCTCTTATTACAACTGGCTTCTGTCAGTTGTAATTTTTGTAGAAATTCCAGCCTGGCAGTTCCAGAGACATTTTCTGTCTGTCCAATAGGCTGTAACTAAAGGGCTACTCCAATTTAGACCACCTGAACTGTGCAAGCCCCATTTGATGGGGCTATGAATCAGAGTGAGTCAGTCTCTATCACTCATTTTTCCTTTATCTACTTTTCATTTGTTTTCCCTTTTTCAGCATTGGTGTAACAGGCTAAAAAAGGATTAAATAAACCACAAAAGGAGTATATTAGAGACAAAAAAAGGAATGTATTGCATATTCTATTTTCTGTCCTCCTTACATTGCTTCCTTTCAGAAGAATGAAACCATGCAATGGCTCTGTCCATCTCTCATTGTGCCTGGGCCACTCATTTCTATGAATCAAAGCACAGACGGATAGTTTTGCACTGTCTGCTCATCTGTCCATTGTCTGCTCATATATCCACCCCTCCTTACTGCTCTTTCAGACACTGGCATTCATGCTGAAGGTTCACAATATTGTGACTTAACAGTTCACATTTCAGTTTAGAGAGCTATACAAGGTACATGTGGCCATGTAGCCAACTGGTAACAAACTGGTTTGTCATGTTTGCTTTCAGGAATGCCCTATAACTCAAAATACCTGGTCACCTGTATCCTGACAGTGCCATTACTTTCAAGTTAAGTGTCTGGTCCCAGCATACTTGTAAACAGGCCTATATATCCCTGGAAGAGAGGCTGGCAAGTGTGTAGGCCTGAGTCAAAATAAATTGAGGCACCAGTTATTAGGTTAAATAAAGTTTTTAACTATCAGTTATTCAACTATAGTTTCTAACTATTAATATAGTTTTATTTGACAGGCTCTGGTATTATTTTGTCATCACTTTTTAAACACAGACAACACAGGAAATTATCTCCTCAATGTTATTAACTATATGCAGTATATTGACAATTACAACATGATTTGTGCTGCAAGCCATACGCCAATCATATTTACAAAATCACAGGGCAAGAAATGCCTGTGCTTTTTATCAGCAGCAAGTTGATCACAGAAATTCATCAATTTTTTGCATCCATTTTACATGCAAGAACACTTGAGTATTTCTGTTTGCCAGCGTGGAATGTTTATTATGAAACTGTCCATTCCGTATTTGTTTTCAGACTCTTATCATTGGAAAATAACAGTAAAATATACTTGTGATCAGCCGTATCACAGTTGAACAGACAAGTTTGGTTTAGACCTGGTCATCAGTGAAGGGGAAAAAAGTTTTTAAAAATGAATTAGTTGAAAAAGACAACATAAAAGAAATTAGTCAGTGTCATTTCACAAACAGAAGAAACAGGTGAATGAGTCATTATTCAACTAGTTTCATTTTAGGAGGAAAATGTATACACAGTAACTACAGTAACAGACGTGAGTATCTCAGCAGCTGTTACCATGTGGTCTGTACTCCGAGAACATCAAAGACTGGATGGCATCAGTAACTAACAGTATGGCTAATTCAAAGTCCCTGAATAAATATGCACAAATCACAGAAAACAGGGACACTCTGACAAGCGGGTTTCCATCCATGGAGAGGTTCAGGCATAAGGTGTGACAGCTACAGAATTAATTTGTTGAGACATCAGGAAGGACAGCAAATATTAGCAACCAATGTATGTACTTCTACATCTCCCTTTCTCCTTTATCACAGCGAGAAATGACAGATGAGAATCGTATTGGACACCTGCTTTTGATTTTGTCCCCAACCCTTACTCTTCTGTTGTTTAATATTTCCCAATCCTTCTGAAGGTTTCTTAATAGACAGACAGGATTCAGTCCATTTTATATATTTTGCCACTGAAATAATGACTAGGAGTGAGATTAATGAGATTTCTGAATTAATTCTGTCTGTAATACTCATTCTTACTTGTAAGTAAGAACCAAGAAAAAATCGCAAGAGATTGTCTGAGAAACTTTGCTGTCTACAGTCCTAATGTCTGTTTTCTCTCTGATGACTCCAGCACTTAATATCCTTGTCCTGAGGCATTTCTCCTCTCCTCCTTAACTTTCCTGTTGCAGGAGTTTTTGCTTCTGACCATGGAACTTTTGAGACATTAGTTGTTTTGTTTTCTCTGTCTCACCAAATTTTCTGTACTACACCTAGCACTCTTTGCCACATGATCTATAGAGATGGAATCTAAAGAAAAATGGACAACTGCATGAAAAATAAAACTCTTTAGCTGCTATTAAAAAGCTACTTCACTGATCACCAGTAGGCAGGAAGTGAGATTTACACATGCGGATTTCTAAATTATAAGAACTTGCAACAAACATGAGTGTGAGCAATGAGGAACTTCCTTCCAGATACCAAAATTACAGATACTTCCGAAAATCTGAAGTGTTTTAGAATGCTAAAATACCGGCATTGGGTTCTCATGGAAAAGCCTGAAAAGCAAGCTGCAACATGAAAGATGTGAGTAGTGTCTTGATTTACCAACATATTCGCAGAAGAGTTTTTAAAATAAGGTATAAAGGAACACAATACCATGTTTGGAAATTAAGTATCTTTACACTTTCAGTTTCAAACACAGGTTTTAGGGCTTTCCACAGCAACACAAACTGAAACACGGTACACAGCTTGTTAATATGGATAAGAAAACTTACAGCTACTTCCAACAGATCTGATCAGACGCCGTTTAACAGGCTACATCCATGGCATGCGCTGTTATACCGTGACTGAAACGCTATTTACTTTGGCCCCCAGTATTTGTTTCATAACCCTCTTAGAAGAAGAATGATAAGTAATGCAGACCACACATGCTAAAGTTCTGTGGGTTATGCCTTTTGTTCTTTTTCAACTATCAGAAACACATTGAATATAACTTGTCTGGGACCTAGTGAGAATGGAAATTGCATTATTCTGTGGAAAGATGGCATAGGAAACTATTGTGTTTATTAATGATTTTCAAAATAATTCAAGGAGATCTGGCTCCAGCTGTAACTCCTGATGATGTGGATGTTGAAACTCCTTTGCAGATAGCTGGTTCCTGAGGGAAACATATCACAGTTGAATGTTTTTCTTAAGATTACATTATCAAAATAAAAATACTTTGGTTTTGGTGACTACTACACCAGTAAAAAATGGAATGTTTGAATTTTTTTTAATAAATCAGGTGGAAAGAGGAAAACTGATGTATGCAGGCCACTAGTTTTAAAATTTCAACAGTCTTGTTTCATGAGTACTATTAAAGTTATATGCAATACATGTATTTTTCTCTACACTGAATATGGTGCACAGCAGATCACAATCAGATAAATACAATAAACAAAGCCATTTGTGGCAAAGTCAGCATACTTCTATACATAGATTGGAGGGTGCTTTAGAAGAGTAGATGAGCACAGCTGCCACCAGTTTACCAAGCAAAGGCAGGATTGAGGCATGGAGGGCTGAAAATACTTGCTGGACAGCGGAAAGTCAGGCACAGAAGAAGGGGGAAACTATCTAAGGACATATCCCTGCATTTAACCCAAATCTTATGCAAATTTTTCCTTCAAGAGTGAGGAAACAAATTACTATAAATGGGTAATCATATGGGGCCCACTGTGAGTGCAGGTTTCTGGTGTGTCCTGGTGTGCTTTCAAATACTCCATTCTGAGCCATGCCAGCCAGACCACTATGACCCATGGGTTTATATGGATTCAAAGAGAAGCCAGAAACAGTCCAGAATCACCTTTTGCCTCTAACTCTCCTAGAACAGTTACATACCCAAAGCAATCCATCTCGAAATAGTTTTTTATATGACATGTTATTTGTTTTCTGAGCCAAGTGTTGACAGAAAGCTGGATTACTGTGAATTAACTTTAAACAGGGAAATTGAAGTGTAAAGTTCACAGGTCAACAAGGTGAAGAGTAGCAAACGCTGTGAATAAGAGTTTGCATGATTAGCCCATAGACATTTGTTTTGTCTTACTGCTTTACTGGTACACAGGAAGGACCATGGGAATTCCCAGATGCATCCACATCCTTTGGGTTTTACACTTTCCTAGTTAGCGTTATCAGCCACATTATGTTTTGCAAATATGCTACGTGGACAGGAAATTAGTATACTGGCATTGCTCAAGTCAGTTTGACAACTTCAAATTTTTAGTCACTAGAAATATCTTTCCATTATTAAACACGCAATGATTGCTGCAAAATGTTGCTTCCTCAAATAGCTGCTCAAAGAAGATATTTTTACCTTCCATGGAGAGTTTTTGTATCATACAAAAATGATACACAGTTTTCTCCACTGTAATGATACACAGTTACAAGATGATACACAGAGACAAATGCAGCTCGTTGGGAACAGCTAATAGCATGCTAACTCTTTTTGCTGCATGAATGCTATCAAAGAATAGTAGATATCTCATGACTTTACCCATAATGTGAGAGACTAGGAATAGTGTTGTTCTATGGTTTAATCACCAGATGAATAACAGTCCTTGGTTTATGTGCAAAGATAAAAATAAATCAAAACTGCAACAATATCTAGACATTTTTATACATTATGCTTTACATAGGTCTCAGAGTAAGACTGTATCTCGTTTTACCTAACACCACAATAACATTTTGCACAATAAGATTGCTTATAACAAGTATTATGAACAGTGATGAGTTGTTGTTGCAGAAGCAGAATCCTTACTTGAAAAGAAGTCTCAGAAAATGCAGTTCTTTAATCTTAGTAATGGAAGAAAGTTAACTTTAGTGACAATACTACAAAATTAGTTAATATTGATCTTACTGTTATTATAGAAAAACTGTTTCTTCTTTCACTTTAAGAGTTCAATGAAAATGTTGACACAAAGTAATTACATTTTGTATGAAACTATATATTGATACTGGAAGTACCAGCGGGCAAATGGATGAAAGCAGAGTGGGGCTGGTCAATGACATGGAGCTCCATGCTTCTGATTTTAGAATCCAGCTAGCTGAACTTCATGCATATGTGCAGGATAAAATTTTATAAGAAAGTTTGATATATAACATGTAACAATATTCTACATCTTTTTGGATAATGGGAAAAATTTAAATATCATGGAAAAGACTTTAGATTTCAGGATTCCTCTCTCTGAAAAAGTTGTTTATAGTATTAGATTCCAGGAATTCTTAATAGAGTAGGAATTATTTCTCTAGCTATTTCACATTTAATTAGGTTTTGCAGAACTGGACCACTGTTCTTAGCAAATATTTCAGCTATTGCACTCTTACCCCATAAATACCTGTGTTTATAAGAATGGCTGCAGAAATTCTGTGAGTTAGAGCTAGTCATCTGAGAGAGTGCTGATTCAATGTAATTTTAATGAAGGTGAATAAACTGTTTACGTAAGTCATGCCATCTCATACTCTATAACACCACCAGTGACTGCTGGTTCCATGACTGCATTCCACTCCTTGTTGATTTTCTTCTCATGACTAATTAAGGTGAAACATAAATTGATCAGGTAATTTATGAGAAGTGTCTGTAAAAAAAATGAAGGTAAACCAAAGGTAGTATAAAGAGTGGGTCAGATAAATAACAGACATCTGTGGGCCATTATTTGACTCAACACGACTGGCCACACGCAGATTTTATAAAAGGGCCATTCAAACATCAGTGTTTGGAGAGCAGGTTGATGATTCTTTGGCAAGGGAGCCTATTGGCACTAAGCAAATAGCTAGTCACCTTTCCTCCTGCTCTTAACAGGCCGAGCAAAGCAGGGTGTTCAGTATTCCCTTTTCAAGCAATAAAGATGCCATATCTTTAAGTCTTTTTAACATTCATTGCAACGGAATTTTGGATCCTGTCAAGCTGTACAAAATTTATGCAGAAACACATTATTATCCATGAAGACCCTTTTCCTGGAACTCCTGACTAAAATAATGATTATTCTTGGGTATAGTAATTGCAGTAACAGGCCACACTGTGCAGTGAATACAATGAAATCTACAAATGGACTACTAACTTGAGTAGATTCTGTGCTGGCTGCCTGTGCTGTTTTTGGGAGCGTTACATTTGAATAAACTAGATGGTCTAATGCCTTCTCTATATAAAACCTGTGTTATTTTTAGAAAGAAAAAAAGCAGAATAATATATGCTGCTGCCCAAGCCTCACTGGATATTAGCAGACTTTGTTTTAAAAAGACAGCTGATTAATGCAGAGGGAATTGTACATGCTGTTAAACCTCCATACAATAAGCATCTAGACACAATAAATCCATGAAATTAGGGTGACATTTCCGCTAGAGGAACCAGTGAAAAGCAGTGCTTGGAAAGTCCAAAACTGAAAGCAACAACAAAATTGCACTTAAGCCTCTTGGCAGACACTGCAGCAAAGCGATGAGCTCTACCTAGGTTTGCCACCAGGAGCTCGTAACGCGCTGTTGTGGCAAAGCACAGACTGATAGAACTGCTCGAGAGTGACATCCAGTGGGAAATGCACGGGACAGCCGCTCCTACTGCAGTCGCGGCGCTTCGAAAGGCCTACAGTCCAAGCTGTCTCTTCGGATCCAACACGATTATTTTTCGCTGGCAAGCACTCAGTAGCCGATTCCATTAATGTAAATTGTCCTTACAAACATCTTGTGCTGGCAAAGATTTCCCTCTAGTCCTTGTAATGATTATGCTGCTTATCTTAGTGTTGATAAAAGACACAGTACCGTGGTGTCCACCCAGCTTATGAAAACATCTCATTGTTTTCGTGCAGAACTGGACTTGACTCTGTAGGTCACAGATGTTTCTCCAGATTCCATGTGGTCCAGCTTGATGCCTTTTGCAACTCTGCTTGATTTGGGTTTATCCTAGGTTATTCCCTTCTCTTTGCTTCTCTCAAGAATGTCTTCCATCCTTCCTCCTATTTACACAATTTACAGAACAAGCCATCCTTCCCCAGCCTTACAAATCCGCAGCTTACACTTTTCAATTCCTCTGAAACTCAAGCAATTCCCTTCCCTGGCTTTTTGAGAGGATGTTGCGAAGAGCAATATTACTTGTCTGTTCTCTGTATTGAGACACTCTGGTGTACTGGCATGTCTGCTCTTTGGACCAGAGAGGGACATTAACAATCCTGAAGCACAGATGTAGTTCCAGCTCAAGCTCTTTCATCTTATGCTACCCACGCCATTTACCAGTCAGAACCCTGAGTACATCGTAATTCTGATTTCCCACAAAGGTACAGCTGTAGTCTTGTCTGGCTAGGTAGGTAATGTACCACGTGAACCTGAAACATTGATCCTCTTGCTCGGTTCTAAAACCTTGAAATGAGTCACTTCTAAAGTTTATTATCAAGTTCAACTCAGTACACACTTTCCTAGGGTAAGGCTGTGCTCTAGCTTGTGTATTGACAGGAATGAAAGGGCTCTTCGTGCAGATCTCTGCATGCTTGTGTGGAAAGTGGAACAAATTAACTTTGTGGTATTATCCTCTTTCCTTGAATGATTCATACATTTGGTAAATCACAGGAGGGACGGTGGTTTGCAGCAGTAATCTAAAACTGCCTCTAAAAATAAATAAAGGCAGTCAGATGTGCACACTCTATTTTTCTAGACCCCTGACTAAGCTACTCAATAATCATCTTGAAATAAAAAGAGAGATTCTCAATGCATTGGAGATATCCAGAAGAATTTGGTTAATTAATTTTGTTATTATTTTGTTAAATTCAAGTGAGAAGGCTGAGAGGTAGGCATCTCAAAAATCATCAAATTGCTAGGAAAAAATTACTGCTTATTTTATCTTTTGTGCATTTTCATCATTATATGTATAAAAGAGCATTTAAAGAGTCCAGCTGTAAATATATGATCAGGTGGGGTTTTCTAGATGCGCAAACAGAAAAGCTAACGTGGAGCATCATAAACTAACTCAAGTCGTCAGAAGGATTGGATTCTTCAGATACATAGGACAGACGTCTGCCAGTGGATCCAGTGGAGCAGTGACAGGACTAGCAGGCTGATCAGAAACCTGGCACCGTGCTTCGGGTTGTTAGCCAGGCCCAAGTCTGTCAGAGCACTCTTAGGTCAGCGCTGAGGATATTTGCTGACAGAAGAGAAAAGGCGATTCTCTGCTTGTGAAAGGGAGTGGTAGCAGATCCGGATTTTTTTTATCATTCCCCACAGTCTTAATCTTTTATGTACCTTCAGGACTTGTGCTATGGCTTGTTTATTGCCATACAGCTTTCACGATCTACCCTCTTCTTCCCTGGTCAGTTTTATGCCTCCCTGTACCAGTTCTAGCCTCCCTTAGCTCTCGAGTTCCTACTTTTTTCAATCTTCACCTCCTTTTTTCAGCCATTTCCTCCTGTCTTTCACTCTCATTCACATCCAGCCCCACCCTTCCCTCGACTCCTGCATGCTGTCCCTTGCATGCCAGTCCTCCCTCCACCTCCTCTCTCTGGCTGCCATTCCCCTACTGTCCTAGACTTTCATTTTCCTTCTGTTTCTAATGTCTTTGCTGAGCCAGTCCTGGCTTTCAGTCTGTTACTGTCAGTAGCTCAACAGAGGCATAATGGCCCACTGTTTACAGCATTAGGTTAAATGCTTTCATTATACTCATCTTTTTGAATCCCTAATCCTTCTCAGAGAGCTGCTAGGTTCTGCTTTCCTTATCAGCCAAGGTATTCTTAATCAGCTCCAGGAATCTGTTTAGCAGCAATATCCATTTCTCCTTTTTCTTTACAGTCATCTCGGGACCAGTCTTTGTCCATTGTGCCTGCTCTCCATCAGGACAATCACTGATGTGAAGGCAAAACAGTGAAAGTATGTGGCAGGTCAGAAGCACATATCAGGGTTGCCCAGACTGTCTCTGTCAGGCCCACGGTACACCATGCAGGCACAGTCTACAGATTCTTTAGCTATGAAGCTCATCAAGTTGACTGAGCATACACGGTGATTTATCAAAGTGGTTTGGGTAAATATGGATGAAGTTTTGGGTAAATATGGATGAAGTTTCTCAAATATGAGAAAAAGCAGAAAGCGTTTCTTTCTCCTTGTCCATTAAAAATCTCTGATCCAAATAATGTGTAAGAATTTCTTTACTACTATCCAAGAAAGGATACCATATGGTCTGCTTCTTTAATTTCATTCTTAAAAGTGACTGAATAATTTGTGCTGATGTTTTCCAAAAGTCCTCAGCACCTGCCATAAGAAATTTCAGACTGAATGGTTCAAGTGTGGTGAGGTCATAAACACCAGGTCTTAGAATGCAAACCTGACTAGCAGCTTGAACATAATAGGAGGCATTATATTCAGTTTCTGGGTGTTACAGCTCAGGATATTCCAAGAAGCATAGCTACATACAGAGAACAGAGCCTGCCTGCTAAGCTATTGTATGTAAGCAAGATCATTTGAGAGTGATGGAAATTATGCTCAGCTGTACCTTCTCTAATTAGGCAGAAAATGTTTGCTTTTAAGTTGAATTTCTCAGTTGCTGTGTCCTGTTATTAAAGTAATTGATGTCTGTTCCTTGTCTGACCCAGAAAGGGATACAGATAGGGATAGTCATCTCACTTAACCAGTCTAGCAAGGAACTGTCATGTTTTCATTTAACACCTTCTTCTCCCAATCCACATTCCTGCTCCAGTTTTAACCAGGCAGGTCTCTTGGTAAGAAAGTAGAACCCTAAGTACAGGCAGCACCAGGATTCAGTCTCAGTGAATAAACACTACACTCATAAGAAATAAGAACTTTTTGATTAAAGCTTGGAGTCAAGAAGCTGGGAGAGGCTTGGAGTCAGGAAGCTTGATTTCATGTTTGATTTTTTCTGTATATTCTGTGTGACTTCATGAAAAACAGAGTCGAAAAATGCCCATGAAGTTACACTGCTGCTCATCTCTCTTGCTGATGCTGATAAACATGTCCGAAGATGGTTAACATGTAAAATATCCTTTAAAAACTACTAGTCTTGGAAGTGTAGGTGTTAATCTCCCTTGTTGTGGTTCCCCCACTGCAACACACCAAGCAGTTTGAATGGTTAATGTCTTAAAACACAGATGAATCACTGTGAGTTCCTGGGTACTCCAAGACTGTAAATATTTACTTTTCCTTTACAAGAAACATTACGTGCTTGAGAGATCAGCGAAGACTTATAAGTGAATGTGGAGCCTCATCATACTAATCTCCCATGGAAGTGGCTGTAGTTGGATGTAAGATTGAAATGAAGATATTTGTATTATAAAGTTGGCATCTTGTGCATATAGACCAGGGGACTGAGACCAAAGGCTCCAACACGGGCTTCTTACCAGAGGGAGAGCACAAGCCAGTGGATGCCTCTCTGGCCAAGTCATTAGTGCTCACATAAAAGGAACAATTCTCTGATAATACTCTTTTTTCATAATTCATTTTCATCTCATTTCTATTTCAGCACTACAAAATGTCACTTCTAAAATTCTCTGCTCCTCACTGAATGGTCGAATGACTCAGCTGCAGAACCAGACTCTATCCTTTCAAAGTGGTAAGACAGAAAATTAAAAATCGATCTTTTGGGCAATTTTGGGCAGGATTGGACACATAACATGCTAGAGTTTTTGGTATTACATTTTGGATGTGGATGTTTAAATCCCTTGATCCGATCTGAGCCTTGCTTCCTGGTATTTTCTTCAACTCTAGCATGTGGATCCTCGTTTGTGAATACTGGCTCACCATGACGGGGAGGCTCTGTGCGCTCATCCCAAATGCTGAGCTAGAGCTCCAACCTGGGAGCCGAGCCCCACCTAGTGACACATAATAAAAGTACTCGCTGCTACTAAGTAGAATAAATGTTTTATTTGATCATGTTTGAAATTCGGGAAGGAAACTTACTATAATTAAAATATTTCATTAAATTTTTTTTAAATCCTATTCTAATCTTGAGTTATTTTCTAGTATTTCTAAGACAATTTCTGCTAGGCTAGCTGAAGAAATAAAAGAATGATGATTGTTATTGCTCAGTAAAAGCAGGCCTCTACTGCTGATTTCAGTGTTTTTACGTGAACTTTGGTTACTTGGATTCTAGAGTTTATTAAAAAACATTTGTTCCACTTGCTGTTTTCCTCTATTCACAATAAGAATGTAACACAAAGCTTAAGGAGGATCATTCAATAAGTGCCAGATAAACAGCAAAATATTAACATGTGGTGACAGCAAGTCATCAGATTCTAATATAGACCTTCATCACTGGCATTGTTCTTCAAGATGATTTTTCTTAATCAGATAATGATTCTGTCTCAGAAACCTCTTTGTGTCTAGGTTAAAGGTTATTAATAATTTTGGTTATTTTTCTTAATATAATAAAAAAATTTAACTTGTCTTATTAAAAAAAGGTTACATTTCATGTGAAATTTCATATTTGTATTTCAAGGCAAAATGGCTTTTTCCACATATTTTTAAAGTGCAATAGCACAAAGTGAAGAATAAGCTATTTTCTCTGTTTAGGTTTTATAAGCATAAAACTACCCTTTCAGTTTTAGAATTTTATTCTAATTTTCACCCAGATTATGAAAACTCCCCAAAAAATGATGTATAATGAGCATTAAAAGACAGAACACTGATAAACACAAGAATTTTGAGCTGACTGGAAACTAAATGGTTTAATAAATGCTTTGTAAGACATAGAGATTTTAGAAGTATTTCTTGCTGTGTTTCTTCAGAACCTCTTCCTGGGAAAGGGGTCGGGGTGTGTGTGTGCATCAATTGAAATCAGAATTGTACCAAGTTCTGTCAAAACAGTTAGAATGTCAGTTTCAGAGATATTGTATGACTTAACCCTTTGGGAAAATGTAGTTTTTTTCCAGCAATCTTAGAAGGACTCTGAAATGCTCTGGGGCAGAGATGAATTCATTTTTTTATTTAAATCCCAGTTTCTGATATTACCTATTTACTTCCACCTATGTTTGTCACCAAGGTTTCATGCTGCATTTTCTCCAGAGAACTGGAATATGTTGGGTTTGTTTTGCTTTTTTTCTCTAGACAAGATTAGCTTAGTGCTGTGTCTCCTATACAAAATGGACCAATTCTTAAACAGTTTTGCAAAACAGCTTCCATTTAATTCAATTTTATTGCAGTTGCAGATGTTGTGTTACTTCTTAAAGAGGACATTTATTTGTTCCATTGACTGTCAGGAAGAGAACAAAACCATACTTTCAATATCCTGTCAATTTGTAATTTTCTCTAGATTATTGAGCTGAATTTAGTGAACATAAAAATATAAAGGCAACAGGTACAGCACAGAGAAAACATGTTATTAAAAGTGGCTGATAATTTCCACATTCCTTGGTCATCTGAGTTACAAGGATTGACCTAATTCAGTGTTATTCCTGTTATTGCAGGTTATTCGTGTGCATACAAAATTCGTATGAACATAGACGAGAGGTATGTATCGCCTAAAACAGCATGTCAGCGTGATGTAACTGTACAAACAACAACCAAACAGAAGCTGAAAAGGATCTGTGGCTGACTGTATATTGATCATGCAGCCAGAACAGCCAAATGGGTATCAGTGTCAGAGGACTTTACAGGACGAACAGCCCCCATTTTGTGCTGGCAGTAACAAATCTTCCGTTACTCCCAGATACAAACTCATGAAGGGTGAAACATAAACCTCCCACCCTGGCCGGGGGCTGTGTATAAGCCCGAGGCTGTGGAGGAGCTGCCGGCGGCCCCCGAGAGCGCGGGGCGACGGTCGGCCCCGAGCGCTCCGTGCCCTGAGCGCCTCTCCCGGGAACCGGGCTGCGGGAATGAAGCGCCCCGGGGCAGCGATGCCGCTCCCGCCCGCCGGAGCAGCTGCCCCGCGGCTCCGGGGCACAGCTCGGCCACAGCGACGGGCGGAGCTGCTGGAGGTGCCGCCGCCCGGCCGGAGCGCTCCGCC
>VZTI01000775.1:1517222-1556639 GCA_013397865.1 Struthidea cinerea | reverse complement strand
TGGAGCACGGCCCAGCCCGGGCCGGCGAGCGCGGCCATGGAGCGGCGCGGGGACCGGCGGCAGGTGAGCTCCGGGCCGGAGCGTGCCCGGGACACCGGCGGGGGCGGGCAGAGAGAGCGGGGCGTGCGGGGGAGCAGCGCACCTCGCTACGGCAGAAAGCTGCCAGCTGTTCGGCATTGAGAGTGCGAAGTTACGCGCTTGCTGAAATCTCCGCCGTTTGGAACTTGATTTAATTTCACAGGAAGTTCGTTCTGTTGTTTTCTTGAACTTTTTTCTGTTTAGGACTCTGGAGGTAGTATTTCTGAACTACAGGAATGGAGACCAGTCATTTACAGAAAGTGCACAGACACTCTCTGGCTGCTCCTCTTCTGTCTTTTCTGGGCTGGCTTGGTAAGTACGCTTGTTTGTTTTTGTCTTCGAAGGAAAAATCAGATCCAATGTTAATGGGGTTCTGCATAGTGTTACACTAAATCTAAGCTGAAATTGTCACGGGCACAGGTCCCAGGATTGCCCAGGGACAGATCTTACCTTTGTCGTGGTGCAGTGCTTTGTTGTGGTGTCTGTCACACTTGTAAGTTCTGCCCGCGTGCTTTAGATACCATGTATACAGAGGGCTGGGTTATTTAGAATTCGCTTTTTTGTAAATCAGTCCAGGCTCGGACTGAGCTCTTTATTCTACTTATTCATTGTAGCTTTGGTATCTTGCAACGTGTCCATCTGATGCTACATTAAGTCACCATCTGTCCCGTGCTTAGAACAGTGCGCAAGCTTTTGGAAGCAGGCTTTGTCTTTCTGAAGTGTGGGTGGGGTTTTTTATGATATGTCTGAGTCTACTCAGAATTCTCATAAATATACTTTTTAATTCCATGCATAGTAACTTTTTAAATGGCAGCTAATGCAGAATATTACCTACGCATTTTGAATACTGCAAAAATGGATGGTGAACTTTGTGAGCAGGGTAGGGTTTTTTACCTGCTGTCTAATGCTTAGTGCTTTCATCAGTGGAGGGAATGTCACAAATGAAACCTGTCAGATGGTAAGGATTTAGGATTTTTGTTTGGTTTCTCTCACTGTTTTTATTGCTCAGTTTCTGTGAAATAGCTTTTTGCGTACATGTATTTGTTTTCTTGAGTTTGATCTTATTTTTAAAATATTTAAGAAAATGTGATGACACTAATTTGTTCACATAGTGAAAGAAATTGAAATCACATTAATAGCTCTGTGAAAATGGGTATCACAGCCATATATAGATCTACCCCTGCAGCTATTATTCTGTTACTTAACAATATTTATGGCTTGTATCCAGCATTCTGCACTTAAAAAAAAAAAAAAATCACCTACACAGTGGACCTATAATACCCATCTTTAGAAAGAATGCTACAATTTTTCTGAAAGCCTGTTTCATTTGAGTTACAGTGCCAGCTCATTTCTTGCCTTCTGAGACCATTTTAATTATTAACAAATACTTGTTCTGTAAACAAACTGGATCTGGAAATATTTTGTTATTGTAGCAAGTCACATGCACAAGTAGTATGTTAGCTTGAATTGAGGAGTCTCTACAAAGATGTCCACATTAAGACAGCATTAACGTGCCATCATAACTTTTAAAAATTACTGAACTAGTTAAGACTGCAAAATAAGAGTCTACTCTAAGCAAAAATGAGACTGCCCTGAGGACTAAAGAAGCACATATGTACATGCTTGTGAGATGTGTTTTTGCCCAGACCCAGTCTTCAGTCACAGGCATTAAAAGTAGAAAAACAAACAAAGGCTCTAAAGTCTAAGGAAGAAAGCAGTTGTGCTGGAACTGACATATGCAATCTGTCTTGAGCACAGCCACTATTCAGCCATATCCGTTCAAAGTAGTAGTGGTTAATGTGGGACTGAGAAATTCTGCTGCTGCCAGCAGCTGGCACACAGCCACAGAGCCTAGTGATTGTCCTTGGTGGGTGTGAAATGTGGCTTGCACCTCATGGGAAAGAGGAGAAGATTGGATCACTGAGTTCTTCAATAGCTGGAGTGCTGTGGAGATAAGCCTTTGGGTAAAGTAGTACTCAGGACTTCACCAGTTTCAGAGAAGAATTGCTGCTTCTTGGCACTTGCACAGGTTCTTTCCAAGGGTTATTTTGGCTCTCACAAGGTACAGGAGGGTTTAAGCTGCATTCCTAGGCGAGGTCTTTTATTTTGACTAAGGATTGCTGCTACTTGGCCAGCAGAGGTACTTAGCAGCCTCTGGGGTTTACAGGAAGATGATCTACTGGGACTTTGATCTGACAGCAGAACAACTTAAAGGTCAGGGCAGTGTCACCTAAGTGCACAGTGCAGCTTTCTCCAGGTTTTTCACATGTGTTAAAGAGTGCTCCTTCCGAAATTTCAGATAATCTTCATTTTAATTATGCTTTGTGTTTAAAAATACCTCTGATTAAATTCACTAGTAGCTTCAAGGACCCATTATGGCAGCAGATATGGCAGCCCAAGGGTGTCTTGAAGGTCACCCTGTAAAATGAGATGCAGTGAGCACATGAAAAATTACCATTTGAGTGATCTTGCCTAGTGACACACATGAACTTCATTAGGGACAGTGTTTAGCATCTTACTAATGCTTTTATTTTAATCAGGACCTCTATCTTTCTTCTGCTATGTTATTCTGCTTAGTTTATATACTTTCAACAATAGAAGAAGGAAAGCTCTAAGGAAGCAATAGGGCTAAACTTGTCCATATGACTTGCTCTGGCCTTGTGCAGAGGGGTAAATTTTAGATTTAACTGTTTGCAACCGCAAGACAAAAATGTATGACTTAAAAGGAATATTTATTAAATGGGAAGAAAAAGCTATCGTAGCAGGCTTTCACATTAAAACAATATTTTAACAGATGTTTATAAGTGGCTATGCTGTGGTGGCTGGTGCTGCAGAAAGACTTGTGCTTGGATATGACAGCTTTGGGAACATATGTGGTCGGAAGAACACTCCTGTAGAAGGGGCAAATCTCTCTGGATTGGACATGACTAATAAAAAGTAAGTACATCAGATAATGTCTAAGTAAATCAAATGTTTGAGAAGTTAGTGAAATACATGTCTTCTAGTTGTCAGTCATATATATCTGTGTATCTATACGTTGTTGCATTGAAAGGCAAAAAAGGTGGGAATAGTGCAAAAGAGTGAGTGAAATTAAAAAGTTAAAACAGAACTTGAAAATGTTCTGCGTCATTATGCTTTATGCAGCTGCCTTTTTAAAGAGGGTCTTAAGTGGGACTTCAGCCAAACGGGCAGCCATTCTATATAGCAAATCTTTGTACTTAAGGAAGTTGCGTGTTGAAGTTCCCAGTCATTCCACCGGCTCCTTCTGAAAAAGTTTCATTTGCTTTGTAGCACTTTAAAAAGATGGAAAGAAGGTTCAGAATTAAAACTTAAAGCAAACCAAGAAAGCTTGTTTTTGAGAAGAGGATCTTTTTTTCTTTCTAGATATGTGTTCTTTCTGAATTCATGCGGCCTGGAAATACAAAGCCTCAAAATCAGTTCACTTTCCTTGTGCGTGTCAAGTTGTCCACAAGAGCAACTCAACTCTTTGGAAGATCTCCAGAGTTTTGCGAGGAATAATGGTGTGCCACAGGGAATATGAGTATCTTAGTGTATCTGTAGAACAGCTGAGCAGCTTCCACTTTGTTTTTCTTATGTTTCTTACACTAGGGAGTCATATCTTACCATTAATTTCCTGAATAGTACATGGTAACAGAAAATAAAATATCTTGTTTCTGCTTTATTTCAAAGCCATAGTTTCTAGAAATGTTACAGCTCTCTTATGCAAATTAGAAAGTTGTTGATCAATTCCTGCACAGTGCTGAGATTATGTAGCAGAAAACTGCTAAGAATGAACTAGTGAAGTTTGGCAGGGGTGCCAGTCGGTGACCACAGTTCATATGCTGTTCGAGAAACTTGTCCAATTGGTTCCTTTAAATTTAATTAAAACTATGGTGGAATTATTAATTCCAGGAAGACACAAGTGTTTTTATCCCTCTAGACATCAGATCCCAACGTTTGCTATTCCATTTTGGTGTAGTTTTGCTGTTCTAATTTTGTTGTACCTAAGTAGCACACAGCCGCTCACTTCCCAGCAAAACCAGGGCACACTTAGAAATTGTATTTGATTCTGGTGTTCAAGATAAAAATGCTATCAGAAGTAGCTGTTGTATGAAAGAGACTCCAGTTTATTCACGTCCAACATGTAAATAAAATAATCTGTAGCCTAAGCCTTATTTCGTGGGGTATGTATAAACTTCAGACCATATAAATATTAAAGGCCATGTTTGTTAGCGGTCAGTATCTCATTCTCTTTTTGTTTTGATGTTTTGCTTGGCAGGGATTGCTATTTAAATTGACAATATTTTTTTAAATTTAATTTTGGGGTAGTTTGACATCATTTGGTGTGTACAGAAAGCTGTAAACACCTGTGATATTATACAAGTATTTTCAGTCTAACTAAACATAATTGTATCAAATTCCAGCTACAACTGCTTGCATGTTTATGTCACGGCAGAGAGAAGTCTTGCATTTTGAATGGCTTGGATGCATCCAGCCTTTCTTTCCCAGAAGTGCTGTATGATGGAGCACAGTATTATTTGCAGAGTACCTGGTAATATTTCACCGACATCCCAGCACAAGTTAGGTTTCTGCATACATATATATTGTATTCTAACTCATGAGGGCCTAACTCTATTGCGGCTTCCATCGGTTTAGGTTTTGCTCTTATCCTAATGAGCAAGGATTAATAGCCAAGCATGGCACTGTGGAACAAACAGTGTGCCCGCCTGGAAGATAAGTGTAGTTAAATCTAGAAGGCAAAGGGTTCTGCAGAGGTTGCCTTAGATTTACTCAACTACCTGATTTGTTATTTACATTCCCACTGGAGTATCAGGGATGAGAATGGCCTGCTAAGGGATCAAACCAGAAGTGCAAACAAAACTTAGTTCTTGATGTGTTTTTCTCTCAAATTTTTACTAATCTTCAGTTACTTTTTTCTCTTTTTTACCTTTTTTAGGTTCTTTTCTTTGTGTTTACAACCTGAATGTTTCCAATTACACACTAAATCCAAAGGTAGCTGAGCTCTGTCCCACACTGCCAGTTCCACCAAGGTAAGAATTACTGGGTATTTTACAACATCCCTGAGTCCGAACAGCTTCTTATGGATTGTTACTTCCTCACATTTTGTGTTTGGCTTGATAGTTCACAGTCAGGATGGTTTTATTTTGTTTATTTATTTTTGTCCATGTATCCTTACGAGTTCATTTTTGTGACTGTGAACATGCCAGTGTCCTGTCCCACAGAATAAACAAGGACTGCATTCCCTCCATTCCTCTACCCTTTAGAGAGTTTTCCCTCTCCAAATTAGGAAAAAAGCACTCCATATGAGGAACAACTTACCTCCTGCGCAGACTTTTGCTCTGTCCCTCAATGCCAAGGATGTGATCTTGGGCCTTTCTTCTTACCCTGAGCCCAGAAATTTCCATCAGAATAATTTTACAGCCAGCTGGCTTGAAGCACGGATCTGTGGATGTTGCTGTCTTTATAATCTGGCATTAGTGAGTCAAAATTCTTAAACACATGATTTTAAGTTCCACTGTGTCATGAAAATATAGCACAAAATTGGAATCTCTGTGTTTGCAGAGCTAAGTAATTTGCTCTGAACAGGAGAAAATGGAAGAACAAGGTGAACAGAAGAGAGTAGGAGACACATAAAAACATTACATACAGTGGATCAAAGGACAGCATGTGAATTGATGAAAAACTATGGCACATTTCACTTATTTCCTCAACTTTCTAGGCTTTTTTCTGGTTGTCAAGGAACTTAGCAAAGTTATTCATCTTGCATGGTATTATTGCATAGTAGAAGCAAAGCTAGTTAGAGGAATTTTTAACTGTTGATGACAAAACCTCTCCTTTTCAGGTAAGAATATGCCTTCGACTGTTGTAGTGCAGCACTGCCAAAGTGGGACAATAAATATATGCAAGAAGCTTGGCTGGGAGTGCCAAACAATTTTGTACAAATATTTGGTGCCATTAATTGTACCTCGCAAACATTGTTTTGGTGTGGCTTTTAGATGCTTAAATATCACAAACACAATGCAAAGTGTTTGTGATCTAGAATTATCTACAACAGCATAGGTTATAGCTACGTTAGCATGAACTTCTTTTTTACATAAACACATGGGAGCAAAGCAGGTGGAGCCAGACTAGAATGGGAATAGGAGCTATGTGCTGATGGTGATAGTAGTTAATGAGAGAGTTGTTAATTTTTTTCCCCGGGCTGATCTTGAATGGATCTGTTCTGGTATAGTGAAACAGGCATGGCACCATTAGGAGTTTATTTTGCAGTTGATACATAAAACTACCCATTATAGCAGAATGCTCTCTGTGGAGAATGGCAGGATGGATCTCTGTGGATTTTAAATTGTTTGTCCAGTAATTAATATTTTTTACTGCTTTTGTTTTCAACCTTTCAGTAAATCCTTTCCATTATTTAATCGATGTGTTCCACAAAATCCTGAATGCTATTCCAAATATGCATCTGTCTTAATAAGTATGGTTAATGAAATGGATGTTTTTCATCGAATTCTGAGTGGAATATTGGCAGGAAGAGATACTGTGATAGGACTGAGTGTCCTTGCACTAGGTAAGGCTATAAGTAAAAAGTGAATAATGATATTCAATTAAAAGGTTAAAATGTTTCTTATAAGTCTGTATGTTTAATTCAAAAGTGGATTTTTTTTCATATTTTTCTGGGCATATTTGCTTTTTTTCTTTATTTTTAAGAAAGAGTGATCAGGTTTCATCAGGAGGCATTTAATAGACTGGTGAAATGCAGACCTCTGAATTATCAGATTCTGTGTTTCATGACATGGTTGTGTACCTCATTTTGGGGACTGTAAGAAATTGTTGATTAAAAAAATGACATCAGCATGAACACTCAAATCTTGTATAAAATGTTATTTAAAAACCTAGTAATTCCTGTGGTGAAATATATCAGCTGTAAGTTCCTTGTTGTTTAAGTTACAGGTAACTGGGTGCTTTAAGTGTTAAAAAGGTTGCCAACTTTACTAAATGCTGTTGATTTTGAGACTACTGTTTAAAAATAAAAGCCAAAATTCTACAAGAACCTTAAATTTATATTTAAAATAAAAAGGGGTTAAATTAAATGGGTTGTAACGCTCAAACTTACTACATGTATTTTTCAGCCTTCTCTTTGATGCTGGTTTTAGCCTTCAGATTCATTCAGACCCTCCTCATCCATACTCTGATTGCACTGGTTCCATTTGGTTTGTTGTGTAAGTATATTTACTGTTTCACTGAACTGAAGGATTAGCAGCTGAACAAACAGTTATCCTTTTTTTCATGGCCATCCTCAGTAACCTTCAGCTTACCATAGTCATTTCCAAACTGAGGCCTGCTTGCCTTCTGGTGCCAAAGTCTGGCTGTGCTGTTCCAGCTACTGAGTGTTAGGATGATGGTGATGTTTATTGTTTTTATAGATGCCTAGAAACAACATTTCTTTTGGCAGATGAATGCAGTTATGAAAATGCTACTGTTTCAAAGAATGTTTAGTGAACTCTTACACTGCCTGTGTTAGGAAGGGGGAACCATAGGAATCTGTCTGGCTAAAGTTTGTCGTTCCATTAAATTTAGCTTTGTATCTCCACAATGAAATTACATGCCTGAGCCTTAGAATAACTGCAAGAAACCCAAACATTCTGCTGCAGTTTTACCTCAGTCTGACTATTGGAACTTTCTCTGTGACCACTGATCCTGTGTCTCACTTTGCTAATTGGCAGTATTCCCGAGCCGTGTGTGGGTTAGCGGGGAGGGCAGGGGACTGGGGAGGGAGGCCAGGCAGGCATCAGCCTGCCAGCAACAACATGCACTGCCCGCCCTCATGCTGCTCTGGTCTGCTCAGTCATCTCAGGTGTTCTCTGGTGGCTCCACTATGACTATAGGAATGATCCCAGCACAGAACTGCAAACAGAAAAGGAAAACGTAAAGTTCCTACTTGGATATGCCATCTTCTCAACAATAGTTACCGTAAGTAGCGTATTGCCCTAAGCAATGGCAGAGGCTGTGACTTGAACACTTGAACTACAGTGGTTCTGCAACAGTAAAAATAATTCCTAATTCTTTTCAAATTGGAAAATGATGATAAATTCTAAGATCTTCTTACATACATTCAAATATAAAATCATAGAATGATTTGGGTTGGAAGGGACCCTAAAAATCTAGTTCCAACTAGACTTTTAGGCCCCCATCAAAAATATAAAAATAATTTTATAATTTCATCGTGAAACTTGTTTATCAGCCTTGCCACACTTCAAACCTGTGCAAATGGTGTTAGTATTGTTGGTGTAAAAATGCAAGAATTTTTTTCCATCCCCATTTTGTTCTGCATTGGCTCACTGGACAATCATATTGAATAAACACAGGGGCACTGGCTGAGTATGAACAGGAGATCTGTGGATACATCCCGCCCTGTCAGTAGGAGAAAGGGGTGGCAGCTCTTTTAGACAATAAAAGGGGCAGTGAAACACAGGCAGCAGTGTCTAGACCTCAAGTTATGGGGTCAAATTCTGGTTTTCTCTCATTGTCCTTGTTTTACAACAGAAAATCTGAGTGCAGCTTGCAATTTCTTAAGTGATTTTTTCACTCTGATGTTGCAATGTTAAAGGAGCCATTGCTCAATTTGAGGGTACAGTCAATTTGTGCTTCATGAGACATTTGTCAACGGGATTGTCCTGTGTTCTTAGAGATGAGTAAGATTTGTATGGAATTTGCCAGATATGAACAGTCTGACAGTTTACAGTGACAAATATAAATGTGTCACAGATAATTTTTTTTATGTCTTCCATAAGTTATGACCTTTTTTACATCTGCTGATAGTAAAGAGGTAAGAAAAGGTTTCTTTGAATGCATGTGTGTTCCAGTACAACTGACTGTTGTTTGCAGAACTGTGGGAACATCCACTGCTCCAGGTTTTGCTTCTCTTCAGAGCTGGTAGCTTCTTTCTAGAGCAGGCAAGAAAACTAGTGAAGCAACTGCCACTGGTTGTGTTTATTGTTGTATAAATTCCAACCTCCCTTTTAACTGCTGTTCATAGTTCCTTGTCACGTACAAAGAATTGGGGATATTACAGGGTTTTTGACTTGGGGTTTCATTATTGGCGGGTTGGTTTTTTACTTTGGGAAGACAATAATTTATTTAAATAAGTTTTCATTTTATGTCTGCTTTGCTTCCATACATACATAGCTCTCAAACTAATTTTGTTGTGGACTACAGGAAAGGACTGGATCTCCTACCACTGTGAAAGTGAACAGTGGCAAGCTGACCTGGGTAGAAAGAAAGTTTAAATGTTCATGACATGCAGGGTATGTGAAAGCAATGTGTAGTGTTTAATGTACATTTACATTTGCCATAAGGCAAAATGGACTGTTTCCATCAGAAGAATTAAAGTTTTATGAAATCTATTTTGTTCAAAAATCCAGCAGCAATTATTGCAGAAAACCAGATTTTAATCCACAGGCTCTTTGAGAACATAGGGAATATCTCAGGTGGATTTTCCAATGTGAAGTAAGATTATCTAAATTGCTTTGCTGTCATGTCTTTGTGAAGTCTGTATCCTCTGATCCCACATCTGACAACTCTGATAATTTTCTTGAGGTAAAACCCCCAATAATTTGTCTTTTTATTTCCTGTAACAGGTTGTTCTGCTCTCCCTTATATTTGTACTAAGAAAGAGGCTTCAGTTTGCTGTACAGCTCTTTCGAATTGTTGGTAAAATCATTGGCAGAATTCCTTTCCTCCTGTTCCAACCACTCTGGACCTTTCTGATTCTCATTGTGTTCTGGATATTTTGGGTTGCTGTACTACTTAGCTTAGGAACTGCAGGTAAGTAAATGATTTTCATGTTTTTGACTGAGTGCTATCTATTTCCTAAGTTCTCTTCTTACATGTGGGACCTCTTGGTGTTGATGTATAAAATGTGGGCTAGCATTGTTACACGGCAGAGTTACTTGTTCCCTTTATTTTATTTCCCACTTGTTGGAGTCTTCTACATTTCCCTTTTGCTTCCATATGTGGACTTGCGTTTTGTTCTTTCTCATTTATGTGTTAATAGATTGTGGTAGATACAGTATATGGTGTACTTCAATGAAGAAAGTAACAGGAAGGAGGAGACAGCTTTTAGTGCAATTGTTACAAAATGAGAATGTTTGTCTCCTCTGACTAAACAGTGTTAAATTGTCACAGAGGCAGAACATTGCTTCAGAGCAGTAGTTCAGTGGCAATTGCTATCATTTGGACCAGTGCAACAGTGTTTGGATTAATCCAGTGGTTCATGCAGTTGTAGAGGAGGTGCTCTGTGGAAAGTCAAGCACTATGAAAGATCTGGAAGAACAGCTTTTTAGTATGGAAATGGTATAACTGAGGGATATACCACTGTAAGATCTGGAAGAACAGCTTTTTAGTATGGAAATGGTATAACTGAGGGATATACCACTGTAAGATCTCTCACAGATTGAACCAGGGTAATTTGGGTGCTGTTCCTTGGCCCAGCACCATGCCATCCGAGTGAGAGAGGTTGTCCTTCTCTGGAACATCACCCAAAGAAGTGAAGCCAAACTGTGTGTAGCTCTGGGAATTACTCTTCATGTAGACATCAGCCTCTGTCCATGAAAAGTATTATGATTTGGGGGCTGGTATTTTTTTCATTTTCAATTTCTAGGGCCACTGTTAGGAGCTAATTTTTATCCTTTGGGTTGAAACTGATGTAGAATTTATGTGGACGGTGACCCTTGTTTATTGGTTTTCTCTTTTCTGAAACCTGGCAGTGATTCCTGTGTGGAAAAACAAATGCAGCCTAATTCTTCAAATGTTTGTATGTTACCATCTCACTTTGTGTTTCCACTATTGCTTGAGACAGTGGCTGCAGTAACTCCTTAGTACAGGCTTACAGTTTCCTGCTAGGCCAGGAAAGCCTCCAGTCTTTCCACAGCTGAGCCCATTTGGCAAAGCTGGCTGTATTCCCTACCTCCATGGATCAGGTACCTCACTCCTCTTACATCACAACTGCTTCCATCTCAGTTGATTCTGGCTCTTTACAAGACCCAATTCACTTCTAACACAAGAAGTTGAGTCCATGCTGGCATTGCGAATCACACCCATTTCTTAGGCTAGATTGGGATCTGTTTTCCTCCAGCTTTCATTGGCCAGTCGTTCAGATTTGCAAGTCTCTGTTTCTGCTGCCTTTTTCTGAGTAGCTCATGTCTGTCAGGAATGGCTGCTTGAAGCAGCTGATAACCTTCTTCTCCTACAAAAGGGTCGGACCTAACATGGCCAAATGTCTCACCTGCAGTCCCTTTGTGAATGGTTCCTCCTCAATAAATAGTCAAGCTGATGCCCTGTACTTTAGATGTCATGGATGTTCCTTCTCCACACTCCTTTGAGTTAGATTTTCCCAATACAGAAGCAGCATTGTGTGCTGGACACAGCTCTATGTTGTTGTTAGCTTTTCTGCAAAATCTTTATACCATTTATGTACGGATAGGACAGGCAGCACTAATTCTGAAACTGGCCTTGTGGGATACCTTATCACTGCTTCAGACCAGACTTTATAGAAAGGAGCATCTCCTGAGCTATCAACCAACTGTTCATTTCATGCACCTGCTTGGATCAGATACAATTTCAGATAAACATTAACTGTAGTAAATTTAGTAACAGGACAATAAAATTAATTATAACACACAGATTTTCTAAATGTATAATTAACAAGAACTATGAGAGGAAATATTACATCCTTGATGTTAAATTCATCTGACTTAATATGCACACATAAGAATGTAAAGCTTGCCCTTGTTATATCTAAGTTTAGAAAATGTCAGCTGAGTCTGTTGTATTCAAAAGCTTTTGGAAATGCAGCAGTCATTAGAAGAGTAGAAATATTTTAGCTCATGTGACAGAAGAAGCTCGATTGTAAGAGAAGGATGGGAAATTATTTGGGTATTTTCTGGATGCTTTTACAGACTTTGCAGGAAAATAGTGACTTGCACATTCTATCCAAAAGCAAATTCCACATATATTCACCGGGGAGTAAAACCCAATGAAAACTGCTTTTGAGAGGCTTTTTATGCTTTTCCCATGTTCTCTGTTTCCTGCTAGGCATTTTCATTCAACTTTTTTTCTTTTTCCTCTGCCTTCTTGGAGAGTAGGATTCGGTTTATGACCTGCTGTTACATTCAGAGTGCAGCACACAACTCCTGACTCAAAGGTATTTTATGTTTTGTCTTCTCCCTAGCTTAATAAGAATGCTTATGTTTCCAGCAAGTGATGCAAACAATACGGTACAGAGGGCAGCATAAGTTGCTGCACAGCAGAGTGATGATAAAGTTTCAGTTTCAAAAGAATTTACTTTTCTCAGATTTAGCATAAGAAGGGAAGGTTATTTCCAGGCAGTTAACTGTCAATAAATTGCTTATATGAGCAACCTAGTAAACCACAGGTTTTGATGGAGGTATTGTGGCAGGATATTTTTCGTGTAGATGCCAGTCCTTATAAGATCTTCCTGTTAGAAGCATGTTAATGTTTAGAAGAGTATGTGCTTTTGATAAATAACCCAAATGACTTCTCAGTTAAAACTGAGATACGTCTGAAGTCTGAATGCAGATGGAAAATGCCGCTCTGTATCCGCGAGTGTCTCCGGGTGAGTTCGGCTCTGTGTCCGTCCGGGCCGTGTGGATGCCGGCAGTTTTTGCGGAGCCGCCGGCCGCTGCTGTCCGCCGCTGTCCCCCCGCGCCCGCCAGGGGGCGCCGCAGCAGGCGGGCAGCGCCTCACGCCCGCCCGGCCGCTCATGGCCGCGGGGGGGAACTCCGCCCGGAGAAACCCGGGAAACCGAGGCTGCCGCAGCCTCTCCGTGCTCCGGGGAAGGAGTGGCGGATTGTTTGAGTCAGCCCGCAGGCTGAGGAGAGCTGTACGGGGGACAGGAGGTCCGTGTCAGCAGGATAGCTGTTTGGCTTTCCAGTCCCTTACCCTACGTCAGATGTGTTTTGTGATTCAAAACTTGGACGATGAACAGTTAACGAGATTTAGTAACGAGAATATTCCGTTAGGTTGTACTTCAAATTTTCAACCCAAATATGAGTCCTCTGAAATGCTGGCTATTAAAGCAGCTCACCATAAGATAAGTTGGGGGTCGTTCTGCTGTTCTAGGATGCCTCGCACTTACACATCCTGTAACGATGCATACAGAACTGTATGGTTAATAATGCACTTTGTATTATTTATTAGTTTCCTGTAAGTGGAAGACATTTTTTTTTATTTTGAGGTTTGGGGACTTTTTGCACCACTTGAGAGTACTTCTCTGATGATCTCCAAAGATACGCTTTCTCTTACAGAGCAATTTGTTTTCTTCACTGGCAAATAGTTGCGTATCTGGGATTCAGCTTGTAAAATACAGGTGGTGATTTTCTTGGCTTTAACACTTCGACATTTTCTTCTCGCAAATATATTTTCTGGGGCTGTGTAGGCTGTATTTTAAATGCAAATATACCAAGAAAGCTGAAAAAATGAAATGTTTACGAAGACACTAGTCTTTTGTCTAGTACAGAGAGACGGTTAAATGAAATTGGCTTGCTGCTGTGCTGCACCTGCTCTTAACGTTTTCCTTGAATCTGCACTAGTTATATAATATTTATGGTGTCTCTGTATCTTAACGGTGCTGGAGCACTTGATCCTCTCTTCAGCTGTGGTGCACCTGATCATTGTGCGACCATGCAGGCACCTTATTTACATCTCCTCCAAAAGGTAGTGTTACTGTGAGAAAAAAAATCTAACTTCTTGGGAGCTATAGAAAGCTATAGCCTACACTTGAAAGGTACTTATGCACATGACTAATTTGAAACACATGGGTAATCCTATTAAAATCAGTGGGACTACTCATGCATTTTAAGGTAGGCACCTGCCTAAGTACCTTGGTAATTCAGAATCTGTAAGAGCAGCAGAGACTGAGCGAATTCCAGACCTAGAAAACTAGGAGAAATGCCAAGACTTCATGAGACTTAGGTAGCACAAGCAGTGGCACCAGTTAGAACCATTAGCTGGCTAAGAATGGAATTCAGCTGTTCTTTGGAAAAGCTGGTATATCTTAGGGTTATTGAGTTTTATTGTTTGCTAATTTGTGGGTATTTCACTGCAGACCTGAAGTGGCCACGTGGCACAACAGAGCATGTCTTTCAACTTTCCAGCATGCAGGAGCTGTGTGGTCCACATGGTGTAAACACTGTGCATGTAGGATGAGAAGGTGGTGTGATTTTTCTGTGCAGTGAAGGTGCATCCTACAAGCAAGCAAGCAGCAGAACTGCCACATAAAGCTGTGCAACAGCAAAATAAGCAATAAAAATATCTTTCCTGCAGGGGCCTTGACATTCCAATTACAATCAGGTAGCTTAGCTGTAAATACCTTTACATGAAAAAACACTAAATAAGATAACACAATCAATTCTGTTGCAGGAAGCACTAAGATTCAGCGTACGATTCCAGAACCTTTCTTCACTTAGCAGTGGGAGGGGCACAACATATTTTCATGTTAACAGGAACTGATAAACAGGCTCTCAGTATTCTCTTGTCAGTGGCTCTTTGTTTGTGGTAAGGAAGTTGCAGGACTAGACTTCCCAGGAGTTTTTGTCTCTTACAACAGCCTATTGCTGTAGGCATCAGCGAAACCTCACAGCAGCAGCAGCAGCTGCTGAGTAAGGACATCTGACCTAAGTCTGGAAGTCCCAGAATGTAGCTGAAGGTACTGCATGCACCCACTGCTGACCAGTGCCTCATTGCACTGCTGTGCTGGCTGCCAGAGCAGCCCTGGGCTGCAAGTCCCACAGGGTAACTCTCCTGGGTTCTGCTGCAAACACTTGTGCCTGTTTGCATTGTTAACATCACTTCTTTTGAAGTACTGGCAGCAGATCAACATTTGTAGTGATCAAAGGCTTCCAGGTTTGGTAATTCAGCTGTAGGGACTTCCGTTTTTTACTGACTTGTTAATGCTATTACTAAGAGTGTATGGTACACTGGAAAGATTCATGATTGTGTAGTTGGAGAAAAATATTCTGCTGACAAACTGTATTTCAGGGCTTTGTTGAAAACGTTTAGTTTGTATGAACAGATATATCACAGTACAGTGATGAGGGAAATGGCATATACTTTTCTCAACAGGTTGTCTAGGATAGCTTTAAAGTTTATCTGGGCTAGTGATAAAGAAAAATAGTGTTCATGTTGTTCTGTTGACAAAATCACGCATGTCTGGTAGGCCCAGAAGACAGGGAATCAGACAGAGATGTTTACATTGGTAAACAGATTTTTGTGAAGTAACAAAAAAGTTTACCATACCTGACCAGCAAAGTGATCAAAGGTGAATTCACAGGTGGCTCTGCCCGATTTCTGTGCAGCTGAGCACGGCACTGTGTACATGTACAAGTATAAGGTTGTCCAGGAAAGACAAAGCCATTGCTGTTGTTAGTGCAGGTGGTTATTTCATTAGGCTGGTAAAAAGGAAACAGAATTAGCTTGCCATATGTATATTTATCAGTCTGCATGACAACATTACAGAAACAAAGCCTGAAAAAGCCTATTTTGGAAAAAGAAATGTTCAGATGGGTTGTATGGTGGAAAATGTGCTTCATTCTGCTACCAAATGGCATAATGGTTTTGCATGAAAATGGAGAGGTAGGACACCTTGTATCTCATTGAAAAATTTTTTGCTTAAGTTCCCTCAGTAAGGGCTGTAGGCTATGGATAATGAGCATATTTGACCAGTTGTGTGTGCTGCAGAAAAAGGCAGTCTAGGGTCTCTGGAAGAAATATGGAAAATGAAAAATTTCTTGAATTCAGAGTTATATAGTGCCTCACTTGTTTTAATGACCTAAGTAAATGATTATATCCTCAAAAACTCCCGTTAAAGAAACCCCCACTTTTGCAGGGAGGCACAGAATGGGGAGGAATGATGGAGAGTTTGTGAGAAGAGATCTGAGTAGTAGCTTTTTCAAACCATCAAATATCTTGCACTTCACAGACTTAAAATACATTTGAGTATATAGGAAGCACAACAGTATTTCTGTGAATGACCAACCCTATAGCACTGGAGAGAGCTTGCCTGTTCCGCCAATATTGTTAACTTCTGGGAAAAGAAAATATCTAGAACATATGTCTGAATTTATGCACCCATGCAGCATTTTTTTATCCTTCAAAGCACTTTAAAATAATGTTCCAGTGTTATTATGGGGTAGATGAATATTTTTCTTAATTTACAGACAAATAAACCTTGGTTCTGCAAACTTAAGAAAAGCTTGTCTAAACCTGACGATATTGGTGAAACAAATCTTTACTCTTTGTACTTTTAGTTATTCTTGAATAAGAAGTCTGTGGCTATAGAAAAACAGGCCAGAAAGGAACCATTTCCTAGATAGCTGTGTATAAGTGGTAGTTTTGAACTTGAAGGTGGTGTGTTGTCTTGGAGGAGAGCACAGAGTCACAGAATCATTTAGGTTGGAAAAAACCTTTAGGATCATCAAGTCCAGCTGTAAACCTAACACTGCCAAGTCCACCAAATGAATACATGTAGTATTAAAGCTTACGTTTTATTGCTGTTCTAGCAGGAATAGCCAATTCTGTCTCAATTTGTTATTTCTTTCATGGAGTTGGAATAAGAAACTACTCACCTCCAGAGATTGTTTTATTTGGTGAACATGTTTCTCTTTAAGGTTAATAGACTTAAGGCTTGGTAAAAAAAATAAAAAATAGCATGTTAGGAACCTAAAGACCTTTTACTAGGATCAAATGGTCCTAATGCCATTATCCCTTGACTAGCCTGCAGAGTCAAGTGCTATAAATAGGATTGCACAAAGAAAGGTCTGATTATTGAGGAATCTGAGTTGCCCCCACCTTTTGTGAAAAGCCATCTATGAATATGGAAAAAATTCTTTGTGAGTAACAGAAGTGGAAGGAATGTTTTTAGCTTGAATAACTTAATTTGTCCATGCTCCTGGGTACAGTAGTAACATTGGAGCATATACTACCATACAGATGTCTACTTTTTTTCCCCTCCCAGAGAGCCTACATTTATGTGCCTGTATTTTGCACAAAGATTGCAAAGTATAGAGAACAGAAAACTAATTACCATGGTTCTGATTTGTAAAAGCAATTAAAATATTTGTTTTGTTTTGTTGCAACAGTATGTTATGTATCCTTAATATTTTTCTGCAATCTCTCTCTTCTGCTTCTTAAAAACAAACAAACAAAAAAAAAACCCAAAAAACCAAAAAAAAACCCAAACCCTAAAGCATTTTATAACTATGAATTTATTTCAAATTTGAATAATGAAAATTAAGTTTTCATTTACTTCTGAACTATTTGATTACTCAAGTCTTGAGTAATGTCTTCTCAGAAATCTTTACTAGTATGTAGCTTTCCTCTTTATTGGTAGCTGTGTCTCAATCCCAATTTAAACACAATCTTTTGCTTTTTGTGAGATTTTTATTTTTCAAAATTCAATTTGAATTACAAAATGTTGTTTCTCTAACTTTGTTAGAATGGACAGAATTAAATAGCATTGAATATTTTTTTTTGTAACTTTGCAGAAGAGAAGTTAAGAGAATGTGCGCCGAAGCACTTCCCTGTACTTCTGTGTCCCCATCCCCCCTTCCTCTTTCCCCCCTTGTCTGGCATGTTATAATAATACAATGGTGTAATCCCAACTTCAGGTACTGCAGAGTCCACTTCAGGAGGACAAGTAGAATACAGAGCTCTGTCTGGAATTTGCTACATGGCATGGTATCATTTCGTTGGCCTTATCTGGACTAGTGAATTCATTCTTGCCTGTCAGCAAATGGTGATTGCTGGGGCAGTGATTACTTGTTATTTCAACAGGTGAGTGCAGAATTGCCCCTTGATAGTTCTGGGGATTTTCCAGCATTTATTTTCAATCTTTTTCTAGGAAAAATAGTCTCAATTAGACTGCAATTATGTCAATATCTGGAATCCAATTTACTATAAAATAATGTTGCTTGTTGCAAGATCTTGAGTAAGAAATTTACAACGTGCGTGATATTAATGTGACTCGCCCCTACTGCTGGAGATGCTGGGCCAAACTGAGCTTTCGTACAAGCTGTTAGAGCTCTGTTGACCCTGGGGGAATTAAAATTCAAAAGGCAGAGGCTGCATTTAACCCTTTTCTAGGAGACTGCATTAACTCCAAATGAGAAGCAATATATTTTTCCTTGGTAATTTCATGTATTCATGAGCAGTTTGACCTCTTTGTAAGTGTTCATCCCTGCTCTGGGTTTCCATGTGTTCTGCCTGCATAACTGCCTGGTCTAATACTTTTTTTTTCATTCTGTGCAGATATTTTCAGTTAACTATAGATGCTTTAACACTGTTAAGTATTTAGACATGTGCAAACAAACTTCTTTGAATTTTATATGCCCAGAAATGTAAATGTGGAGGAAATGAGGAAAAGTAAAATGAAATTAAATTGGGTTTATGCACTCATTGCAGGGGAAGATTTAAATCTCACAATATGTTGTTGAGTTCTTTGACGATGAAGAGACCATTTTCCCGACAACATTTTTCCTCACAAGTATTTTATGAGCTCTCTCATCCTCAGTGCTCTGTTCTTCTATGCCCAGTGATGACATTTTCTGATCTGTGAAAAATTCTGACATTTTAAGGCATTTCTTAATTTTGTATTAGAGGAATATCGTGATAACCTCAATTTGTTGAAAAATTAACCCTTGAGGAAGGTGATGTGAGATTGAGGTGAGGAGCCTGGCCAGAGAGAGCCTGGAGCCCTTGGAGCACTGGTGGCAGCTGCCCAGGGCCATATGGCTTGGGCAGCTGGGAAGGATGTCTTTGGGTTCTCCAACACTTAGGAAGCAGGTTTCTGTTGATGGTCTCCAGAATGTACCCTTGGGTGTTTCAGTCACTGATCAAGAGGTTTTTGCTGTTGTACCGGGGATGACAAGAAACAACATAGGCTCGATCCAGGAAGAAATGGAATTATTTATTAATTTACAGACTCGTTCATATATATCTTAGTTCACTTGAATGCCATAAGGATATTGGTCCCTGACCCATCCACCTCCCAGAACGATTGGCAAAACCCTACAACACCCATTTCAAAATATTTCTTCAGTCAGTATCACAACAATACTGCATAACAATCTTGCACCTGCAAGATAAAGGGATTGGTTTACAAAAACCTCTAACTGTTTTTCAGCCAGCATCCGTATGAAAGCAAGGACTTTCCACAGACACTGGCAAAGCTGGAAAATCTCTCCGCAACCAAGCCTTCAGCATACACAGAGGCTACTGCTGGAAGGTCTCCAAATGATGTGTTCCCCACTGCCCAGCAGAGACACCAGCACAGGCTCTGCTTGCAGGACTGGCTCCATAAGGGTTTCCTGCAGCAGCTGAGTGAGCCGTGCTTCTCCAGCCAAAGCAGCAAGGCTGGAAGATCTAGGAACAGCCAGTGCTCACCCCTGGTTTAAGTAATGTTTTATCATCCCATCCAAAAAGCCAGGGCAGGACAAGGTTTAACATGTGTATCAGGAGCTTGTCCCTGACAGGATTCTCTACACAACCAACAGCTGTGCCACTGAACTGGTGCTTAGGTAAGAACAAATAAAACCTACAACTTCGCTTTTTTAAAGGTTGAAATCTTTTTGAAAGAGTGACATAGTCTCACCCTTCTATTTTACATGCCATAATAGGACCTGAAAAGGGAGAAACTCTCATTTCTGAGGTCAGCTCCTTTTTTCCTGCTGAAGCTCTGGAACTCACATGGCTGTGCTGCTGTGGATAGTGAGCTGCCCTTCTCTTGTAAGCACATTGATGTACCTCAGCTTTAGCAGCTGAATGCTGAGGCACTAAAGGTTCATTTACATTGGCTTGAGAAAGCACAGGAAAGTAAAGTACTTTTGCTGAGTTCCTGAGCTGTGTACTGCAGTGCATTTTGGTGCAATACACCACATAAATCCCCAAGGCAAAGGCACTGTCCGTATCTTGTTCATGCAGAGCAGGGAAGCACCTGTAGAAACTGCTGTGATGATATTTACTGCTCTGTTGGGGGCTTCCGCTTTCCAGCTATTTTTTACTGCTGCAGGAACTGGCTGCCAAGTACAGAAGGTTCCTGCTCCCAATTGTATTGGTATCATTTTGTACAACTACCATCAAGCTCTCCTCTTGCTTGTCAGATGACCTGTACTATGTTGAGAGACTTGTGTTTGCAAGGGGAAATGCAACTTTTCTGGGGTGGTAATTCCTCGTCCTGGCCTTTAGGCTGTCAGCTCAGATCCACAGAGATGCAGAGCAGTGTGGGAATGGGTAGAGGGTGGTTAGCTTCAGCAGCAGTCACACCAGCAAGGGCAAGGGTTATCTCAAGCTGTTCCGGCAATTCTGAGCTGGTCTGCTCTGTGTTTTTAATGTATTCCCTGGGGCAGCATCATAAGGCATGTCACAAGAGTTTGTTTATGGGATCTTACAGACAGGCTTTCTTCTTGGCCTGTAAGTGCTCCGAGGAAATGGTACAGCCTTTCCATGTGGAAATCTCCTTCCACAGCACACTCAGCAATGCGCTGCACGGCCAACAACCACAGCTGAGTTGCAAATGGGGTGGCCAGGGGTTCATTTTACCTGGATTAGCATTACAAGTTACGTATATTTGGCCTGTAATACCACGACTGAAAACGGATTTTGCCTTCTTTTATTTTAAATGAAACATGAATACACAAAAGTTTTTATTAATTTAATAAAAATAAATCTAATTTTTTTGCTTAATGATTACATTTTACAACTTATGAAAAGGGCTCAGTCTTTTAAAAAACCTTCTTTGTTACAATTGCTGTGGTTTATTCTCACTTTGATGTTCTTAGGTGTTATGTATGTATTCACCTTTGCAGGGAGATGAGCCTTTCCCCCTCTCTGGCAGTAAAGGAAGGTGATATGGTAACTTGATCCATGTCACAGGCATCATTATCTTGTCCATGTCTGAGCTTCTTTCGTAGCTCCAGTGCACGTATGTCAGTGCACGGATTTGAAATTAAGGATTGGGGTTATCTACCTGACTAAGGTGCTCAGTACCACAGCTTCCAAGAGAAGTGAAATGCGTATCTCTCCAAGTAAGTCAAAAATGAAGGTTTACGGATGTGCACCAAAGTCACTGAGAGATTAACTAGAACCCACTTTCAAAGGCTTTCTCTTCAAATTTTTCTGCAATATTTATGGACATCCTTTGCCCTACTTACATGTTTGACCTAAAAGAGCTACCAGCATGTATGTAGTCAGACCTGTCCCATGTGGCTTTGAGATCAGGTAAAAGGGACGCTGGAAGTAGAGTCTGTGTGGTCTCTGTTAGTCTCATAATGTCTGTTTTATTACAAATCTTGTAATTTATTGTGTTTGTTTAAAAACTGAGATTTGTATTTACTTGAGGAATAGAAGATTCATTCCTTAACACTTCTAAAGTATTTTACACAGAAGTTATTTTTAGACAGTCTTTGAAATTGGTGAGGCATGAGTGAAGAAAACTGTAAGCATAGCTCTTAAGAGGACAGGTTTTTAAAGAAATGAAGAAATACCCTTTTCCCCCATTCAAGTGTCTATGTCTGTTGGGTGTGTCAAGATTACATTTTTTTCTTCTCACAAAAAATGGTTTTAAAATAAAAGCCAAGATGCATGTGTGATCATTTGAATCAAGGAACTTAGTGTTAAAAAAGATACTGAATGTCACAGAGCTCACAAGTAGACGAAGGCAATTGACAGTACTGAAGAAATAAAATTATTAAAAGATAATGTGGTATTGAATACAGGTCCACAGGATTTTGGAATAGTAGCATTGTATGTAAATCAAACAATCTGATGATAACATAAAATAGAAATGCCAAAGAGGAAAAGCAAGCTGTGGCTCTACTTAATCTTATAACCAATTAGGTAGATTCCCAGTTTTCCCTGATACCTTGTGCACATGCAGTGGAGTTCACGTGCACAGAATCCAGTGCATAATGATTGTGTGCTTGTGCTAAAGTCACGTCAGGATTGCAGCCATATAACATACAAAGGTGGGTGAAACTTCAGCCTTGAGAGCGATGGGAGTAGGTGGATGATTGAGTCAATCTTGAGCTTGTTTACAGTCACAACCATCACCTGTTGCTGTGTTTAGCCTCTTTCCTATGTTTCCTACTCTCAACCAGAATTACAAGGAAAATCTGTTTGTTTGGAGACAAAGCAGAATCCTTGTCAGACTCTGTTCTTGTGGTAATTCCTTTGCTAGCAAAAGAAGGTGTGGAAAAACATCCAAATGTGTAAAAAGTTATCTAAACTAAGCTTCAAATTTTGACATTCCCGCTCATTATTTAGTCATGTTAAAAATATCAAAACCCTTCTTCATTTTTCTCTTTAGTAACAAGAATATTATTAACACAGGAATAAACTTTATCCTTTCTGTGTTTCTTATCACTAGTTAACCTTTAACTTGCAGAAACTTAATAATTTATATTCTGAGATCAAACTGACACTGTCATATGTAAGATAGTGTATGTGGGAGAAAGAAACAATGGCTCAATATGAATAGAATAATTCATCCACATTGTGATGCTTGTGTTTCTAACACAGAAACCCAATGACTTTAAAAAAACCCCGAACTGCCTCACTCAGTATAAAATTCCACTATCCCCAGAGCTGTTCCCCTGGTTTTAAAGCAAAAATAATAAATGTAGCAACTGTTTTGCTGGAATTTCCTATTTCAAATAATGTGGTATATTCACATATTTAAATACAACTTCTCCACTGCAAAGTTTTTGTGTTTTGAATGAACTGCAGGGATACCTTCAGCATTCTTGCAGAACTGTAACCCCTCTCTGGAATATAGTGTGTACAATTTAAATCCTTGCTGAAGTGAGGCTTTAATAAAAATATATTTTTAGAGCTTCTTAGCCCAAACCAGTCACTCTCTTATTGGTGCCTTTCAATTTTTTAATTTCTCGTGAAAAGTACTGATTTTTCAAGATAACAGAGGTTTTGAAGAAATCACTTCTGAAAACAGGGCTTCTTATTTGTGATATTAGGTCTGATCCTTACTTAGCTACCTAGTCATATGGCTGCTGGTTCTGTCGCCTAACTAAATTTTTCAGCGTTGGGCCAGTTGCTTAAGAGTTACTTTACAGAAGGTCTAATTATGACTATTGATCAGTATGGAGTTTTTTAATCCTATAAAATATTTTTAAAGGTACTTGGAGTGTTAATTTAGTTGATTTTTTTTTTCAGCATTTGACAAGGGATGAGGGAGTGTAAGCTGATTTCCTGAGGTTTATATAAATTCTTGAGAGCTGTGTCATACTACTGTCTGTAAATGACTGACATTTAACTGACCTTTATAAAGGAAGCAAAAAAATAAGACTTGTATTTAGGCCATATTTTTGTCTTTGCTTTTTGATTTTGGCAGAGACATTATTTCTCCAAAACAATACAGGTTAGTGTGTGCTAGAACTACAAGTTTTTTAGTTCAGATTATAATTCTAAACATGTAGTATGATATTCCTTTTTTGCTGTATTCCATTTTAAAAGAAAGCCTGTTCTGTGGGGAAAAAAAAAAAAAAAGCATTAATCATTTTAACAAAATTTAAAGCCAAATTTGGCCAAATTGCAGCTATAAAAGTAGACAGTAGCTCTCAGTTTTACATGTGAGAACTTGCAATTTTATTTTGTAGTTTTAATTTTAGCACTAAAGAAGAAATAGTGGATTCATTCCCTCAGACTAAAATCTTGAAGAACCAAGAGTGAAATAAAAGATTGCAGAGAATAGGAGAAGTGACAGAAACTGGAGAGATGTGTTCAAGGAGTATTCTCAGATATTGTTCACTTATTTCTCCTATTCTCCATTGTAGTTTTTTTCCTAGGTATTTTTCCATTCCAGAAAACAGTAGTTTTTTAAGAATTAAACTAATCCAGAAGTTATAAATTCAGCTGCTTTTCTTGGGACTAAGGAACATTGAGATGAAGTCAGCAGAAAAACTGGAGTAGTTCAAGTAGGAAAGGAGATAAAAACTTAATTCTTTAAATTTCCAAATACTAAAAAGTCACAATTCTTATCTTCTTAAATGAGTTTCTAAACCATTTTTAAATTGTTTGTTCTTCTTTCTAGAAATAAAAATAATGCACCACCTCACCCAGTCTTGTCTTCCATATCAGTTCTTTTTTGCTACCACCTAGGAACTGCTGTAAAAGGCTCATTTCTAATCACAATACTGAGAATACCAAGGATTGTTCTCCTGTATCTTTACAATATCCTAAACCAAAAGGTAGGTATATTCTTCCGTAACACTATTAAAATAGTAATTTAAAGATGAGATCATGGGGCAAAAAAGTGAAAAATGTCTTTCTTGCTTAAAAATAGATGATATTACGCAGATTTTATATTTTATCATGATTCTTCATTAGGAAAGCTTTTTTTTTCCTCTCAACTCAGATATCAATGCTTCCTTTTTATTCTCAACTCGGATATTTTTAAATGCAGACATTACCAATATTAAACCCACCTTTATTTAGTGTTTATATATAAAGGTTTTTATGAAGGATAAAGAGAAAAATTGGCAGCCTGCTCTATCAAAATTTTTTGCATCATAAATATTGAAGAAGCAAAAGTAAGAACAGTATTGTTAGATTTAAGATGTTATAGAAAATACTTCATCTGCCTTGTAATATGATTTTGTAGAAAGAATATATGACATAAGGACTATTCCTGAGAGTTGTGTAGTATCCAAAACACATCTTCTAAGATACATAAGACATAGAGGTGGGCTGTTTTGAATGTTTTTTGCCTCCCTTTTACCTTTCATGCATCTCCACATTGATTCTCTTCTGCCGGAAACACACCACTGTAGGTAATTCTGGCACTTTTGCAAGGAGAGAGGCCTGTTATGAGTGCATAGGTCTGATTTTAGGAGAAGACTTAAGAAAAGGTTTTAAATGTAGGTCTTTTCCTCTAGGGTTTACCTTGGCCTTGAATCATGTTAAGTATAGTTATGACAGGATATTTACATTGATCATATCTATGAGGCATGTGTTTGGTACAGGTTATGAATGCTTAAATAAAAACCCCTTGTAACAAAACACTTGAAAGTTGTGGTCTGAGTTTATGTTGCTTTCATTTGAAAGTTTTGGTTATAAAACTTGGTGAGTTGTGTTAACTAAGAACATTGTATAAAGACAGCTGATGGGACAACTTAGAATATTTTCTGCCTTTAGAGAAAGCAAGATAAGTTGTCTTGCTTGTTACATGGTTTTGTAATCTGAATAACTGTAGATTTAATTAGCAAAGAAAGATTATTTGTGTCTGCAGCACTGTGCCACAGGCTCCTTTTTGGTCCAGTTCCCAAGCATTCAGTGACATGGCCCAATGCTGTAACTGCTGCTAAAGGGGCTAGAAAGTACTCTGGCTAGCTTGTGTCCTCAGTCCTTGGAAGGATCCCCCCAAGAGTAACCTTGCTCTTTTGCATGGCAGAAAGGACAGGCTATAGCCCCTTTCATTGAGGGCCAGAGTTGTGGTACTAAAGGATGGAGAAGTGACACTGCATTCTTGTAGAGCTCACCCAGACATCCCCACCATTGCAAAAAATGTTGCTGTTCTCTATGAACAGAGAAAAGGTCAGGTGTCTGCAAGCTTGCAGGTAAATTTAAAGACATTTTCTACACAGCAGTCTCCAAGCAGAATCAGAGAGGAGATTGTACTGGAAATCCCTTGCTCTAGGCTTTTAACAAACAGTACTTACTGAGATAATACACTTTTAGTAAAATCATTTCTCCAGCAATACATAGCAAGAGTAAAGTATTCTCTGTCAGGAGTTTGCATGTATAGTCACCATTTTGAAGGAGTTATTCCTGGAATATTTTCGTGAACCTTTCTGAAAAAAGTTCGGAGGCTTGTGGTTTCTGTTTGAAAAATGGTAGTTGTTGGGACCTGAGTTTTCGATAGTGACTGGAAGATCTCTGCTTTCCAAAACAAGATAAAAACATTCTGATCTCTGGAAAAAATAAGATTAAAAAGACCAAGTATCCCTGAACTGAATTTCCTTTCGTTGCGAAAAACAGCCACTTAAATTTGGAAGGCTACCATGGATACCAAGATGTCTTTTTCTTGTCTTGCATCATCTCTGATGAACTGTTCTGAGCTCATCATGTGATAGGGGTGTGGGGGCATGGAACAAACATTAAGATTTACTGCTCAATTTTTACTATTAAATTAATAGCTCAATGGTCAATGAATAACCTGTTCTAATACAAGATTTTTCTTCCTGTCCTGAAAAATGAAGGTATGCTCTGAGTCAAAACACATGTATGTTCATATAAGCCCTTCTACCCATTCTTTTATTATTGCTCATTAGGGTACCAGTCATTTCAGGACTGTGGAAGGTTTTTGATAATCAAGTTAAAAATCTGTCCCTGTACTCCCTGGTCACTGTGAAGTGTGATAAGGATTACTGGCTTGCCTGTCTCTTTTGCTCCCCAGGCAGATGTTAGCTCACAAAGCTGCTCACAGCATTTATTTTCTTTTCCCAGAGAAGAATCTTCCATCCACAGGAAGAAAAAAAAATACACAGCTCTTCAATCATTAATATAGAATGGTCTGAATTAAAAACAATTCCTAAAATCCTCATGGAAATATCTGCTGCCTAAGTGAAAATTTTATCAGAAGAGTCAGTTCCCTGTAAAGCAAGTTTGTTTCTAGAATGGTGGTTCTATTTCAGGCTAATTATGTATCCAGTAACCAACAATCTCATTTTATTGCAGAAGAATGCAAAGTGCCTGTTCAGCTGCTGTTTCTGCTGGGTTTGCTGCCAGGAAAGTTGCTTAAGATACTTTAACCAGGTATGCTCTGTCATCTCAGTCCTTCAGCCTAGTCTGGATGCTACATGTGGGTGCCTGCCCCTTAGCATGGCTAAAAAGCCACAGCCAGAGCATGCTGGCCAAAGTTTCCTGCTGGCCACCTAAACTAAACAAACAAAAGAACCTCCAAGTGCAGGTGAAACTTGTTGCAAAGAAAGAGGGAATTAACAAATGTGCAAGGTGCTAGATTTTAGAAAACTTGTTAATACATCTTGAGATAGCCCTTTCAGAGGTCTACTTGCTCTTTCTGTAGGTAAGACTTAACATTTTGTTGAATTATGCCAGACAGACTTCTGAAACACGGAGAGTTCAGGTAGGAGGAAGCAATGAAGAATTAGGAAACATACCTGGAGATGTGACATTAAACTAATTACAGTGTTTTTCACCTGAAAGTCCTGAATAAAGAAACTTGAATTCCTGGCTGATTGCCATTATCAGTAGATCTGGGAATATGAGCCATGATGTTAGCAGTCTTGTTTAAAAGGTGTTTTTATTGGAAATGGATGATTTCTGACATACAGCAGTTTTATAGGTACTTGACACCTCTTTTTTCTTTCCCAATTCTTTTCTCCAAATGTGTTCCAGATTTATATATGTAATTGTAAATAGTTAATTTTTGTCGTTGTCATTGCCTTGTTTTTATCTCTGGGGACTGTGATATTCTTAATGTAAAAGGGAGTCATATTTTCACATTGATTCCTCTCTCTCTCTGACTGCTGAGTTCTTTGTTCTCATTGCTGAGGGTAGTAGTGAAGTAAACAAGACAATTCTGATAAAGGGTCTGACTTCTTCTTTTAAGTAGATGCATAAATTAGGTTTAATCTTGGACAGTTATGAAGAGAAAATTTTTAATTTAGTTCACCCTAGATTAAAACTTGTGCAGTGAAATCTCTGAATTTTCCAGGCTTATATTTTCTAGGCAGGTCTTATGGTCAGTGACCTGGTGAGGAATATCAGAGTTCGTTTTGACTCCAGGCTTTCCATTTGTAGTCACCCTTTCCCCTTGGCTTGGCTTCCTGCCTTTCAAAGAGATATCCAGCATCCTAGTGTTTACTTTCTCCAGCTGTTGTATGCTATGTGTTTGTTAAAAGAATTAATTACTGTAATGTTCTTCCTTTTGTTTCAGAAGGCTGTATTGTAGCTCTTGTTCCCTTAAAAGATTTTCTGCTTCCTAATCTATTGTTGGCAAATTTCTGTTTTTATATGAGTTGTGGTTTTTAATCTAATGATCATAATACAGTGTTTGCTTTTGTTTTGTTTTTTTAGTATCTTTTTAGCGAAGGTGATGGTAGTCCACATGTTTCAAATCCAGGGCAATTTGGGCAACAGTTAGAGAAGGAAAAAAGCAAGAACAGGCCACAAGATTTTAATAGAACTTTTATCTCTATGAAGGTAACATTGGTCTTGGGTTATTGCATCTCATAGAGTAATTAATGGTTCTAATTATTTATTTCCTTTTTTTTGCCCTGTAACTAATCTGTTCAAGCCTATTTCTTAAAAAAATATATTTTGACTACAATTGACAAATCTTATCTTTGATTCTGTAAAATCTGTGGCCAAATGTTAAAGAGGAAAAAAAAAAGAAGGAAAAAAGTCTGCTGTTTTAAGCAGCTTTGACATATTGCTTGATTAACAGAAGTAGTGAACTCTTAAGAGCTCCTACTGAGATTGGTGAAACCTGCTCGGAACAACCTAGAAATTTCCCATAGATGTTGAACATGGACTTGAGAGTAGGACTTGGGAGGTAGGGCTTTAAAAATTGCTTGTACCTATGTTTCTAACATTTTCAAAGTATTCTTTAAGTTTAGATTTTGATTTTTTTTTTTTTTGTACCTAAAATGTGGAACAGCTGTTGTAAAAGTTGGTCCAAAGATCACTGTGTATATTAGCATTCCTTACTACTAACAATTCCTTTGCTTTTTATTGTAGTATTACTTTCACTATAGTGAAAAGCATATAATTTATAATATATAATATAATCTGAAAATGTAAAAAAAAGATCCAATCACTTCTGCACTATTTTCTTCAACCTGTTGTTATGCTGCTTAGGTAATTTAAATTCTTTCTGTTCCTTCATTCACAAGTTTAATCAGGATTAAACAGAGTATTTTGTTTTCCCTCTGAGAACTTGCAGATGAGAAACAGGTGCTGGAGGAAGTAACCCTGGTGATAGAATGCGAGCTTCTTTCTTCCCATGCAGAATCAAGCAAGTGCTCTATTATGTTATCAAAGAGTACTTTTTGGGCTGGAGTACCATCCTGCCTGTGGGATTTAATACTGACTTTAATAGTTGCATGCATCCCTGAAGTGACTCACCCTCTGCAAGCTCAGAGCTCTCCAGGAAGTTAACTGGAACAGGCCAAGGAGTTACCCTGTCATCTTCTCATCATGACACAGTGCTGTGCTAGATACTGGCAATCGTCATATTTGCAGGGGTAGTTGTTGGAGGAAGGGTAATGTAAGCCCAGTGTTCTGTGCAGATTGCAATACGGACAATTGCATTCAGCCTTCCTAAATTTCTCTTGGATTTGCAACTGGATCCTGTGCTAAACAGTGGTGTAGTGTTGCTATGTGCTGTTAAACAGTTCACTCTTTAAGCTGTTCCACTTCAGTCATGGGCAAAGTGATTCATGTGTGTGTATAATCCATTAGTAACAATTGTAAAGCACTCTGGGTTCTGTGGCTGAGAAGTGCTTTCTGAATATAAAGTCATTATCCTTACTTGACAGTTTTGTTTGCCAACACTTGTCAGAATTACCACAAATTTTTCATCTGGCCCTGATGGTTTCAGTATGTTCCAGATAAACATATCCAATCATCTCAAGGAAAATCTAGGAGACTGAAAGTTTTCTTCAGTAAAAAGAGTATACTGTTTTTTAATGTGGTTTGGGAATTACAAGGTCAGTGTCTCTCCTGCTTTCCTAAGTTGTAGTGGCACTCTTGACTTTGGATACATCAAAGTGCTCACGTGTTCTCCCTTTATAGCCTTGTTGCAGTGACTTTTTTTTGAAACAATACAACTGAATAGTTTTGCTTTTCTGTGTCTGCTTTGGGTCCATCTGCAGCCAGTTGGCAAAGTGACCTCTGCAAAGTGCAGTGCCTGGATTTCTAAACGGGTTACTGAGCAGGGTGTGGTTTCTCTGTGTTTATCAGCATGTTTGCTGCAGTGTAGCCTTCTGGGCTGTCAGTGAATGTCAGTGAATTCAGCAGTGTGTGAGCCCCATTTCCTAGGACAGAGACCCTTCCCTGAGACTAAAAGCCAGCAACTGTCTAGTGTAATAAACCAGAAGCAAGTCTGTCTAATGGCTGTATATCCACGGCATTCATTGTCTCGTAAACTTTGGATGGAAGCCTATCAGGAGGTTTCACTTAAATGCCTTGTGGAGAATTCACCTAGATAAAACCAAAATTAATGCATGCTATTGTAAAACACAGTTCTCCTCTGCATGCCAAACACATTGTGCCTCATCCCATCAAGTAGTTTTTTTCCTCCCAAAAACAATACTGCATTTTAATTTTACTGGCAAAATTGCTTCTAGATATAGAGCTAATTTTTCAATCCTCTTGAAAATACAAGGATAAAATGTTAATCTTCAGGGAAATCGTATTTTAAATATGTTTATTTTCCTTCTACAGACTTTATGTATGTAATAATAGGAAATAAAATTCCTCAGATCTTTACTTGGTCTGTTGGACGAACCATGTAGGGAACAGAGTTGAACAAAGCTGACTAATTCTTACTTTGATACCTTTCTCTTCTTCCCTATCCCATTAAGAAGAAGCAAAAGGGGAAAAAGAGAGAGAGAGAAAACAAAAGGCAATTAAGAAAGTGACTGATAATACAGTGCTTTTAAGCAGAGAAATTTATGAACAGCTCTATGGAAATCTTCAGTTTGATTTCATTCAGAAATCCCTAACAAGAACATTTTCTCACTAAGCGCAAAAGCCACTGAAAGCAACCCCAGTAATGTAATCATGTAATAATGTAATCATGACGCAATGGGCCCATAAAGCAGGATCCTTTTGATCCAACCCTGTCATTGAAATGGAGCCCATGTGTAACCCTGTGATGCAGCAGGAAAGGACACCCAACTACCCTCTGAGGAGAAAGTTGTGTTGGTCCTACCCACTGGGTGACAGCCATGGAGGGAGTAGATGACACAAGAGAGTAGGAAGCAAGGAAAGTTGGAAATTTTCCACAGTAAGTCCAGACTGCAAATGTAAGGTGGAATGGAAATAAATGAAAGTTGTGCTTTTTGGACTGCTTGGGAAAATTCAGGAGGTTATTGAAGGGTCCTTACAGATGGTAATTAGCCTAGGAACAAAAAATAACTATTTCTGTGTTAGCTGTGTGTGTATTGACTAGAAGTGGAGGAGGAGAATATTCTCCATGTGTTTTTCAGCCACAGGACAATAGCCTTTATTTAACAATGCTGCAGGAAGCACAGAGTCAGTCCTGGAAGGTACGAGATGAAACACTTGCACTGGAAAGAGGGGGATAAATACCATTGTACAAGTTGCTGGTTATGTGCTCAGTCTTATCTCACTGGGGGGACTGGAAAATTGTGTGACAAATGAAGAGTAAGAGCAAGCCCGTTAGCCATCTATAAGACAGCAGGGAGGGATAAAAGCCAGATAAGATCAGCAGAAAAATCAGTAGATGTAAATTTTTCATGAATAAATGTTGTTTGGAAGTTGGAAGAAGGTTCCTAAGGACCAGAGGGACAACTGTCTGGAATAGCTCCAAATGTAAGGCCTGGGAGAGGGGAAGTCCTAAGTGAATTAAAGAGGGAGTTTTCCATTTAAGAGAAGATTTGTACAATGTGCTAATCTGAAATAGACAGGGACTGGAGTGGCTGAAAGTCCCTTCCAGTCTTGTATGTCCTCATCTCTTCAGTGGGGCCTCACAAGGCCTGCCTTGCTCTCATTTCCCACCACTGTCTGAGAGTCATGGTACAACTTTCTCACCAGACCACTAACTGCTGCACAGCAGCACAGTCATTGCCTCTTGCTACCACTGGATTTTGTTTTCTGAGGGGCTTCCACTGGCAGCAGTGACTCTTGCAGGCTAAGACACTTTACGGTCCAGCCTGAAATGCACCGCACTGCGCTGGGGGTAGCTAACCAGGGCAGCCCCCAAGAGATTTGGCAGCAAGAAGATCAGATCAGGCTGAAAATACCAGCAGAGCAGAAAAATCTGAACCGGGATGAGAGACCAGCATGTCTCCTTCTCCTTTTTAAAGAAGATTCTGTTGCTATGGCAATTCTCTCTTCCCCAAGCTCATTTTATGAAAGCAGGCCTTAGAATGGAGGACTGAATTCAGCTGTTACACAAAGTAGCAATTATTCTCAACAACTGGGGAACTTACAGCCTGGATCTGAGCCACAGCGCCTTTCTTATGAAACTACCAGGTCACTTTTTCCAAGACCTTTGACATTCTGTGTTGTGAGGCACAGAAGGATATATTCTTTAAATAGGTTTTTCTTGCATACTGTGGTATTTGGAAATATATAAACATTCCCATTCCCTATTTATTCATCCTGACACTAAGAAATCAGTGTCTAGTTCCCAGGCCCCAAGCCAGAAGAGGCTTGTGTGCTTCAGAGATGTGGCGATACGAGATCAACTTGCTGGTGCAAGGATAAAAGCTGTTCCTGACCCACTGTCTCCTATGCTTTCTGACCAACCCTATGCTATCAATGCAATCATTACTTGCTTGTCACCAGAGCAGACTACTATTGTAAAAGATCAATTCATTAAGCAAAGATAAAAATATAAGAGCTATAATATGTACATAAGGATCAGACTGAGTCTCTTTCTAGGCCTAGTATCCCATCTTCAGCAGTGACTGTGAGTAAATGCTAAGGTAGAACAAAAGGATATTTCCCTGTCTCTGTGCTGTTTCTGAATCTGATTTCAGCCAAGGGACTTCTTGGGCTGAGTGTGTTTTCTGTGTGTTTAATAACTCTCAGCTGATTCCTTTTCCCTGCAATTCCCTGTGTCTGTTGAGTTCATGCGAACTTTTAGCAGCTAAAGCATCCTTTGTCCAGCAGTTCACGGTTTACAGATTTATAGTGAGAAGACATACCATCTGTTTTCAAATTTGGCTCCTACTACTTCATACTGTCCTGCCCCTGCCTGGTCTCTGTTCTGGAAGGAACAGTGAGCCATCTAACCCTATATAGCCTCTCTGCATTTCTCATGAGTCGGTAGTCCTCTTGCTGCATCCTCCTTCAGTCATCTCTTTTCCAGATAGAAGAGCCTGGCGTTCCCCAGACAGAAGACATTCCATACCTTTTGGATCATCCCTGCTGCCCTTCTCTCAAATATTTTCAAGTCCACTAAAGCTTTTGCACATGGAAAAAGAATGTATTCTGTAGAAAAACATATTTAAATAACCTGTGTCTAAATGTTAGCAGGTTCTTAACTGATTATGGTCTACCACCTTAGCCTTCACAACTATCTTTAATTTGAAAGGATTTGGATTATTGCACATATCCTACAATTTCAAATTTAATGGGATATCTAAGCTTTTTAGTCCAAAGTCCAAATGATTTGCAAATACATGTAACAGCTCGTGTGTGTTAGGTGTTCCTTGATGAGTAAGGATGAGAAATCACTTGAGCTCATTTCAGTGCAATGCTGAGTTTCATGGAAACATACATTAGCTTAAATGTTTGATGTGTTTTGTCAGTGAGAACATGTAGATTTCTATGTGGCTGGATGGGATCAGGGCGTGGGGTCTGTATGAGAAACTTGAGAATTGTGAGGCAAGTGTATGGAAGAAGATTCTAGGTTGAACAAGAAACCCTCCAAATATTTTATTTTTTCTCAGAAATGTATTTTTTGCTAAAAGGTAGAGATCACTTGGCTAAGTCTTCCAATTCTGCTGGTAATATTCCTGCTTTACATATGTCTGACTAGTTTTGTAGCCTTCAGCAGTTCATTAATTTCTGTCTCTCTCTTATTCCTTCTATAATGTTCGATTATTACCTGGCTGCCTTTGTTTCTTGAGTATTATCATTAGGTAATGCTTACATGAGTTGTTTTAAGTTGTAACTGCTATAAATGCTGTTTTATATCAGCTGGTTTGTAACACAACAAATCCTTGTGCAGGTAGTGTACTGTCTCCAGCATTATTTTCAGTCTTTCCAAGATAACCATTCTAGTTAATAAATATCAGAAATTCTTTTCGTTGCACATTCTTTGAATACCAAAGTGGCTACTTCAAAGGAGCAAACAAATGGGTATTTATTTTAAGTTTGGAAACAATGTTTGTACAAGCGCATGTGCATTTTCAACATTCTTTTTAATTTTTAAAACACATTTTGTGCAATTTGTAATGAATACAGAATCTCTGTTTAATTTATTGGCAAAATTTATACTGACCTCACCAGGTCAGGATCTACTCTGTGAATTTAGTTCTTAAGGGACAAAAAAAACCTTAGAAAACACTTTTCCACTTTGTGTCTCTGTTCCCTGTCTGCTTAATGGGAATGATGAAACAGACTGAACTCACAGCACGTCATGAAGTGAAATCTGTCCATGTCTGAAATACGCAGTGACTGCTACAGATGGAAGACAGAGGGAGCATGATGTGAGGCCATCTACCTTTTGCCTGTGTCCTGGGCCAGCAGGGCTGGCACTGGCAGCTCCCCTGCTGCTGTATCCTGGGATGTTCTGGTGTGACAGCATACTGCCGGGGAGGGAACAGCGTCAGGATTAATGAAAATTAGCACAGAAAGAGTTAGCACATTTTTTCCTGTTTAGAAATGAAGTGAACTTGCTTGTTTAAACGTATTTTTATGCAGACGCTTTCTGAGTTTCTGTAGAGTTCACTGGTGTCTCTGATTTTTCATAGAGTAGGCAATAAATCCATGGTCTTTAGTTATACTCTTTCCATCTATGGATGTATTTGCTGATATGTAAGTACAATATTTACAGAAACTTTTTTTTCTTTACTATCAGAGGAAAAATAACTATTTTTCATATAAATAATATCCACAATAAAGAGTCAAAAAGTCTTTGATTGCATTTAATCAAACTTCTTCCTTTCTTTCTTTCTCTTTCTTTTTCTTTCTTTCTTTCTTTCTTTCTTTCTTGACAATGTCATTCTAGCTTTGCTGCACTACAGTATGCTACACAAGTTGCTCAGGGGTAAAACTGGACTCTATAGAAATAAATTTTCTTTGCTTCAGATATCTGAAATTATTTTATATTTTGAATTTCAAGTAAGAAAAAACAGATTTTTGAACAGGAAGTGCCTTCAGTAGGCCAGTATATTTCACTTTCAGCAAACCCCTCACGGACTGGTTTTTTCACTTCCAGGTGAAGCAGGAAGCAATGTAAGCACCACATACATGTTTGGGTTTATAAATTCCTTCAGAACAGTAATCCCTTGCACACTGTGGTTCTTACTGACTGTACCAGATGTGACTAAAGTTTTTGTGGCATAATTTGCCTTCTAGTATTTTGAGTAAAGGGAAACTGCTCATAAGAATTGCTGATAAAGCCCAGAAATGTTACAGGTATTGTAAGTGCTGCTTTTCTTAGCTGATATTTTGGACATAGTTTCAAAACCTTGTTGAGGAGTTCCATAAATGGGACATATATGTCAATTTACGCATAAGTTTGAAAATAATCAGATCCATGAAGGTAAATATTCTATCCTCCCCACCTGTCCAGGCAAGTTTCCACAAAGGGCTATAATGTAAAATTCTCAATACATTATCTGTTGTTCGGAGCGGGGTGGGGCACGTGACCTTATAGTCACTGGTCTAGTCCAGGATCCTTCATGAAAAGGTTTATTTTATGGCTATGACCATAAACTTGAATTTCACTAGTATCTAAAATGTTTCAAAGAGTCATGTGTAAAAGTTTTTTAATCATCAGCCTTTAATGACCCAGTAAATACATAACTTCATTGTTCCACTTACATAGTTCGCCAGCAGTGTTGGAGACAGATAGCTGGTAAGTTTGGATAGTGTGACTCCAGTTGTTTTCTGGTAATTGTGTCATATTCATTCACAAAAATTGAGGTAGAGAACTTTGGGGTTTTAAAATAAACTGCATAAATGTGGCTTCAAAAATTTATTTAGTCATTATTGTAACATTTGCTAATGGTGAAAACTATGTAGAAAACCTCTTTGAATTTAGAAGTATAGTTATTATAATAATTTGAAATAAAATTGCCGTATTATGCAAAATAGCTCTTTATATTCATAAAGTCAGTGTTTCCAAGTAGAGTTTAAGGCTTTGCATTTTGCTGAAGTAAAATCGAGATTATGAGTCTTCCCACTCTCACTGCATTATTATCTTATGTCATTTCAGCATGCATACACAACTACAGCCATAAATGGGACAAATTTTTGTACATCAGCAAAGGATGCTGTCTGTATTTTGGCAAGGAACTCTGCTAAACTTGCATCCATTAGTTGTTTAGGAGATGTTCTCCTATTTTTAGGAAAGGTAAGAGTAAATAAAAATAACTGTTCTATAAAAATGAAGTGAAAAATCAGTTTTGATTATCTTTCATATACCTAAAGTAAATAAACTTTGTTAAATTCAGTGTTGTTAATGCTATAAAATGAGTTTGGGAGAGAAGAATATTTGAGGAATTTAACTTTGCAGAGTTATTTAGTTGTATTATAGCAGCATCCTTGGTGCCACTCTGGCAGTTCCAGTTGCAACAAGTCTTTGGTAAATACATGGCAAATGCTTTCCTCTGCCCTATGGAATTTACAAATGGAATTGAACACAAAGTGTCACAACTACATGACGCCAGAAACTGCTTAGCTATCTCCCAGACAAGATGAGCTCTTAAAATACTGGCTGTAATGTATTTGCCTCAGGGTTTGGGGGGATTGTTTTTTTTATGAGAAACATTTCTATATGATTAACGAGGCTGCACTGCTCTTTTGCTGCCCTTTACAGGTGTTTGTTGTATGCTTTACTTTTTTTGGAGGATTGATGGCATTTAACTACCACCGGGAGTTGCAAGCTTGGGGAGTTCCTTTATTGCTGGTTGGATTTTTTGCCTACATGATGTCCCATAGCTTTCTGTCTGTGTTTGAAGTCACAGCAGATGCCGTGTTCCTTTGCTTTGCTATTGATATGGAAACAAATGACGGAACTGCAGAGAAGCCATACTTTGTGGATCAGGAGCTGCTGGTAAACCCCACTGATTACAGCAAAGATATTTGAGACATTCTAAGCTTTTAAGCACTTTTTGTTTCCCCAAGACCTAGTAATCTGAACCCACAACCCATGCTATTTCCTTTCCAACACCTTAGAACAGGATGGACTCAGGAATACAAGTACATTAATTTATAAACTGAAGTAAATGGCTCCCTCTGACTCCTGTGTGCTAGCTACGACCTGTTGCCTTCTTTTAGGTCATATTCTGTAAGTAATGGCTGACTATTTAGGCCTAATTAGATATATTGTTGGTAATTAAAAAATATAAATAAATAGATGAGCCAGGTGCAGAAATTGATCCATGAGGGTGCCCTAAGATTAATGATTTTATTTCTTGTGACTCACTATACAGTGATGAGAAAAAATAAACAACAAGTAGCAGGTCAGGGATCCCTTCCACGTCCTACAGATGCTGTAGTTCTGAAACAACTTCATGCAAATCTGAGTTGCTCTGCTTCATACCTTTACAGATTCTTTTGCCAAAACACTGTCTTCTATCTCTTGATTAAACTCTTCTGCCTCTGGACAGGTTGCTCTGTGTCTTTACCCTTGTAATTACTGTACTGTATTACCTTCAGTACTTAGCTAACAGTGATGTAGTGCTGCAAATGAAGCATTTGAATATATATGTGCCATCCCTTTCTAAATAAGAGAATATCTGAAGATGCAGAAATTAGTTTCCTTTTTGGGCTAGGTTTGACAATCCTGTCTGTTCCTTCACAAACCATGCAATAGAGAAAATCTTAGTGATCCATGAAAACAAATACCCAGCAGCCAGAGTAGCTCATATGACACAAATGTTCTCGATGGATTTCTTCAGGACAATGTCAGAAAAACTGGTTTTGGGTTCTGGTTTTTATTTATTTTTTTAATGCTGCTGTTAGAGTTTCTGTAATATTCATAGAATTTTGTTGAGAACAACAACAAACAACAAAACAATGAAAAGGCAGCCTAAAGATAGACTTAACCTTTTGCACAAAACAAAGCAGATACATATTCTTTGGCTTTAGTTCAGAATAGTACTTAAGCACATTGCCTGGATAGGAATATGAAACCAAATGGAAAACTCGGAAGCTTGACCTCTGTTCTTCCCTCTCTGTTTTGCCAAATGCTAAAATACTTCTTAAGCCAATTTTCCTTCATGAAGCAGAGGCTTTCCTTTCTCCAATTCCAAACTTTGTGGTAGTTTCTCTTTAACTCTGGTCTTAATTCTGTGTAAATAGCCACGCCCTAGAGCTGTGGGTGGAGAGAGGATTTCCCACAGGGACAAGGAGTCTTCCAAGCAGGACAGTCTCTGTACCCTTGTATGGAAAAACCGTGGGCAGCACATCCAAACTCCTCCTCATTGTATGATCAAGACTAAGTTTGCTCACACAGACAAGAATTTGGAGTTTCCCAACAGATGAAGGCATTTGACTCGTCTGTGTTACAATCAGGTTACAAACATCCCCGGGGGTGGAAGGGAGGCTTTGTGGCCCTCAGGACAATATGCAGCAGTGGGCAGAGAGCCGTGGGAGGGATTTCATACAGCCACAGTCCTCATTCCTACAGTAGGAGATATAACAGAAATTCTTGATTCATCCTTCTCAGTTGCATTCATCACTTCTGCTGCCTCTGCAGTCCCTCCTGGTATCATTCAGTGTCATCCAGCCAGGAACCAGCTACAGTTTCTTAGATCTGGGCTAATTATCTTCCTCTACCAGGTATTTTTATCTGCATAATTGTTTCCTTTCACAAACGATCTTACCCTGGTTTTCGCTTGTAGACTTTTGTGAGTCAGAGTAACAAGTTAACAGAAGGGCAAAACCACAGAAGCACAAGACCATTCCAGGATAATGAAGATGGGACAGAGCTCCAACCTATGGTGAGACAGAAGCATGGGATATGTATTTATCTTCCAGCTAATATGTTTGCCTTTATGTTCCAAGAAGAAGGGATGGAGGTTATCAAGTATCTCCTGACGTCTCACAGCAACCAATATGCTGTACCCAGTATGCTGTTTTTTCTTCTATTGCTTTCCCTCCTCAGGAAACCCTCTGCTAGTGCAAAATGAATGGGTCAAATATTTCTTCTCTTCTTTCTTCACATTCCACATTTTGCCCAGCAGAGGAAGAGAAAGTTTGGCCTGTGGCAAAGGGGTGGAGGATAAATGCTATTCAGATAGTCTTTCACATGCCTGCTGTAGCAAAGTCAGAAGAGTGGTAGGCTGCTTAATTTCATGCCAGAACTGCTGAAGTTCCAGACCTCTAAGATCAGAGTTC
>VZTI01000775.1:1489396-1517194 GCA_013397865.1 Struthidea cinerea | reverse complement strand
CCCTCCATCTTATCAGTATATAGATTTATTTAATCTGTTTTACGATGGGGTAACAAATCTGAGGTGCCAGAAGGGAGTGTTTCCCCACACCCAGGCTTGAGAAAGTCCTCAGGGTCAACACTCACTGACATCTGAAAAAATACTGCAAATTGCCCAACCTGAGAAGCTGCCCCAGCAAGTTCAGAATCATGACTGATTTTTCCCAAGCATTGTGGGGGCCAAGCTAGGGCTGCTAGAGAAAGATTCTGCAGGAACAGCTCCTCTGGCACCCACACACTTGCTGGGCACTACTCCACGTCCTCTGCTGTCACAGCTACTTACACAAGTGTAACAGATAGCAGTGATTTTTCTTGATCTGCTTTCAAAAGGTACCAGGCTCTAGCGAGCTCTCACACAATCCTGTGGGCATTCTGCTACAGGCAGAGCACTCCTCCAGTTTACTACAGTGAGGGATAGTTGTACTAAATTTTTTCATTGTTTGGGTCTGCTATTGCATTCTTCAGTAATTTTTTGCCAAGAACAGAAACCAGAGGCTGGGTGGGTGTTATTCCCTGCAAGAAGATTGTGGATTTGAGATACAAAAGAACCTTAATTATTTTCCCAGTTTACTCCTATGACATTTAAATTCAGAAACAGAATGAGTGCTACACATTATTTGACTCCGTTTTTCTCTCTTTGTAGACTTGAATGTGCAGTACACCAGGAATTGTGGAAGCAGAGCAGCAATAGCAAAAACGGTCATAGAAGTAAAGGTTACCAATGCCCCAGGACAAAGTATTAGTTCTCTAAATCTGTTGTATCTTCTCCACTGGTAAAATGACACACGATCTGTTTGCATGAATAAAATACTTCGTGTGTCATCACATCTGATTTTTATTACTACACTTGTTATGATGGTCTGAAAGTTGTTAATAAACTCACTCTTTGTAAATTTCTATGTTGTCAGACTAAAATTAGTAAGTCAATAAGGTCATGGACCTGTTCTTTTGGTGTGTCTGCTAGCATGATTTTTTCAGGCTTCTCTGGGAATGCTGTGTCAGTCATCCCTAGATCAGTAAATGCAGAAACATTTGTAGAGGAGATGCTCTGAGATGACTGTGTCTTGATTTATTCTGCATATCTGAATGGTAAATTAAGGAACAGACTGAGCTCACTGACGGAAATTACGCTTGATAGAAATTCTCTGTAGTCAAGATAATTAGTGGTTATGAGGTAGATGTCTTTCTTTTAATTATACTCTTTTGGGAATAGTTTTTACAAGTTCATATCATAAATTGTCCAGCTCCTCTCCAAAAGGCAGATGAGGAATAGTCCTTCCTTCCTTCCTTCCTTCTGCAATTGAAAAGATGAAGCAGAAAAATTTGTATCTGGATTTAGAGTTTGACAAAGTAGCAGATGACAGAGATAGAGGAACAGGACAGACATGAGATAAAAGGATGTTATAAATAATACTTTATAGCAATGTTAGCTGTAACATGGGTGTGAAATACATCATGGAGGAATGCAGCGACTGTCAGGGGTCTAGGCAGAAGAGGAACCCAAGTGTAGACACCTTTAAAAAAACTAACTTGGTAACAGTCTGCCAGCATTTTCTTGTGAGCAATTTTAAAGCTTGTTTAAACTTTGTACCTGGATCCTGATTGTAATACACTTTGGGGACTCCACCTTGTTCTGCATATGGAGTAGTTTTAGATTTTACTTGGTGGCACATTTTATTCTCTTTGTTCAAAATCTCCTTTAAATTTTATTTAAAATTTAAAAACAGGAGAGGTTTGAGGTGGGATTTCAGTAAATTATCAATGCAGGAAGTGAGACATCACTGCAGGTAAGTGAGTCAGACCTGTCTTAATGAATATATTGATAAACCCTTGATTAGTCACAGCTTGGAAATGACGTACAGAAAAGCTCATTGATGGCCTGAATAAGAAATCTGTTTCATTTAAATACTGTATCTGGTCTTCTGCTGTTGAAAGGAGACTAGTTATCTGCTACGGAATGCTAAGAAATACTAGCTTTTTATTCATCATTTAATTAACTTCAGTCTACTTTAATATGAGCCACTTCAAGAAGTTGTGGAATATAGGATAAATGATGAAAAAGGGAAAGAAACAGATTAATTACTTTCTGCCTGGCAGGTAAAGCTGATAATGGACTGGCTGTGACTCACCACCTCTCCTTATTTAAATCTGTATCCTTGGATGCTGTTGGTGCTTGGCTTGTGGATGCTTTGGGAAATTCTGACAAGTCCTGAATAAGCAATAGCTCTCTAACCCTGAGGAAGCCTGCAGCTATGGTACTTACAAAGGGGCAAAACTTTTCCTCTGCCATGGGTTTGCCAAGATTGCTTCTGAGCAGAAGTGCCTTCACAATGTAAACACAGTATTTACCAATTTACAAAGCATAAGAGGTTTGCTTTGAAGTTAAAAACTCCCCAGTTCTTATTACACATTCGGGGTTTTTTTCCTGTTTGTATTTGATACTCACACTGCATGTTTTGGCCTTTGACTCAGGAACTTTGGTGGGAAAAAGGGAGGGTAATTTTTATTTATGTCCTTGTTTTCAGACAATCCCTAGATGACCTTTCAATCTCAACAACTCTATGGTTCTGCTCATTGCAATTATGATGCAGTGTCATTTGCCTTCACTGCAGCTCCAGAGTGGAGAAAGAACTCTTACAGATGCTTCCTACAAATTCTGGGTTAACTTTCAAAGAAGGAAGGTACTGAAAAATGCCGGCTAAGCTGTATTTGAGTGTATTCTATTTAAGGAATACTGTATTGTCATTAGTCCAGAAATGACATTATAAAATAAGTTTTGAGAACTGTGTTTATTTTTACAGAAGACCTCCAAATACATAGCTTTTCATTAAATTTGTACAGAAAGGATAGCCTTATAGCTTTCAGTTACAGCTCTAGACCTCCCAATCTTACATACATTGCACTAGCAATTGTGTCAACAACCTCCAGCTGCAGCATTCCTGTGTGGCAGGAGTCCTCACCTGAGTTAGAGGGATAAGGCACGCCTACAGAAGCTGATGCTATTTAATGCTTGTTTCTCAGTATGGCCTTCCCCTGCAGAGTACTGTAGTCAGGCAGCTGTAAAGGAGGCTGTACGTAGGCACAGCTCCTGGGAATACAATTCCTGCTGCTTCTGAGGGTGGGCTAAGCTACTTCCAATAATTTGAGGTCTGCCCTGCAATGCAGCCCAGTAAGTGTGGACTTGTCTTTCCTGCAGCTATGGAAGATTAGATTCAGCAGAATGAAAGGTACTTTTATAACTATATTCCTTAAAAAATAGGAGATAGGGACTACTGGTGTCTGTTTAACCAGAAAATAGCTAATTATTGCAGCCTATGGTTTTAAGCAAGGCAGCTTGATTTTGGTCTTGCTTGGTGTCTACTCCAAACTCTCAGTTCAGTTATGATTCCACTGGATACCTCTGTGAATGAAAGCAAACATGCATACTGACAATAGTTCGTGTGTTGTTTGTTTCTTCTGTTCAAGTACATAATAAGGGTGTGCAAGTAGTTTAAAGCCTAAGTTTTGGATTCAGAAGGAGCAGGAAGGAGGGCATGGTCAAGCTTCTGAAAAGAGATTGCTTTCACCCAAACAATAAAAACAACAAAGCTTTTGCTATTGATTGTAGAACTGCTTTTCAGCATTCAACACAACAGTTCTAAATAGTTAAATACTATTATTTTGAAGGGGGAGAAATAGTGTCACTCAGGAAGAGCAGGTCTTAACAGATGTGTTGCTAATAATTCTCTTGCCTCTGATGCAAGGCTTGGACCAGTGACCTCTACAGAGCCTTTCTAATTTAAATTCTGTGAAATAAATAAGCTTAAGACTTACACAACAATGAGGTCAGCTGAAAGTCAGATCACCACATCACATTCAAAGATGATAGAAACTAATGGAGCACACAAACAATTTCCAGTCTGGAAGGGAAGATCCTTCATAAATCCAGAACTTGCAAATGTAAAACATTTCATATGTGCATGTAGTAAGTTTAAACTGCAGTGAGCACTTTTAAGATAACCTCGAATTATTTTACAGAGGTCAGAAACTGCAACATTGGCCCCTATCGATACATGCTCTTTTTTCTCCTTCTAAAAACAGCACAAGTAAAGTAGTGTAGCCTCTCTGCACTCCATGGTGAGGAAGAAAGCATCCTCCATTTAGGAATAAAGCTCTGCTATCAGTAACTGAGTAACTGGGATTGCAGACCAGCAGGCACAAAGACTGGGTGTCTCTCTACATAATCTAAAGCAAGGGTGTTTTGAGCTCTCCAAGTGATGGTATAAAGGCAACAGGCTGAAGCAGAGGCAGCAATAAATATGTGTGATCCTTGTTTGCCTTGAGAAAGTGGCAGGGATTTAGTGAACAGCTAAGGTTCTCTGGTCATAACCTCAGAGTCACGAAGAGGGAAAGTGAACCTGGCTGTGAAGGACGTGCATTCCTCTCAAGTCAGTGTCACTCATTCCTGAGAGGTTTTTACAAAATTGTTAGATTAAATCCCATGGAAAAGAATGAACCTGAACTGAAACAGACCAGACTTCTACATTACCCTTAACACAGGCAAAGGTGATGCTTATTCAGGAATAATTCTTGTGACATCTGATCTTTAAGACAGGTAGCATAACAAATGAGACAAGATTATCTACGTACCTTTAAGAAAAAAATATTTATTTATAAAAATACAATGGGATCAGTTTGAGAAGTGTGGCAATAAATACAGTTCAAGGAAGAAAAAAAGCATTTCTACATGGATATATTATGGCACAATAAAAGGTAAATGCACCATCAATCATGGAACTTCTGTTGGCTCAAGACTTTGTACAAGCTCCCTTTTTAGTAAGACAACTATTTCTAGGTTTGGTCAGTGTTGATAATGGAATGAATACACAATCACAAATGCACACTTATGTCTAATGCAGGACTTACCATTAGCAAACAATACCTTAAGAAACATAACAATGATATTAAATCACTAATGAGATATCTTAAATTTAATTGGCAAAGACCACATGTAACTTTAAGCATGAGATTCTTTTATCTCCTCTGGAGAAAAGCTGTAAATATGTAAAATGAAGGCTTAACTTGGTATGTAAAGACCTACTTAAGTAGAGGTTGTGAGAATGCATAGCTCCTTATTAAACAACCTGGCTGTATGAGAGCACTCCCCCTTTCACAGTATTCCTTTTACTTCATATGCAGTTATTGTTTATGCTGTAGACTACAACTGTTACAGCACTAAAGGCAACTAGACAGGGAAAGGGCAGAGAAAGGAAAAAGGAATGTACGTAAGGCAGTATTTCTTTAGGTACATTAAGCGTAGTGTGTAGGAAAGACAGGTAACAATTCCACAAGGCTAGTTTCGTTCTTACTGAATAAAATAATGGACTAATACTGAACTTTTGATGCAAAGCTAGTAATCAATGCCCTGGTCACTGTACTGACCATGGTAATCTCTTTGATAGTCATCTTGGTACTCTCCGTGATAGTCATCTGGGTATTCTGCCTGATAATCGCTATCGCTGATTTCTGACCCGTTAGTTCCTGTTCCTTGGCTGCCATTATGAATGACAGGTTCTGTGGGTGCAGCACAGTACTTGGGGTCATACACTTGCCGTCCAAGCCCATACACACTCATTCCCTTCTGTGAAGCTACTTTGTTGGTACCCATTTGTAATGAAATAGTTGAGTTATCCACAGGTTGTAATATGTGCTTCTGATCGTAGATGTCTCTCCTGGTACCTGGTGCCAGCATACCAGCCTAATAAAACAGGATTGTAGAGGTTCAGTAAGAAGGTCAAGAGCTGTGATTACTAGATTTATGATTTCAACCAGTATGCCTCACTGAAAGTGCTGAGAAGTAGGAATTAAAGTATAACAAAACATAGCACAGCAGCATGTGTTCACTAGTAGGTAAGTCACAGATTAAAGTCCTTGCAAAAAGGTCCAATTTATGTTCCTTTTTGGAAAGAATATACTAGTACTCTGACTGAGGTGGTGCCAGTAAGCAATTTCTTTTTTGCCTCTGTCTAGTTAATACTTAAAATGAAGTTACTGTTTTCTTCTGGCATAACACCGCCAGCAGGAAATTCTAGAAGCAACGGGTCAATTTTATGCCTTAAGACACTCAGCACAGAACACACTGGTTAAGATAAGGGATTCAAGTTCCTCAATTACTGCATAAGAGCACAGCTGAATTGTACACACTCACTGCTGCCTGTTAGACTCTGCTATTGGGCACCACTCCAGGCTCTCCTGTCTCAGTGGGCTGAGAGCTGTGTCCACCCTGCACATGTCACACACAGTCCTGCTTACCTGACTGGCTCCTTTGTTAGTGCCCATCTGTAGGCTAATCGTCGTCTGGTCAAATGGCTTATCAGTTTGCATTTTTGGATCATAGAGGTGTCTTCTAGTTCCATAAGCAGTCATGCCTGCCTGACTGGCACACTTGTTGGTGCCCATCTTTATTGGGGAAAGGAAGAGGTGGACAGAAGAAATGATTTTTATTTGTACATTGAGCACAGTCTAAGGAAACAAATATATTTGGTAACTGTGATGGCTGACAAAAAGAAGTCATTTCAGTGCATGTTTTCCTCATGTAGTTTGACCACTACCTGTAATAAATTACCCTTTCTCCTTACCGAGTTTCAAAAGGAAAAATAAAGGCAACTCTCATCCTAACGCATCTCAGTGACTGGCATTTGCCCAACTGCATTGCAATTGGAATGGCTGTATGCCTCAAAATGTAGTAAGTAACTTTTACCTTGGACAGTAATGAGTCATTTATACTCCCACAACTTCTCTACCACAGGAATTTTAAGGTTTTATTTTGGCTTTTATGATTACTAAGGAAAGAGGAGAGAAAAAAAAGTTTCTACCATATAAGGAACTTCAGCTGTCCAAAACTCCTACTTTAAAACCACCTTAAAAGACAGAGATGATGCTGCTAATATTAGCTGTTCCTTTCCTCCTTATCACTCTTACAGCAGATTTAAAACAAACAAACCAAACTTCCAGGCAGTGACTTGAGCTTATAAAGCCAATCAACTGCTTACAAGAATTAAAACCTCATTCCTCCTTTCAAGATAAGAACATAGTGTTAGTCTGCACCTGGTTTTGCATAAACAATGTATCAGTTAATCAAAGCAAGGAAGTTGTTCTCAAATGTAACAAATTAACTGCAAACTTGAATTTCATACTTACCTGCAGGCCAATTACACTTTGACCGGCTTTTAGTTTTCCTGCATCAAAACTTCGTGCTTGTTTCTCTGCATATTTGACACCAATATCAATTGTAGTATGAAAACCTTTAGTTTTTGCCTATTTAGGGAGAGGGAAAATAGAATATTCAGTATTTGAAGTGTATTTTCTGTCTCCACACCCTGAGCCTGGGCTCTCAAATGATGCCACAAGCAGGTCTATATCCATGAGACTGTGTCAGGACTGAGAGAAGGTACCAGTTTCCTATGCCATTTGAAGGTGGCACTCCTAAGCTACCTGAGTCAAAAGGATATTCTGCAGGGATTAGTGTTCTCCTGTGAGCCTCCCCTGTTCTGTGTATGCACATGGAAGCTGTCAGGAATGTTCACTCTGAACTAAGCCTTCCCTGGGGCGTGTGAGAGCACACAGTCCTCTGAAGTGCAACCTCTGCAGTATCTCAGACTCTCAGTACTGTCCATCCTCTCCTGACAGGCTGGATGCTGTTTTCTGTATTTACATGGGTTGTAAGGGTGCATCTGAACTGGCACGTGGATTTGGGCCAACTCCAGGGGTACAAATACTTACCAGACCTGCCAGTGCCACTAGAGTAGTCTGTACTTGAGTCATATTTCCATTTTCAAAAAGATCATTTGCTTCAAAAATATCATGTGGCTTCATGCCGTAGACTTGGATGGCTTTGATAAAATTCCCAATGTTCTCCAGCTAAACAGAAACAAAAAAGCCAGTTTTCTACACAGTGTTTCAAATCAGAAACTAAGTAATTTTAAAGCCTTCTGGTGTTGGTTGGTTTGTTTGCTTGTTTTACTCAAGTTCTTTGCCTTGTGCAAACTGGACAAAACGGTGTGGTTAGGAGTGACTGGTGGGAAGTCTGGGATTATTTTTTGTTAGTTTTAATACTGGTTTCAGAAATCAGACTAAAACGTTACCCAGCCTGGCATCCCTCCATCAGTGAGTACCATACACTTTGTTAGAGTGGGCTTTGATAAGAAAACTGTCTGTCCCTTCCAAGAGAAATTCTAATCTAAATTCTAATCTAAAACCTGCTTCAAAATTAGAAAATTTGACACAGCATCCATGCTATTTGACTTCAGCAACTGATAATTTTGAATAAAATAAAAACATAACTATGTGGATGGGGTCCTTCTATGGACTGAAGGCATTATCTTACCTACTGGGACAAATAAGCTTTGGGGTTTATTAGCACTTTTTAGCACTATGTGCTGTAGAAATTGGAAGGCAATATGGAACACAAAGAGTAAGGACTGAATCTCATCTTTCCTTCTGAAGTCTTAAGAGGTATTAAAACTTAAAAAAAAAAAAAAAAATCCTTGCCCATATTTAGAAGTGTTCAATATCAAGAAAATAAGGAGGCTGACATAACAGTATTAAGCTAGACCCAACGACAGCAAAGGCAGTAACTCTAGGCAGCAACCCTTCCAATGCTTGTTCCAAGTGCATGTTGCATCCTCTCCAGACACCTTCTGAGGAGGATACTTCATACAGAGATGTCTAGGTACAGGCAAGCTGTTGACTTAATACCTTGCAGCACTGCCTGGATGGAAAACTCAGTCGCGATTTAATAAAAAGTAAACATCTTTTTTTTTTAAACTGGGAAGAGGCCTTGCTATAGGGCTCTAAGTTGTTCTTCCATCTGACACTTCCCCAAACAGCTGAAGTGCTGCTATTAAATACAGGTACTCAACTGCCATTGATGAACCACCTCAGCTGTAGCTGGATTCTGTTAAACACTGTTCATGTCTGCAGCATCCTCAACTCTTGGATATGTATCATATGTAAACTTGGTGCTACTAAGATTTAAGATGTACCACTTTCACAGCAAATTTGTTAATACAGAACAAAATAATTGTTTGGGGGTTCAGGGGGTTAGAGGTGTAGTTCTGAGGTTGTTCTTTTTTTTTTGTTTTACCTGGTGCCAATTTAGTTTTGATTGATTAATTTTCTTCACTGATCCTGGCTGCAGCTTATTTATAAGCCTGGGGAGGTGAAAAAGAGGGAAATGCTTAAACAATAAATCTCATCCTTATACCATCTGTGCAGGCATTATATAATACTTTTACTCATGCTTTATTAGTTGCATTAGTTTCATCAAAATGGTTAATTTCTTGGTTCATATAGTGGACTAGCTCAGTTCACAAGTCTAACAGACTAACAATTTTTGTGTGCCATTTGATTACCATAGAAATGAGTTATGCCATTAAATTTAGAAACACTTAGAAATCTTAGCTGCAATATAAAGGAGATTTAAGTGTTCATTTTTCCAACAGTTTCAAAGAAGTTGTCTCCTGTTCTATAGTCAGCTATCTTTGACTGTTATTGTTGATGTCTTTTGAAAGGGAATTTTCAGAAAGTCCCTTCTTAGTTCCTTGAAAGTAGAAAACTCCTAAAAATAAGGTTACTTAATAAATGCTTACTCGCATAAGATTATGCCATCTTTTAATCCCAGTTGAAAGTTTGCACCAATACTCAGCCCTGTAACCTCTTCTATCCAGTTACGCAGATCTTCTTCTATCTGGGGGTCATATTTCAGGGCAATCTGTAACACAAGCAGTTATAAAGTTACTTCAGGAGAGAAATCTCCAACTCTTCCCCACCCCAATTCCATTTCAGAGTATGCTATAGCTGTGATCCAATAATTTTATTTCTGGATTTTTAAACTTTATTTTATGCATCAGAGTACAGATATAAGTACTTTATCCCTCTAACTATAATTTTCATGGCTTTACTAAAGGTCTATTTGCAAAAAGCACTTTGAAGCACGTAGCAGTTTTTCCTAGGGTAAGAATTCCTGGAGATCCTGAAAAGTCTTTCGACAGCTGCAGAGGAATGATTTTTGAAAAAATATTTGACTCAAGCTGTACTTTGGCAGGAGGTAAGGAAGGGAAATAGTATATTATGAACACAAGTATTCTGAATTGCCATGCCATCAGTACTACGGCTCACACGTAGATTTCTACATGAGAAATTTTATGTAATAGATTTGAAGTTATTCAGCTGAAGATTATAGTGGGTTTGCTTTTATAGCTAGCTTATGATTAATGGAGATGACCTAGTAAATTTTCTTCTCGTTGCTACAACATTAAGAGTTATCTTAATGGGGATTCTGGGGGCTGTGTGTGTGTCTTAGTTTATCATTAACCTTTAGTATCCCTGCTATTTATTTTCTCTTCGACCTTCCTGGAAGACTCTTTTGGAATAAACTGTGATCTCATGTTTTAATTGCAAAGAAAGAAAACCTGCAATAATCTTTGAAGCTAAAGGTATCAAACAGAGACCCAGAGGTGTTAGCAAGATGACTTGAAAACTCGTTTTCCAGATGTTCAGACTTCACTACTCTGTGTGTAAGTTTATGCTTCAGTCACTAGAAATCAATCCATGTGAAAGGAATGCTTAAAACCAGTGAACTTCAACAGCACCAGCTGTCAACAGCATCCGTGTTCCTTCACTCTGCCCTTTGTTCCCCTCCCCTGAATGCACCAAAAAGCAGCTCCAACTTCCTTCAGGTTAAACCTGTCACCTTTGCAATCCTGTTCGCTATTGGCAAGTTGGACAAAATGGAGTCCGTCACTTGAATCATCACTACTTTGTCTGCAAACAAAACAAGTTATCTGAGCACAAGATTGTGTGGGATAAATAACCTCCGCTGGTGCAGAGGTTGGCAACACTTCCACCTTCATTAATTGTCCTGCATGGGTCAGTAAGCAAGGTGGGAAGTGAGGTTACCGTGAGAAACCTGACAGGCAAGCACAGAATGTACCTGCAGTATTTCTAACACGTAGAAAATCAGCTCACCTACACGAGTTGCTTACAAACTCCTAACAAGAAACTCATGTACAACCATTCACATTTAGATCAAAATGTACATTTGAGACTTTCTACATATAGTTTTAAGACTTCAGCCAAGAAAAGCCAGCTATTAGCAGCTATATTTATACTGCAGGAGATTATAATTCCGACATATCTGAATTACTTGGAGAGAGGCAATTGCTACATTTTGGCTAGCATTAGTAATCCCTGACTCCAAACTGACCAAACTACAAATTACAGTACTCTGTTCTCTATTTTTCTTCTAAGGGGAATGGAAAATTCCTGTATCTCTGGCTTTACTTCAAAAACTTGTCTGAGTAATACTTATTTTCTTTAGACTATTTGTAATAGTAGTGCTATGGTGCCTTAGTTACAGATCAGGACAATGGACTAACCCATTCCTACATTCAGATCTTGATTAAGGTGTAAAATTTTGCGCATTATTTTGTACAAGATGACAAGGAAAATTTCATAACTTTATTTTTTAATTACACCTTTTGAATTAGCTAAGATTAGAAGCAGAGAAGCAGACTAGGAAAGCTAACTGAAGGTCACAGCTTCAGACGACATGGCTGTGGTCTCCTCTCTTGGGTGGCAAATAGCCCCTCTTGCACTTCCCTTAAGTTTAGCACCACCAGCAGCACAACCACATTCATTTACAGTGATGGTAGTAATAGCAGGGGTGGGTAACATCTTGAAAATGGTGTATGAAGAAGTCAGCTGTCATCTTTCTCCTTCCTAACCTGGTGATTAGCTTACAAATGACTTTTCATGGATATATTTATTTCCTATGGAAGCAAAACTTATGTGATCACAGCCTTAATTTGTCTCCCCAGTAACATCTGGCAGAACCCAACTAGCTTGTTCAAAATTATAGAAGAGAAGGAGTCTTGGACAGAATTGAGTCAGTTTTGATTTTGTGTGAAAATAAATATATGTGCAAAGGAGAAAGATACCAAAACATCCCCCCCAAAAGACTGAAATGTAGCACTGTACTCTTCTTACACATTAGAGACCTATTAAAATTGTGCAAAAGTAACCTCACCCACAAAACCTTAAGTTACGTGTACAGGCAAGACATATAGTGTATAATTTATTTCTGTACCCCACTTCACATGAAGGAACAGGATTTACAGAAAGACCAGAACTTTCTATTCTGATGCTCCAGTTAGAAGACAGCAGATAATCTGGGCTGGTCATTTGTATGCTGACAGTTCATACTGTGGTAAAATCACCATTCCAGCATGCATGTGAGTACAAAACAGGGGTTGAGCTAATCTCCTCCACAATTCTTTAGTTACATATATAATGAACATTGTGCTTTCTGAAAATTTAGGCTTTTTCAGTGTAGCTTAAAGACAGTGTTAGCCATCCTGCAGTTGAAATTTTCTGGAATAGAACTAGATTGTTTCTACCACTTTTGTTTATTTTTAAACACTGGCAATATTTTTTTTTCCTTAAAAAAAAAAAAGGAAATTAAGTGTGTGATCATACCACCAAGACACACAGTTTGAAGATTAAACTTTTCCCTCCCAACACTTAAATAAAAAAGTAAATATGGAAGCCAGTAGGAGTGAGAACCCTAAAGACTTCTGGAAGTGGGGCTATTTTAATCTTTCTTGGCAAGCATATAAAAGAAAAAACATGGCAGAAATTTTCCTCATTTAATACTAAGTGCATTCCATACGTGAGATCACAACTGAACTGAATATTAAATTGCTGACCCCATTGCTTGGGGACTTTAGAAATAATCAGGTGCAATTTTATCACTTCTGAAAAAAATATAGTTTATGTTGGAGTACTTCACCATGTGTTCAAATCTTGAGCTTTTCAAGAGGTTTTGTTTTGGGGTATCACTACAGTGGTTATCAAGAGACAGGACATAAAAATTGCTTATACACATGAGGAGACTTTTTCTACTGCCACTAAAAGTGTTACTGTTAAATCTCCTAGTTTTCGAAGTTGTCTTCACCTACTGCACTGTTTGACTTAAATATGATAAAATTTTTGTTCTGATTTTTGAGCTAGTGGGAAACTAAGTTACAAAAAGTAAAAACTGGTGCTAGTTTCTCTGCAAATTATATTCAATCTACCTGAAAGCTAGTGATGTGGAATCTTTAGAATCAGGCTTTAAACATGTGAGAAGAAGGGGTTAAACAGGGAGAGTGACAGATCAGATACTACCAGAAGCAAGGCATTACGCTTACTCTAAATTCTTAGCTCTTCTATTCCCAATGGCACAACCAGAAGTTATGTAACACTCTTAGTGAATATTTCATATTTTCCACATGTGGATATCAGAGTTGTTCCAGTTTTCCTTTGATTGCTATCTATGAGGTGAAGACAGAGGCTTTGATATAAATGTAAAAAAATTATGTCTTTTTCCATTACTAATCATCAACGTGCCAACATTTGATCCTTTATAAATACTTCACGGAAGATACTTAAATCTTACAAGTCTACAGCAAAAGAAACCATTGTCTACTGAAGATGAAAGCAGTAGCTAAGTAGCTTCATTCAAAGTATCATCAGTGCCATGAAAAAAAAGCTACAGTTTCAGAATACTGTAGAAATTATTCAACTGTAGCAACGGATATAAGATTTTACAGAAGTTTAATGTAAGATAGCAGGAAGCCAACTGTTAATTTTTTTCCTTTCTTCTGAAAAATATATAAAGTTGTAAATGTTGCTCTTTTTGTTGATACTTCAGAGATACAGGTTTAATAGTTAGAAATATCTTCGAAAGGAAACTAATGTTTATACAAGTGGTCAAAATTATAGGTGATCCAAGGTTGTGGAAGGAAAAGGCTGGGTGTTACTTGCCTATTACAAACTGATATACATGTGTTTATGCCAGTGTATGCCTCAGGCTAGAATCCTTGGGTTAAAATTGATTCCTCTGGCAACTTCACACCTGATCCTCACACCTAGCTCTGTTCAGGTAGGACTTTCAAGTAGACTTTCAGGTAGGGTTTGGCACATGTTAGAGGGTAAAAACCCTCCCTCCATGTGTAGTACAGGGACAGTAATAATCATCACTGTTTCTATCAAGCTCATGAATTCCTGGAAGCTAGCGAAGTTCTTCTTGCCAACTTTAATGATCTGTCTGTGCCCCTTGAAGTTACTCAGTGTGCCTGTAGCATGTTTAGTTTGAGTGATGATGTTAACCAGTACTTCACACCATAACTGATATCATATGGACTTTCAGTTGTCCTTTTATACTAATCTTTTCCAAATTACACAGTACACACTGTACGCTAAGGGCAACGCGTATGCCAAATCTCCAGTTTAAGAGTTCAGCTGGCTGTATTGCTGCTACTCTGGAAAAATACTGTAACACGATCTCAAGAAAGAGTTTAAGCACACTGCACTTCTTTTTACACTGGGACTAGCAAACACAAATCTTACTAAGTTAAAAAGCAGGTATAAAAGATAAAACTTTCAAAGTTAAACATTGTGTCATAGCAGCTTGCACTTCTTAGTTCTGATGAAATTTCTGATTAAAGCTGCAGGCTTCCGGCTCTCCCCAGCAGGAGTCAAAGGTTTAATGTATGGCATGCTAAATTTAAAGTATTAGTACGCATTTGAAAAAACTGCTCTCTAGTCATGAGTTTTGACAAGAAAAGCATGTGCTTGTCGAAGTGCATCAACAATTCTATCATAGGAACGGTGTTTGTCAATAAAACTTAAGATGTATATACATATAAAACTGCAGCAAAGTAGGTTGTACATTTTGGTTTCCAAGGTAAATAAAGTACAGGGCCATGTACAGCAAGAGAAATAACCAGGACTTTACTCCAAGATAAGATAGCATAGGAAGAGGTTACATATATGCTTTTTCACCAAAGTGAACAGAAAAATAGATAGAGCCCTAAGTTTTGGATTTTAACATTCTTCATAGAGAGAAATTTGGTATGGCTCATATTCTTGCTTAAAGTGACACAAAATTACTATCTTTCTAATTAAAAAACAAGATTGAGTAGAGAAGGCTTACTGAATTTCTAATAAGTATAGGAGGATATTCATCTTGTACTGAATTTAATTCATGTCTAGCCAGGGGGTTAATATTAATTTTACTTTTACACATTTAGATCATAAACTACTGAGAGCAAATAAAAACAACAAATGGAAAACTCCAGGTTTTAAGACCTAAAGTTATACAGTTTCAATTTTAAGCAGCAATTTGTTCCTGTATCAACTTTTCAATCTTTATTAATTCGGAACTATCTGAGTGAAACTGAATTGCTGTGGTTTCAGTGCTGCCTTTGCAAACATCCTTTGCATTGAAATAAGCACTACCTTCAGCAGCAATTTGTCCTACTGAGGCCAAAGACAGCAATGCTGATACTTCTTTTTTATTTGCTTGGCACTAGTTTATGATGAAATGTTTTTCCTCCCCCTTTTAAGGCTTTATGATGGGGAATGGGGAAAGATGAAAACAAAATTCTCTCCTGGTATCAAGGCAGAAATAGCTCTTGAAAGCCCTTACTGCTCAGAAGTGGGAGTCAGGTAGACCACAGCCAGTCCCAGGTTGTTATCCAGAATTCCTGTTCATCACCTAGTGTTCCAGAACACACTTTTGAATCAACTATCTAAAATTTACACATCAAAATACCTGGGAGCAGAAAAGTGTTAACAGCTTACTGGCTATGTGAGCAACCAAGAAAAAGGCACAGAAGAGTAAATTCTTCTCATTAAAGGAGAGGAAGAATGATTTTCTGATTATTTTTTTTTTAATGATACAAGCAAGCTAAAACTTTCTTTTAAAATTCTATGGTGTGAATATTTACTGTACATATCTAATCTTCAGCTTCAGAGGTGACAGAGAGTGGCAAGGACATCATCATTATTTAGTCATAGAGTAAATAAATAGCACACCCTGTAAGTTGAGACAGAGAACCCAAGAGTGGAAAAATATAAGGTTTTGATTTTCACTGAAAGTGGGTAAGAAGAGGAAGTGACAGGGTACCAAGGTGATTGTCAAGGGGAGCTTCTTGCCATTTGAACAACCAACCCAATGAGCTTTCATCATAAGGACAAATTAAAATTCCCTGTTAATTTCATGTATGTTGATCTGGATTGCATGCAAAAGCAAATGCCAGAGGAGGCATATTTGTGCACTAGAAACCCAAATGTAAAGGGAATGTGACAATCCAGATGAAAACCAAAGGGGAAAGTACTTCAAAAACTAAAAGCCACCATTCAGTATGCCCTGGTATTTGAACATGCAGTTTTTTCTGTCATTATGGACTCTTGTACAGAAAGGCAGAGAACGCTGCACCAGCACTGAAAGATCTCACTATATCCCAATACACTACTTAGCACAAAAACTTTACAGATGTATCCATTTTGGTTAATATTCAACAGTAATTTTTTTTATGTGTAGCATAACTGATACCCTGCCAACATCTCACTGTTTTCTCTGTAAATCAGAATTTAGGCTACAATCTTTAAAGAAGAGATGGATGAGCATTAATCCAAAATCCTGGCCCTCTTCTCATAGGCACAAGTTTAAACTCTGTGAAGTGAGAACAAACCATGCCTCAAAGTTTCCAAGTCATCTTACAAGTACAGATACCTGTAGTCATGCATGGTGCTTGTTGCCAGATCAGCTGGCTGGAAGAACTGAGTGTTCTACCCCCTGGCTGTCCAGTAGGACTTCATGACATTTTGCAAGCTATTCAAGAAGCCAGTGCTACCATCTCTTCCCCCAGAGTGCACCAACAACTCGGACACACGCCTGCCCTTGGACTGAATGCTGGTTCCCTCTTGTTCACAAGCACCTACTGCGACTCCCTCACTTATTCAAACGTGTTCTCAGTTTTTCTTGCACTTCTTGCTCTTAATCATGTTTTGTCATAGTCACGGCTTTCTGGCTTTTAACTCCAATTCTCCTTAGTCATCAGCTTCCACTGTCAACTGTAGCAACTTCTGGTCGTGCCACTATACATTATACTTCTTGCTATTGAGTTCCTTTGCTCTGTTTATTTAGTCTGTACACTGCTGAACTATTTATACTTCTTCACAGAACATGGTTCCAGTAGTATTCACTACCTATTATTTTGAATCACTGCTGTTTTCTGTTTCAAAAAACCACTGGGATATGAAATTTCTTCTCTGCTAAGACACAGCTGGTCCAACCCAGTGAACAAAAGCCTGTTAGTCCCTGATGGGAACTTAATTCTCCTTGCTTTGAAACCCACCTGGTGGGTTGACTGATATGACACAGCAAATGTGGGCAGGCTCTGACATCACAAGCAGCACTGTCTCCTGAAACAACACACTGAGTGCTGCATGGAAAATCCTGGTAACCTGACAGACCTCAGTGATGCCTAGTTAATCTTCTTTTCTGGGGGAAAGGAAAAAAATCATACAGAACAATCTGATGCATAAACAGAAAAAAATTCCAAAGCATCTGAAAACAATTTAGTTTTTCCAGTAGCAGCCCAGGAAGCATCTCCTGAGACAATTGTTACTGTAACTCTGGTGGAACAGTAGTTCTCAAAGCCTAGATGGAACCTGCAAACAGAAACAGTAACATCAATCACCACTCAGTCTTTCTCAGAATACTTTTTTAATCTATTGCTACTACAGAAACCCAGGAAATTATATATGCTTTCAAGCTTATTCACTTTTCTCCCCAGTAGAATGCCTTTTAAGTACGTAATTTTATAAGCAAACTGTATTGTGACTCGGTAGCCCTTCCCCAAGGCCCAACTGTGCTGACAAGTCTTTCAAATTTACATTCCAAACAGGACTACAGAATCTGATTATTTCAGTCTGAGTCTCTCTCCACACCTTTTTTCTTCTCTTCAAACCCTCTTCACTTACCAAAACCAGAGTAATTACGTTCTACAGCAGCAGGCAGGTAACTGGTAACTCAAACACACCTCTCAGAAAAGTTAGCTAAAGAAAGTGCTATAGAAGTTACTCAAAATGCATATTCCTTCTGCCTCTCCAGCAAAGGCACAGTCCATGCTGCATTTTCTCAGCACTTTTTCCAAAGGTAAACCTCAAGACTCTGCTCTTATCACTCTAATTTACCCGCACCCAGTAAGCTCAGGTACTTGATTCCTTGCTGCCAGCTGTGATGCCAGGCATAGGCTTGACTGGGAAATGAACAGATGACATGGCAGGTCCTGAGGGAACAGGCGTTCCCCGGATAATAGTGCTCAGTGTTTCCCACCGACTGCAGTGACACTACTTGGTTGCCTGTCAGCCTGCATTGATTTAACTCCATGAACTCACATGAGCTGAACAGGCTCACTGAGGTGCCTGTGAGGTTTTCTGTTTTCATACAGAAAACACAGATTCCTCTCATTCTTACCACCATTTCATCCTTGCACATAATGATTCAATCTGGCTTTTTTTTTTTTCCTTTGTAATTTAGGTGAAAGACATGATTTCTTGAGAACTTCCTTAGCTACTTCTAGCTAGTAAGAGCTGCCTAGATTTGTCTTTCATAAAAGGTAGTAGATCAAAATCTTTCAATTCATGCATAGCACGTTTTTCTGGTTGAGGTAATTTTCCCCATTGCTAGTTTTCTTAGCAGAAGCACAAGAAGTGCAGATTTCACACCCCAAGCTTTAGAAGACCTTGTCTATCAACAGCTTCATACTCTGGTTTTGCTTTACTGCCAGCAAAAATACTGCAAGAATGAACTTGGCACAAAGAGTGAAAGACAATGATAATCTGCTGCTCCTGGTCCGACACCTCACCCCCTCCTGGGTATATCTCTGACCAATTAAAGTTCAGTAGGTGATGCACAAGGCTGATTACAATCCAGGAAACATTCAAAAATATTTTGGATTTGGCCACCCAGACAAGTTGTGCTTTAACCACATAAAAAGTGTTTTAATTATGTTTTTTGAAAAAGGGTGATGACCATAAACACATTAGAAAATGTTTATTTAATTTTCTAATAATATACATCTTTAAGAAGAAAGTCTAAGAAAAGTAAGACAAAGTGACAAAATTTACGATTACATTAACTTCGAGCTCAACTTTTTATTTACTGAAAATGTAGTTTCAGTAATGTGCAAATCAAGCCATAAGCCTGCTACACTGGAGTTTATGAATAAAGAAGAAAGTACAAGTGTGAAAGTAGAAAAGACAGTCAAACTCCAAAGTAACAGGTTCTGATTCAATACCCTGTAGAAACTTTCAAAGCAATATTTGTCAGTAATTCAACACAAGCAGAAAGAACAGCTGGCACTGCTGGGGGTGGGTAGGAGATGCACATACACACTGCATCCAAAACTCAGGATGCCACAAGGCAAGCTGTGGTGTCATTATGCTGCACACCTGAACTGACAGTAGGTTTGAAATGCCCACCCAGCAGAATGTGGGCAATACTGTGCTGCAAATGACCGCGAGATGTCTCAATCCTCAATTATTTAAGGTTCCATAATTGTTCTGTAGAAGAAAATGCTCAGGTGCACTGACTGAACTCTAACTTTGTTAGTTATGTTTTGTTCCAATACCGTTCCATCCATTCAAAGACCAGTGCTTTATCTCTGATATTTAATCTCACAATCTTTGTTTACTTTTTTATTAAAACCAGCCGGATTCTTTCAAATAGAAGTAGCTTTCCATATCAAAGACGTTTTCATACCATCATTTATTAATGATAAAGGCTGCTATCAAGACAGATCATAGTAAAAAGGCATTAGTCTTTATTTTCTTCAACAGTTACTTGTACTTTTTACTTGTATAGGGCCTGATTAATACAACAATGTCAGCAAGGTAAGGGAACAGCTTCTTGCAAAATTAAGCAAAGAGCATTTAGTCTTAGCACACCAGATACGTGCCTGAGCTACACATTCATGAACTACAACTTCATTGACTTAACACTGTATTGACTTCCAATTATGATACATAATGGAACTTTTAATTGATCCCCCACAGTGTTATGAAGTGAACCAAAGCAGTGGCAGCTCAGGCTGGTCACACAGCGGGAATCACAACAGGAGCTGCAGCACAGGTCCTGCTGCAACCCATCCTTCTGCTTGGTGTGTACTGGCCTGAGCTCTGACTTTGTGTTCTGCCCATGCTCAACACAGAAGGGAAATACTCTGGTGCCATGTCAGCAGCAAGGCAGGAGCTGCTTTTCACCATGAACTTTTAACTATAGCCAAATCCCCTCCCAAATGCATGTGTATTTTATGCCTTACCTTTTTCCGTGAAGACTTTTAGTATTTAGTCAACCAATCAGGGACAACAGAAAAATACTTTTTAATTAAATTATTCTCATTCAAGCAAAATCAGGGATACTAAGATAATGCTGTCTATAAATAAGAGGCTGTAGTAGTGGAAATATCATCAGGAAAGCAATATAACAGGAGAGCTTTCTTAGCAGGAAAGCAAAGTAAGGTTTTTACAATAGTGACATCCAGTTTTATCCTGGGAAGAGCTATGGTACAAACATGCAAAGCAGGGCAAGATTTGTTTAGAATCCATCTATAACTGAGCCAGCTAGGATTTTCAGGAGATCAGATTCCATCTTCATGCAAGCATTTCAGAACAGCAAGAAAGTGCAGAAGTATTTTGGTTTTGCCCAAACCTAGGAAACCGCTTGGTGTTCAGATCCTGTGTGCATGCACAAGCTACATACTGTTTCACTTCACTGTACCCCTTAAGGATTACTCGGTATAAAGGTCTGCCTAAATAAAGTCCTCAAGAAAAATCCTGTGCTGACCCCAGAAGACAGGGTTGCGTCTTGGAAGGGAAGCAGCAAAGGCACTGAATGGTTAAAGTCTGGTTTCCATGAGCGAGTATCAGTGACCAGGGCAAGCTCAGGCTCCCGAGGCTTAAAGCCTGCTTGGCCCAGCTGCTAGGACCGGGCAAGGCATTGGGGAGAGTCCAAGCAGGGCACTAGACCATGGCTGTGACAGCAGCACTTCATCCTTGCTTCAATGGCCTTCCCTTACAGCCAGCTCCTCCAGGGGCACCAACGCCTGCCAGCCAGTTACACATCCACAATAGCGTCCACTTCGGGTAAGAGAGAGTTCTATATAAGCAGCAAGAAGTTTAATTATGTTTCCCCTCTAAATATCTACTAAAATCTGAACTGGTTTGAGGAGGAGGAGGGGGAAAAAAAGTGGGGGGAGGAGGGAAGCATTACTGTGGCTTTAAAAAAAAAAAAACAAAAAAAACCAAGTCCCAAACATGGAACCACCCACCTGAAGAAAGTAAAAAAGCTTTTGAGAAAAACACTGTAATTCAATCCCACTAAATAGAAACAATGATATAAGTTACTATGAGACATTACTGCAGAACCAAGTGTATTTACTCAAAAGAGAGTATTTGCTGCTGAACATAGCTATACAAGTTAACAGTTGTTTAGAACCAGATACTTACAAAAAGCATTTTTAAGCAAAAGTCTCTCTTAAAGAAAAAAAGAAGGATTTTCACATGATCTCACTTAGAAAAAATCTGTTTCAAATTGCCCTACGTGTCCTGGCCTCAAGCCCATTTTTACTGAAGGCCTTTCCTGTACAGTTCCATAGGGGATGGGAATCTCTACAAAGTTTGCCTTAAAAGGACGTGTCAGATGCCCAGTGTATACCGTGTTATGCAGCTACAGGAGCTAACAATTCTGAGTACAAAGAAGTTTCTGTCCTTTATTCTCCGAGGCAAATTATAAACTATTTGCAGGCAAGAAAAAGCATTCAAATTAATGTTCTGTCAAAAAAAGACAAGGTGAGACAAAAATCAGTGATGTGCTGCTCTCCCACAAGAATGTGTGCATTCATCTATCTATGTTTTATGGGTATTGACTCAGCAACAGGACTATAATCAGTACTTTTCTCTAAATTTTAAACTAACTCTGAAACCACACAAAGAGCACATTCATTTGTAAATTTTAAACAAGCAAGCATTACTGTAATGCAAATCATAGTTTTTATTTTCTGAGGCTGCTAATCCCATTTAATTGTCATGACTGTCAAGCTCTATTTGCTTTCTTCAGAAGTGTTCTAGTCATAGGAGGTACACTGTGAGCTTGCATTCAAAGGATGCACAATACTTATATCCTTAAAATTTAACCTTAGCAAGTTTTATGATTTTCTATCACCAGTGTAAGATTTACTAGAAGTTTATTAATCCACCATAAACAAGGTCACTGTAATACACTTTATACAGGCACAGAAAATGCTTTAAATTTGAAAGTGCAGACACAGGGTGCTTACTAAGGTTAAAGATAACAAAAGTTTCAGCAAACATGCTCACTGTTCATTTACTTGTGCCCTGTGCTGGCGCAGCACTGGCAGTTCTGTCTGTGCTGTCCCCACATACAGGAGCAGACCCATGTGGTGCTCCACCTCCACCTTGAGGTTCATGAGGCAGCAGGAGCTAATCCTGGCTATGCCATGCCATTCATCACCTTCCTCCTAGAAAAAATGATGTAAGATGAGAGGCAGAACTGGAAATTACACCCCTCACTCAAGGCTTAACACAGGCAGTGACACCTGCCCCGCAGTTCAAGCACGGCCTGCGCTGCTCCGTGCCTCAGGTCTGAGGACTCCGAAAGATAACTGCCAACTTTGCAATGAAGTGTCAAAATTTACTGGGGATTTACACCATTGGGCAAAGGAAGTTAACTCCTGTGTCAGTGGTTTACAGCAACAACTGCCAGATGTCCCTGGGGCAGCCACTTTCACCAATCTGTTTAATCTACTCCGGGGCTCCCGAGCTGTGACACTGGGTACAGGGCATGTCTCCCAGGCAGGGTTGTGGGAGAGCTCCCGAAGGCAAGTCTCGTTGTTCGTGGGCTTGGGCAGGTGTGCAGAACAGGCATGAGTGCCAGCATCCAAGCTGCTGGTGAGAGAAGTGTTTCCATGGCAAATCACTTGCTTCTGCTCATTGTAAAAAGAGATGTATCCCTGCTATGAACTCTCAGCCCAATGGTACATAGGCTCCATCGCCATCAGTCTGCACCTCTTATTAGTGCTGTAGTATTAATACTTCTATTGAAGCAGCCACAGAATTGTAAACCTACACTTGATCATGCCTAAGAGAACAGACCTGTCCTGAGATTGTAGTAGTGAAAGTGGAAAATGGATTAGACACATCAAGGTAGAGTAAAGAGACATCCACTCATCTTTGTCCTTTACTGAGAGAGTAAAGGACAAAGATGAGTGGAAACACTGTAGGTAAGGTTCTCCACTGCTGGATTATCTTGCTTGTTTAAAAACAACAAAAAAATCTAATTAATCTGCATTAATACCAATTCTCAGTCAGTATGAGAACTCTTCACACACAGGATTTAACACTAGGAGAATACAAATTAATAGGTTACTACAGCTTAATAAAGCCAGTGATTCACTGGGTTTCAAAGAAAAAAAATCCTCTACAGAATTTCCAGCAAGGGACTAAACTCATGTTTCAGCAATTGAGGTGGCAAACATGCTCTCAGAAGTGCAAGAGGCGTCTGCCCAGCAAAGGAACACAGCATGATTTGGAAGTGGAGGGCAGCAGGACCATGTACAGTAAGTGTTGTTGAATGCAAGTAACTGAAATTTAACATTGTCAATCAAAGTAAAACTAAGCATCAGAAACTGCAGTTTCTGATAAGCAGCAGAGAAATTGTAAACAAATGGGAGAATTCTCATAAATTGGTTGCTGATACATTAAAAAAATGTATCTTAAGACTAACTGACAAAATAGATGGTTTCATTTTTTCATTTTTTATATCACCAACATGATGTGCCAAACATCGATTGATTGTAAGTTTAACTATGGAATTATTCCACTGCCATATTTATGTTTCATGGACAGTTTTGCTGTTGACTCAATTAACAAAACTGTACCATTAAGTACAAAGTTATGAAGTTCACTTGAACTGTAGATCTGTTACCAGTGTCTGTATCTAGCTGGAAGAAATCACAATTCTTTGAAAAAAATACAAGAACGGGACACAAAGAGAAAAGTTTTAGTGCTTTCCACAGTGAAACTGATATTTAGCTAGGAAATGCTAACTTCAAGAGCCATGATCTACTATCAGAAACCATGAATTAACCAGAGCAAACTGAAGTTTAATGCTTGCTCCTATAAATTCTTCTGCCACTTCCTCTGAAATTCCCTTTTCAGTATATATTTCTATTACAATATTTCTAAGTGCACCAAAATATTAGATTTTTTATTAATTCCCCATGCAACAAAATGAAGATTTGTATAATGCAAATGGTCATGCAGGCTGATTTTATTTTAAACTAAACATCTGAATTTAATATTACCTTAAAAGTTACATAGATGTCTACATGCAGGAGAGAAGGAATGCAGAGATCTTATATTGTCACTTATGATGACAGAAGATATTGTCCTCTGCTCTCAAAGCCTAAATTTTCACTGCCTTTATCCACTACAGTCTCAATTTTTATTACATCATTTCAGACAACATTAATAGAAATGCATTTTTATCAGCAGCAAACGTTCTAACCTAGGGTTCCTAAAAATTTGGTGAGCAAACCTAAAGATTTGTTAAAGGAAAATAGTCCAGAGGAAGTATGGAATGGTAAAGCAAATATATAGTAGGAAGAGTTGTATTTTAAGAATGGAAAAGGATATTTTTCTGTTTTGAAAGGAGGGGTGAGAAAGAGGAAGAAGAGGGTCTAACAGCTGAACCACAGCCAGCCAAAACTTATCTCCCTATTAAATTGCTAATTAAAAAATCTGAAAGTTAATTATTTTAATCTGGTTCCCAGATAAAAGTATTTATTAAAAGAAAAAAAAGTAATCTGGAGGATGCAATTAAATCTGTTTATTTGGCATGTAGCAGGTAAAATAGAGGACAAGAATTTTCTCTTTAGCAGTTTCAAGAGGAACACAATAATCATACCTAGGGCTGGTTTGCATTATACACCACAGACTTCAATTGTTTTTCATTAATCTGTATTTGCTCTCGAGAAGGAAAGCAGGAAACACTACTGCCCTCCCGCAGTTGCAAAATAGGGAGATACTTTGTTTACAGGCTTCACTTGTCTAACAGCCTTCACTATAAAAAGTTTGTTTCCCTTCCTTTTCCATCTTGCTAGGGCTTGACCTTTCAGGGTGGCGGCTGCAGGGATGGGATAACTCACCTCAGTTATTTTGCTGTCTTTAAAAAGTTTGTGAAATGGTACTGACCAGTGACAGCTTCCTGACACAGGCATGGCTCAGAAGGAAAGTCAGGGACATGGAATAAATGCCATGCAAAATTTAACTCCCCATACAAACCATACTCCTGCCCATCCTTACTTTCTTACGAAGATGAAACTGGCCCTGCATCAAACATAAGGGGAGGGAGAAGATAAATGCCTGCCCCATACAAATAACATTTCCATGGGAAGGGTGGAGCGACTAGGAAGCAGCTGAATGAACTGGAACCTCTCCTCCTGCTGCCCAGTGTTCCTGTTTGCTCCACACCTTCTGCAGCGAGACAATGGAGCATAAATCAGAGACAAATATAAAAACGAGTTTGCAGCTTTATCTAATTGCATCATCATCTCATGCTATGTCAACCTCACGTACTGCAGAAACTCCCTCATTGCTCAAGAAGAAAATTATTTCTTGCCTGCAGAAGAAACCATCCATTTCAATCAGTTTAAAGGGCTCCCCACTGAATATTTGTTTTGGATCAAATATCTTCTGTGATCTCAAGTAAACAGGGAATCAGCTTCAAAGGGATTACACTAGTTTGACTACCTACACATTTCTCATGCAGACAAGTTTCCTTACAGCTGGGAACCAGTACACAAACTCCATGCTCTTTTTGTAGGAATGAGGAAAAGAGATCCCTAACAGAGACCAGACACCATATTGGTGTAAACCAAGGTAAGTAGCAAAACAAGAGAAGCGTGGAGCCTCAAAAGGACAAAAAAAAAAAAAAAAAGCCCTAAACACCAAACTAGACATAGATTTTAAGCTTAGAGACTGAATCCTGAACCTCAATTAAATAAAATTCTTAAAAAGTATCAGGACATGTTATATTCATCTATTCAAATACCATAGCAAACAAAAGGTCTCTCTGAACACTAATACAATGTCAGATGAGAAAATAAAGAATAAAAACCAAAACCCAAAGATTTTTTTATCCAGCATAGCGGACCCTCAGGCAGCACAGCTGTGAAGCTGTCTATTTTCTGCAGAAAAACATTGCTTGGGGAACAGCACTGAAAATTTCAGACAAGGATATCTAACACTAACTATCATTCAAGCAGGGAGGTACTACAGCTATTTACAAACATTACCCCAACAGCACATTAAAAAACCCATAACACAATAGTTTGCACAAAGGCCAATATTTTAGAAAGCGTGATTATAATCAGTAGCAAAAACTGATCCTCCAAGAGTTGGAAACTAATTCTTCAAATCTTCATGAGACAGAAAAATCTGGAAAAATGAAATTCTGATCTTTACAGTAGAGACTTTATCTGCTGATCTTCTAGAATTATACAGATGAACAGACACACATCCAACCCACAAACACATGCAAGATACTAGATTGGAGGTACACAATATATCTGTATATAACACAACTGCTTTGAAATTTGATCTCTTACAGTGAGAACAACATTCCAAAAGCTCAAAGCTACATCTCTTCTGGAGTTTTTGTTGTTCATTGGAGGCTTTTTTGTTTGCTTGGGTTTTTTTGAAAGGAGATGAGTTCATGCCTCTTTGGTGCACTTGAATTATTTCCTATGGCACTGCCGCAATGACATTTCCAAAGAATGCAACAGAAACCTGCAAACAAGTAAACTGGAGCTGCCCCAAAACATCTATCCCTCTGCAGTATTTGCATTGAAGGCAGAGAATGTGAGCGAAACAAAACTCAGCAAGATGAAGTAGAAGGCCCTTTGGATGAAGGTGTGAAATACAGCAGTTTCAAACCCTCTGCTAATGCATGGGCTTGGAACAGTTCCTCAGGAGGGCCTAAGGAAGCTGATGGCAACAAGAAACTGAAAGAAAGAACAAAGAACTTCTTCCCATCTTGTCCCCATTAAGGGATCACTGTTAAACCTACGTAATTTTGTCAATAATTTTTAAAGTAGAAGAGCATCTACTTTCTTCCTGATTCACATGCAATAACACACAATACGTCAGACTTTTTTTAGGTTTGGGTTGTTTTTTGGGTTTTTTTCAGTGTGTAATGGTGTAGATAAATCACTAAGTTTAGATGCTGGAAGCAACCACTCTGGAAGACATTTGGTTACATGATGTCATCAAACTTTGCAGCAGAACCCACAACCATCCTGAGAAAGCCAATAAAGAAAAGAAAAAAAAGGCAATATGTTATTTTGTAAAGCATAAATTACAATGTTTAAAGGAACGACTTTTCTCCCTGATCTCCTTTCCACTCAGCTGCAAGTAAAACAGGATTTGGGGATCTGCTGAAGCCTGAAACCAGACATGCGTGAGAAACAACCCGTTATTAAATAATACCAGGTTTAGATTTTAAGCCTGTGAATAAAGACACTGAGCACCAACTTATCCCCACTTGTTTAGCGGTGTAATTTTTATTGCAAAGGTTATTCCTCTTATCAGGTAATTGCTCGCTGAAAGGTAGCGGCCACTGTAACAGGACAACATGAGACACCTTTTGTTCCTGAGAATATGAGAAGAACCTCAGCAAAGCCGCGCGCAACCGGCGCCCGCGGGGCCCGGCTGCTGTCAGCGCTGGCTTTTCTGCCACTTTCAACCGCAGCCCCCGGCACGGCGGCGGCCGCCGGGCTCTCCGTGCGGGCTGTCCCCGCTGCCGGGG
>VZTI01000775.1:1453509-1488404 GCA_013397865.1 Struthidea cinerea | reverse complement strand
CCGCCGCCGCCGGGCACCGCCCGGGGGTCCGGCCGGGGCGGGGAGCGGGGGGACGTCAGCGGGAAGGAATCCGCGGGCACCGAGGGCCGCCGCCACGGAATGCGCCGCCGCCGCGGATTGCTACGGCACGCGGCAGCCCCGGGGAAGTGGGAGGGGGGGATGTGGATGTCGGCGAGGGACCGGCGGCCGCGGTCCGGCGCTGCCCGGCCCTCACGGGGGCCTCCGAACTGCCGCATGCGGTGGGAAGCCCCCGCCGGACCGGGATGACGACACTGAGGACAAGGAAGCCGGGAGGACGGCGGTGGCTCTGGGTTCGGGGCGATGCTTGCCCTCGGGCCCTTCCCGGGCGGTGAGGGACCGCCGCCGGCGAGGAGGGCTCGGGGAGCCCGGGCAGAGTGGGACCGGCCGCGGGCAGGGCTGGATGCTGGGGAAACGCTCATGCACACCTCTCTCTTGCGCTGTGCCGTGCCCTGAGTTACTTGTGAAATTCCTTGAGAGGGTTATAGAATATCACGAAACTTGGAACAACACTGGGAGACCGAGCAAGAGGGAGGAAAGACGTGCACAAGTCGTCGAAGTGAGATTGAAGTGTTGCAGGGCGACGGGCTCATGCTCGTCTCGATCTCGTAGTTCCTCTGCACCATGTGCTCCTGGGCACTGATCCTGCGGGAGCCAGCACCTCCGGAGTTTGGTGCAGATCACACCCTTCCCTACAGCGTTAAGGCACGGAAGGACAGCGCTGCGCTGTGTTAGTGGCCGCTGGGGAGCCGTGGGAGTCCCGTCCCTCTGTGCAAGGCACAGGGCACACACGAGGTTTGCGTGCTGGGCATACCAGCGGGATTACACCGGATCCGGCCCAGGGAGCGCTCGTTCCTGGGAGCCAGCGGTGGACCACGGCTGGCTTCGGCACTGAATCCGCTCTGGAAAGCGAGTACACAGTGAACACTTGGTCCATTGAGTGAAGTCCTGACCCGAAAATACAGCAGTGTTCAGTGTTAAAGTAACCTTTTGAATACGGTTAAATTTTAATAAATTTGAAAATAAATATCCTAAGATGATCCACTGGTAGGACTAGTTGGATAAGGCACAGCAGGCTGTAAGGCTGGCTGCTAGAGCTGTGGCCCACTTAGCTACCTACTTGGTATCTCACAAAGAAAACAGGTCTGTGCTTCAATTTCATAGCAAAAAAAACAGGGCTAAGTGGTCTAACTCCAGCTGAAACCAACACACCTCTTTCAAGAGACTTGTGGTAGGGCTGTAACAGTCCTGAGGAACTTGCAGGGCAGCCCAGAGGTTGTTTCATACTGTGGTGCTGTGGATCAGCTCAACTCAAACCGCTTCTCCACTGCACTGCCTCTAAGGAAAACAGCCAGGGCTGTTCCTAATTAAAGGAAGCAGAACTGCCTAAAGAACCCATTGGGAAAAGGAAACTGTGCAAGAGAGGCAGGAAACTGAAGAATGGGGTGAGGGAAATGGCAGTTCACGTAAACATAATGAAAGTTCATTAGTTTTTAGACATTCATGTTGGGATAAACTCATCTTTCATGACCTCAGAGAACATGTGATTTAGGGCTAGATTCAACATCCTCCAAAGTCCTTGGAACTGTTTCCATCGACTTAAGTAATGTTGGATCAGGACACTGTTTGTTAATGCTCTCAATCATTTTTGCTGCAATACACAGTGGCTTGGAAGTTTGAGACATTTACAGTTGGTATGATTTTCTCAGCTCCATAAATTATGTTTCATCTATTTTGGAAAAAAATGGTCCTGATTACTAGCAGACAAAAATATGGCCTACCATTTTCTTGCTGTACAAGTAGGTTTAAATTATCCTCAAATAAATCCTGTAGTTTGTGGGGGTTTTACCTCGTCTGAGCAAGGAACAAACACCATTTGTTGTTTTTATGCTGATACTGAACATCTGATTAGAAAACTGCCAATCTTTCGGGGCGACTGTTGCCTTTTATTCTGTGATCAGTAATATGCTCACACCCTGGGGGAAGAGGTTGTACAAGAAATACTTGAGTGTAGTTAAAAACACATTCTCTTTTGCATCACTCTGACAACACAAAGCAAATTTAAGCCCATCAGTGCACTACAAAGCAGCTGGAGCATACTGGGCAATCTGGCTCATTATGGGTAAATCTCTTATCTTTGCCCTATTTTTCCACATTTCTTATTACTAAGGCTGTATGGAAAGAGGATTTGTACAAGAATTATTCCCCACCTGAAATCATAATCCTCTTTATGACATTGTAATAACTTCTTCAGCCACCACATGTAATATCATAAACATGTGCCGATGACTTCAGTTGGAAATGAGAGAAAAAGAGCTCTGAAGAGACTAAGTCTGTTTTCTTGGAAACGCGAACCATAATCTTACAAATATTCTTGCACATGAATAGCTATAAGCATATGTGTAGTCCAGTTAAACTCCCTGAGTTTAAATTATCCCATGTGTAATTCCACCATAATCTATAGAATCAATGTGGCTCAATCAAACTTTCAAAAACACATTTGATTTCTGCATTCTCCTCAATGGCTGAAGATGTGCAGGGGGGAGACCGATGAGTCCAACTGGTTGAGTCGAGCCTAGCCATCTCCAAGGTGGAGCATCGTCTCCTTCCTACCCACCTGATCCTGATAAAGGGCCTTGGTTTAAGCAGCTGGCTCAGATGAGGAGGAGTGGGATGGTTTCCCTGAAGAATAAAGGGAGTTAGTTTGGGAGAGCTAAACTGTGTACAGGAAGATAGTTTGGCAGGATGAGCTCTAAAGGGTGATCTATAAGGGAAGGAGGAATGCTTTGCTGAGTGGTGTGGCTAGTCTGAGGAAGAGGAATAGGGTCCTGAACAGGGGAGAATGGTGGTACCAGCTGTGGGGCTGGGTAGAAGCAGATGAAGAAATAAACCACTGTGTGTGTTTGTGGTCGTGGGTGTGATTTTTGCCTGGAGCAGAGGAGTAGGTTCCTGGGTGGGAGGTGGGAGCTACAGAGCTTGGAAGTACTGGAGTGCAGGGAGAAATCAAAGCAGGAGTTATGCTGCCTTGGTACAGGCAGGAGGTGACTCAGGGGAGGAGGGGTCCCACACCGCACTGCCATCGATGGAGCTCGCTGGCCTGCAGGTAACTGGGGGGGAGCTGGCTAAAGACAGCGCTGGCCAAGAGCCCGGTGCTTTAGGAAGGGGAAGGATACTCTAGGATTTCTGAGTTACAACTGTGTTGTCTCCTAAGGATTAAGAAAAAGGAATACTCGTGAGTGAGCGTACTGACCTGAGGAGGCCAAAGGAAGGCTGTACTGCTCACTCCCCCTTTGATGTGGCTCAGCTAAGAGGCAAGGAGCTAGCTAAGCCCTTCTGCAATTCTCTTGAATTTGGGGGAGTTTTTCTCAGGCTGCCATGTCAGCGTGTTAACTACTCCCAGTGTTACGAAATGGCCTGTCCCAGGGTGGTGGTGACACCGACACTCAGTAATGTTTTAGCCTAATTAACTTATGTGACTAAAGTTATTAAAATTGCTGTAGGATAAATACAACTTGTGACTCCAGTAAGACTTGAATCTTACTGATGGTTAAGACCAAACATTGGTAACAGCATTGAAACTGCAAAATAAGAACTCTACAGAAGAGCCTTAGTACTACCCAAAGCTGTTCCTAATCTTTCATTTATTAGGATTCCTTTTCAAAATAATGCATGTCCTAGGTAAGCTGGTATAATGTTTATTAATATGTTACCTCAAATATCTACTCTACAACAATGCTGTGCTCATACTGCTAATTACTTTGGAACATTCTGGGGGTTTGCAGCATTGCCCTTGGTACTTTGATTAAACATGCCATGCTGTATGTGGGCTGTATTGCCTCTCAACTACTTTACCAGACCATTCTTCATCCCATGAGAGATTCTCTTGCCTTGTAGAACAATTACAGGCACTAAGAGGTGTTCGTAGCCCACTCTTCTTTCCTCTGTACCAGACTTCAGAAGACAGCATTTTCTCAACAGTCATTAATTCTACCTAAAAGTAGCTTGCAAGTGTCTTAAAACCAACATCTGGAAAAACTAAGTACAGAGACTTCTTTCAAATACCACAAACTGAATCATGGGGCCAAATTCAGCCTTGATGGAATTATTATCTGATATCTCTGTTCTGTGTTTTCCCTACATTGCTTGAGTAAATTCCCTTATATGGAGATGTTTTCTGAGATGCACATGATGCCAAAATGCTCCGAGAATTGCATAGGACCAAACCTAAAATACTGAAATAGAAAAAAAAAAAGGAAATTCAAACACAGACTTTTCTTGAAAGTGTGTCATGCTGGAAGTCCCTCATTTGAGAAGGGATTTAAAGCATCAGTTCTGACAGTTGCAATACTGGGAGCCCAGGTCTTAACGTTGGGAAAGACTCCCCTTTGTGACTAATTTTTAAGGACATATATGCTACTCATGTTTATGATAAAATAACTTGCTGAAGAGAAAGACTTATCTACATGTTTGTATTTTTAGAGATTAAGCTGTATTTAAGCCAAAACAATATATTCAGTTTGTTAAAATATCTGAATGTTTGCTTCTTAGTCCATTACTTTTTCATTGATTCCAACACTGATGTCATCTTCTGTCCCCCATACTTTTATGAGAATAGGGGGTTTTTGTTACCTTGTGGTGCTAGCTGTTCATAAATAAGCTTAAGGCAGACTTTTCTGCTTTTTTATTTTTATTTGAGGCTCGTGACCTTCTCTTAAGATGTGATAGCTGCATTCTTATCAGTGGGGGTATAGCTAGAAGAACAGTTGAATGCTGTTCATTCATGGAATGTTCAGAAGTACATTCCATGCTAATATAGAAAAAAAAATTAAATATAATTTACCAGCAACCTGATTACTGTTGGGGGTCCTGTGTTGTCATGTGCCTCTCCCTGCCTCGTCCCTGACTGGGTGAAAGGCTTGCTGCTGGTGTTGGCTTTTAACTTGCTAAATCCAGTACACAAGCAGAAGGCAACAAAGGACTTCAGATTGCTTGCTGTGCAATCAAAATGCCTGACATATTTTACAATTCTGTTCCTCAAGCACGGGAACAGCAGTCTGTTGGCTTGCAGCAGGTGGATCAGAGTGCCCTTTCTCCCTCTTATTTGGTGGCTCCACTTCTCCATCAGTAGGACCTAAACACTTGCAGCCAGACTGTCTCACCAGCACAGAGGTGCCGAAGTGTTTGACTCCGTGTTAACAGCCATCAGTTTCATTTCACAGTGATGTTTGCCTACAACAGCAGTATAGCAATACACACAAAGGAAATGCCTGCAGGGACAGCATGTGCTACCAGAACTGCTCCTTGAAAGGAAGACAAGACTTGGTGTTCCTTTCTTCATTGCTCTGTTTCATGTGTGTGAAGAAAAAACAACTCAGCTCTTGTATCTCTACTTAAGGCAGACTTTAGCAGGAAAATAACTTGGCACTTTATCTTTGTGCTACTTGTAAACACAAGACCGGTTAAAAGGGTGGCCTTTTCCTTCTTAATTATTTTGCTTCTGATGGCTCTTAAAACCTCCCACCAGTCACACTGTAGCTCCTGAAGTTCACCGGGCCACTTCCTTGGCAGCGCTGGATGAGCCAAGGCTGAGCCGAACCAACCAGCACACACCAGAATTCTTCCTCCCCGTGGCAGAGCAATGAGCCACAGGGGATGAGCACACACACACCTATTGCCAAAACTCTATTTGAGCGGTAATTCTCTAATGACAGAGAGAAAGGCCAAGTGGTCTTCACGTGAGCTGCTGCTGTTTGCAGCTTCACAGGAACTGCTGCTCTGGGAGCTGAGGGAACACCACAGCCACAGGCACCTTTGCCCTGAGGAGAAGGGGCTGCTGCCTGACTGCCTCAAAATTTTAAACACAGAATATCAAGGAAGCGTTCTGCTCTTAAACTCTGAATGGATGCAAATGTTAATGATTGTAACACATTAATTCTAATGCAGAATGACTTTAAAGCCTGAAACTTTGTGACTCAGTTTTGCCCTGTCTTTTGGAGGGGATAACTCTGTGATAAATCAGAGGAAGGGAGAAAACGGTAACTTTGTGGTATTTTGTGCTTCTGTAATTCTGGGCTTCTAGCTACCACTTTAACTTTCCATCTATACACACGAAATGTAAATTTTCACATATATATATTGAAGAAGCAATTTCTGTCTCTCCAGGATGCAGAAGAAGTTATTACATTTACTATTTGGCTGATGCCTGCTCAGCATGATCGCAGATTGATTTCAACACTTTATCTCCCTTTCTGAACCTCCGAAACTGATTTTTATGCCGCTTGAGCACGTTCTCCTTGCTTTTATTTCAGCGCAGCTCTTAACAGGTCTGAAAAAATTCACATCTTTCAAGGACTGGTGTGTTAACACCAGTTTTTTCTTCATTCTCCATTGTGTTCCCCAATAATAACCTCAAAGATAATTGATTTAAAGTAGTATGTGGTAACTTTTTTTCATGCAACTTCATGCTGCATTATTCAAATTTATTTATACAATTGACCTGTGACCAGATCAGTTATTTGATGGTTAAAGTCTTCATGCTCACTTATTGGAACAAGACTATTCTTGAGCAGTGCTGATATTTTAAAAGGTTGGTTAATTATCCAGTAATAATAATCTTAATCCAGTCTTCATAATCAAAATCTTTATATAGAAAAAAGGAATAAAACCCTTCTCCTTGCTGCCTAATTCCGTGATTTCTTCCAATTTTAATTATCTAGGCAGTATTTTCTAAATTAGACTAATTCCTTTTCAGAAATATTTTCCATCTCTGACATGGTATTCTTACAAGTTTGAGAAAATGTGCTGGTTTTTGCCTCTCTGTTAAACTTGAGTTCATAATACTTCTGTGAAATCTCATGATAAAGCAATACTTAGAAATTAAGATAACTTCAAGAGCAAAACAATATTTGCAAAAAAATAGCAAGTGATCGTCAGAGTGCTTTATAGGGTTTTTTGGGACTGGAGTGGTGCAAAGACTGCTGAATGTTGCACATGAGTGACTGGCTGAGATACAGTGGCATTTAGCCAGAGGCTGGCTACCATGGCATGGAAACTCAGTTATTACAATAGTTTGGATCCCAAATCTGTTTGAATAAGAGAGGTTTCAAATAATCCATGTCACTGTTAATGTACTTCAGCACATGTCAGAGGATGTGATTCAGACTTGGGGGAGAGAAGGGAATTAGGAATAGCTGATGCTCAGATAACTGAGACTGTACCAGAATACAGAATGCTGAGGTTTTTAGCCACTTTATCCCAGATCATTAATCTTGTCCATTTTATGCTTGCATTGCATCCCACAAAACTTCAGAATTTCCAGATGATGTTGAGTGTGGGGTTTTTTTGATGGCTTCAATTTTTTTTCTTGTTTATTTTGCCTTCGTGTTTTTTTGGTGCTATGGAGAAGTACTTTTTCCCTTCTTTTTCTTTTTTTTTTTCTCCCAAACTGAAACAAAGATTTAATATTTAAAATAATTGTTTGCTTAAGTTTTAATGCAAGCAATACCTATTTTTTGAAACTCAGTGATATCAATCTGATGTACTTAGTGTGTGCTAGGTGTGCTTGCTCAGTAATAAATGCAGTATTGGGATGGTTCAGTTCCGTATCTGCGGTTCCCACGTGTGTTGACCCATCTCCAAAAGGGGCCGTGGGATGGAGTAGAAGGTGCTGGTAATGTTTACTTGTAAACACAAAGGAAAATTCTGGTCATGGAGGTTAAAACTGTAAGTAAACAGATACAAAAGAAAGTTGTATCTGCAGTCTGTAATAAACTTTCTTCAGAGGAAAAGCTTGGCAAACGAGCATACAGAAATGTTCATTGCATCACAGCACAGTGCTGAACTGTGTAAATGCAGTCTAACCAGTATAAAATCCTAGCTGCTTTGTGATATATTCTGCTTCTTCAATAAACCTGAAAGAACTTGAGGGTGGGAGGAGTGTTAGGGCAGCAAGGCAGCAGTAATAATTTCTTTGCTCTCCAAATAACCAGTTCAATCTTTCCAAAGTAACACTTTACATGGAAGCAGCTCTCTCTGTATTTCCTCAGCCTTCCTGTTTTACCCCTAGTGTTATTCAAATAGAACGTTAGATGAAGATTTTAATGAATTGTCTCTAGTCTGGAGTTTAATGAAAAACATTTTTAGAATTGGGATGTGCTCTGAGATAATTACCTTTTCTTGTCAGTGGTCATCTTCTGTCTGGAAGTGACAGAAGAGTGGAGATCCTTCCACCAATAATTTTTGAAGGTATTTATTTTTAATCTAACTCCATTAAAAAATCTGACTTAGTGTATCCTGTTATGAAGTTACTTTTTAAAGGAATTATTACAAATATTAATGCAGAGCTGCTAAGATATCATTTAAGTGCTTCTTTACAAATACAGCGACATTACTTTTAATATTCTGCTTTTCAGTATGGGTATAAAAAGCACATGTAACTGTGATTCCCAGCTGTCATGCTTGCTTTTTTACAAATGGGTGCCTGCAAAAACAGGCCCTGTTTACTGCTGCTGAATAGTAATTTCTGGATTTCATCTTGGCAGTGAATGTTGGGGAGATATCCTTTAAGCCACTGAATTGGAGGTTAGGACGTTCATTTCAGTGTCAGCTGACATCTCAAGCTGGATCACAAATGAAAAGCAGCAGAGTTCAATTGCAGTGTTTAACAATAAAGCAGGAAACTCTAATTGCCAAGCTACTGGCAGCTGAAAGTAGAATTTACAGTAATGCTAACTGAGCAGATCTGACTGTTGATATAGCATTACAAATATCCACTCTTTCTTAAACCAAGTAGAGGGTTTTTTTGATTTTAAGAACCGTCTGTGCACTGATGCATAGAAGGGGTAGGATTATGCACGGCAACTTCACTGTAGGGTCTAAAATACTTCTTAAATCTCAATACTAAAAAAATTCTATGACTCTGTTATGGACACCTGTAAAAATTATTTGCTGCATAGTGCAAGGACAATTTAATCCATCTAAGAATATTCTCTTTCTCTGAAGTTCATACAAAATCTCTTTGAGCACTTGTCTAAACCCAGTACTGTCCAGGTCATCTAACTACGTAGTCACGAATACCTGATTTTTGTATTAAAAACACCCACACCCCCAACACACTTCCGAAAAAAGAAAAAAAAAAAAAAAAAGGCACTCCAAACCGCAAATGAAGCATTCTGGGTGGAAGAGTGGACTAGTGTCTGTGCTACCGTTCATTAATTCATCAATTTACAATATACTTGTTTAATATGCATAATACCTTAACTGATAAAGTGTTTTAAGTTTTTTGAAACATTAAACATTCCTCAGAGAGACCCTCATTCCTCCCATTTTTGTCTGTTAAATATTATTACCCCTGCTCTGTCTCTTGTTAGAGAATAACAAACACATCAAACATTTTGCTCAGCTTTGTTCTTCAGGTACACGCAAAGATAACACAAGATATGTGTAAAACTCACATTATCAATCAACAAATACATCTTTTTATAGATGCATGCATGGTTAAAGCCTATCCCTGGCACAGCTAAATGTGAGATTGCTTATTTCTGTTGCATGCATATTTCTGTCTGACTAGTTAATGAACTGGATTATAAAACATGTTAAAAATTTTTGGGCGAGGAAGTAAAATAGACATAAGAAATTCTAAACGGGAAATTTTGCACTCTGCAGAATAGTACCCTGAGTTTAAAGATGTCAACAAAGGTCCATCTTCATGTATCATATGCCACTTTCATTTCCTTTTCCACTGCCATTGCAGCATGAAACAGCAATGCAGAGAAAAAATGTTGTCCAAAGCTGTTACAGTGAGAGCTACTGGTTTTCTTGAATTCTTGTGCAAAATTCTGGTTCTTGCCAAGCAGCTTATGCAAGATGACCTCTGCCTCTGAGTACTTCCTATTGATTTCAACAATACTGGTCATGAGACTACCATTAGGCTATCAGGAAGTATGGTCATTGGAAAAAGTCAAATTTGAGTTTCAGAAAGGTCTAGAGCTCAGTTTATGCTGTAAGCAACCTGAGGGTCTGTTAGAAGCCTTCATTTCCATTAAGAAGATGTACGAGACACAGTTGCTAGAGAGAAGTGGTGTCAGCAAGTCTTTTCTGCTATTTGCCAAGGACTAAAGTGTGGGGCAAAAATGTCTTCAATTGGATGGTGCCACTTGGCACTAAACAAAGTAAAGGTTTTTGTGCAAGTGCCACTCTCTAACTCCTTCTGAGCTATTCTACCCCGTAGGCATCCTACTTTCTCTCCTGTCCCGGGGAAACTGGCTGCTGCTTGGATGCAGTCTGTGATTGCACATTGGCTAAGGCACACCGATAAGCTCACCTGGAGGTGAAAATGAGGTTGGAAAAGGTGTTCACTTTGGGTCTGGATATGCTCTAGGGCCCCTTGCACAGATTTAAGGGGATCTCTTTGCTTTACAGACATGACTTGCATTTGTATGTTTAAAATTATCTATGCGCTATTTGTATACAGCAGTCTTTTGTTTCAAGGCATTAACTGTCCTGTTATGACAGGAGGTTTTTGCATGGAAAAACAGGTGTCTGAGGAATTATGTGAGTACAACTTCAGAAGTTGTTTTTGAGACTTTGACTACTGTTCCCAGAAATCCTTAATATCTTGCGAAATGTAACAGAACAGCATAACTTTATTGGAATGGTCATGGCTGAGTTGTAAAAACTTGGATCATTGGCTGAAAGTAGTTCTGTGTGTTTAGCTTTCAGATCACTCTGTTTAGCTTTCTTCTGATATAACATAGAAATACTGTCTTAAGCTGTTTTTATCAAGAGTCAACCTTTTTCTTATGTAGTTATTTTATTTCTAACTGGTGGTCCTCTTTTACCTTCCCTTCCTCCTTTTTTAAAATAAAATTAACCTGTCTTTAATGTACATTATAGACTCTCCACTAGGAGACAACCAGGTCGAAAGAGAAACAACTCTGAATATTTAATATTTGTCAGCTAATGCATATCTAGATAAAACAATCTGATAACTAAAACTCATTTAGAATTTGGCTTTCATGCTAGGACTCAGGGAAAGAATTTCTGGATGCCTTCTGTTCTCTTTGAAAATCTTTGCCAATTTTGATGATGATATTTCCATAAAGTCATATTTGCTTGCTTTAAGAATATATTTCTTGCTCATTTTACTTTAAATATAAGGTATTATGGTTTCCTCTTTTGGAAATGGAGAAAAAGAGGTAATGTATTTCACATCAAACATTCCTTGTATGTAATGTGAATGTGTTTGCCATAATATTAATATTTAAGAAAAAAATGAGACATAGTTAAGGAATCCAGTCAGCAACCTTTAAGTCTTTGGCTAGACCCTGGGAGGGCTGTTTTCTGTTCTGTGCTGGGAGAGGAAGAATGCAGTTTTCCCCTAGAACAATAGACTGTTTGGTTGTACCCACCTTCTAAAAACAAAAGATAAGAAAGAGCTTCTCAATAACAAAATGCTAGTTTACTTCAGCTCCACTGTGCTTTTGGAGAGAACTAGCAGTTATTTGAGATAATCTTTTCAAGGAAAGGTCGCTCTGGTTGATAACAAAACTTCCTTTAAGAGAATTTGAGCCAGAAGTCTTTTTTCTGAACTGTCTCCTATGGCTGTCATACAGTGTTTTGTTGAAGGCTTTGGTCAGAGTTAGGCTGTGATCTCATTTTTGAGCTCTCCAGAGCAGTTCTACCTGCTTCAACTCTACAGACTTCTGGGTCACTTCTAATCCAAGTTTTCACTTGCTAGAACTAATTATAAACCACTGAAAAGTAAATGCCCTTAACTCAAGTAGGCACTTGAGCCAGTAAGGAAAATAGCAGTACCAGGGAATGGGTAATGTCCCATACTCTCTTAGCCAACTATCTGAATTAAAAACCACTTTATATGTGCTATTTTAACCTGTGTTTCCCGTGTTGACCAGAGTAAAGAACGTGCTGTTGGGGGAACACAGGCTGAGATACTCTTGGCTTTGCTCTCCCAGAAGGCTGGCAGTGAAGAGAAGTGGGAAAAGTCTTCCCAAATGCTTGAAAATGAGACTCCTCTACATCAGATGGCCTGGAGCAATTCAGTTTTTCAGGACAGCCTCTTGTAAAGAAATCTACAGTTACCTTCAGAGTATTTACATGGGAGGTTACAAGTCTGAACAGGCAAGTTCTTTCTTTTAGCAGTAGTCATTGCCATGGCAGGTGACAGGTGAAAGAAAATTCCTGGAACTCCACAGAGTTCAAAGGCAGACTCACGAAGTTTATGAACCCGCAGTTGGAAAGCACACCAAAACCCCAAATCCTGCCCTGGGCAGGGCTCTGAGGGAGTAACAGAGCAGCCAGAGATGCTTTCACTGAGGTACAGATCCCGAGCAGGATGAGGACGGGTGCCCCCGGCTCTGCTCCGAGCAGGAGCAGCTCGGCTCGGCGCCGGCGCTGCGGCCTCTGCGCACTGCCAGGCCGGGGCCGCTCGGCACCGGCGGTGCTGCAACAATGGGAGCATCCCCCGCCCTGCTCTTCTCATGCTTCTCTAAACCTCGGGGCATTGATCCTGCGCTGCTGCCCCTCACCTAGAGCAGAGGAAGAGGCTGCCTCTGTCCTCTTCCCCTCTACTCTAGTTCCCTTGCAAAACAGAGAGCAAGATTCGGGAGAGAAAGCACTGATCTAAAATGAATTACCACCAGCCATAATATAGTCCAGTGTATCTCCAACTTAACAAACTATCTGCAACCGTGCAGAAAGTCATGATAAGATAGTCCTCACTCTGATTCAGGGGGAAAAAAGCCCTTGGACACATCAGATTTATTTCAACCAAGTCATTTTCAAGGACCTCAGTATGTGCTGCACAAAGTCCTTCTCACACAGCCTTAACCTATGAACGGCTCTTTAATGTCAGACATAATCTTGGTTAAAACCCACAAAAACTCCCTGTTTGAACTCGCATGTGACCACATCAAGGGCCTCTCTTATGCCGAGGATTATTAAGCCTGTTGGACAGGTTGTAACAGCTGGCTTCCCCACAGGCCCACACAGGGCCTTGCAGTATCATGACAGCGGTTTTCTGCACAATGTTTTCTGATTATTCCTAATGATTTTCTGCATAAAGCAGCCTATTCCTCTGGACCCTTGTTTCCTAACAGCAGGAACCACTGTTTCTGCTGAGCTGAATTCCATCCCCATTCCCTACCAGAAGAACTGCTGCAATGTTTTGACATCTGACGCTGAGGAAAAGGCTTCCGCGAGAGTCTCCTCCTGCAGCGTGAGGAGCTGCTCCTGGCTTCACCAGAGTCAGGCTGCGCACTCTGGAGGGCGTTTCTACTCTTCTTTGAGCTTTTTTCTTTGTTTACGTTTCTGTAGCCAGCCACATAGCTCTGCGTGTGTACAGATGACAGATGTGTTTATGTTGCTTTATAGGTGGGATAGTTGTAGAATTACATTTTGCCAGATGAATGTGAAATGCTGGAGTATGCTTTCACACACTGCCAACAAAATACCTTTTAAAAGTTGTTCCAATGTACGGGATACCATTTTTCATGGCAAAGTCTTAAGTGTATATTGTATAGCTGAAAGTAAGGTCCTTGAATGAGAAAACAGGATATATTGAAAGTCAAATTCACTGTATCAGAAAAAAGAGGGAAACTCTGTTCCTTCTCTTATTACTGATTTTTTTTTCTCCATTTTAGAGCTTGAACCAGTTCAATTTCCCCAGCTGACAGTTTTGCTCTGTTTGATGTAGATTTGGTATGGCTTTTTGTACACAAGCTTTGAAGAAAGTACTTCTTAAATTGGTAAGTATTGTGCCTGTAGCATGACACTTGTCACCCTTTTATTTATCTTAAGAAGTGAACAACGATTTTCAAAAGGTGCACAACAGACTATAAGGACAGCTTTGACAAGACCAGAGGAAAAATGATACTGGTTAAATGCTCTGGGGCTTTTGGAAGACTGCAAGGTACAAACTGTCATGAAGCCAACTTAATATAACTGTTTCCTTTATACTCTAAGGATTCACAAGGGACTTCACTGCTAGCATAAAGGAAATAAAGCCTGTTGTGCTAGAAAAATACTTTGTTGCTTACAATTTTTAAAATGACACAAAGTTTCCCTACAGGAAATGTTACATTCATACAAATTCCCATATTTATTTGTAGACAAAAATTACCATTCACATAGCAGGAAAACTAAATGAAAACAGAGGCAGCACAGACTTAGAGCCACTATGGGTTATCGCTGAACACACCTACATGATAGCAATAAATACAACTACACAAAAATTTTACTTAAATGTGGAGAAATCTTTATTGTCTCATTTTTCAGTACCAGCCTAATTTCTTAACAGGAATTCTTGAAAATAAATTACTACAGGAATGTGAGTGAGGAGCTTGCAGAGTCTATTTTAGGTAAAGCTTAGCTTTTCTTCTGTTGTTACACTATTCTACCGAGATACACTGACTTGGGATATTTTTTCTTTAGATCAGGCCACTGAACAATGAAATAATCTGAAAAGTAGTAAAGAATCTTTCCAGACAGGGATAAAGTTTCCACACGGCAGATGCTCTCTACATACACAATGATTGTTCTCTTTATTCGTAGAAGGCCAAGAAGAAAAGCAGATAAACAGACAGGAACACATGTTCCTGGTCCATTGCACAATATCTAAAAGAGATGAAACACATTTCAAAAGTAAATAATGAGTATTTTCATACAGTAAAGAATTAAAAGTGTGTATATTCATTTAACCGTACATTTACACTAAATATATATTTCAAAAGATATTAAAAAAAACAGCAAAGGCAGGTGAATATGAAAAAATGGTGGGGGGGGCAAACAAAAGACATTATTTCAAAGTAGCTGTCAAAAATACCACATTTCTTTACATGTCATGAAGGAGGAAAAGAGCTCTGAGATGGCACAGTTATTTCTATGAAGAAAAAGTTTACAGTTCCTTGACTCATGGTTATATAACCAAAACAGCTTCCACTCTCTGTTACAGCTTTGTGTTGTATCAGTATCAGTCATGAAATCTGTGCACATAATAAAGCCAAAGAAATTTAATTAGGATTAAACCTGGGATCCACTTATAAACCTCTTAAACCTTGGCTTAAGTCAGCAAAACACTTCAGAGTTGATCAAAAATGTGCTGATGTATTAGGACCTTCACAAGAATCTATCAGCTGATAGCTGTGACTCGGTCTTATTTTTTATTTTTAATAAACACTAGGAGACAGTTACAAGCATACAGGAGGAAGGTGTTTTGGCAAAAACATGTCATGTCCTTGGAGCAGAGGATCTCAAATTCACTTACAAATGTTAACAATAACACAAAGTACTCTTTTAATTTCAGACATTGTTCAACTGAAAAACAGACTGCTTAAAAGTAAAAGGTTTAAACCAGGGAATATTAGGCACTCCACTTGGTGTCAAAATTGATTTCAGGCAAGAAATTTCTTACTAAACTTAAATACTACCATGTAATCAGTACTTTTCTGCACAGCTGGGGTTACATGGCAATAAAGAGTTCTTTTATAAAAGCATGGCCCTATACACCATTTTTTTTGTTCTAAGTTCACCAGCTTGTAAAAGATGTACTGGTGGGGGAAAAAATCTGAGTCTCTGCTTCAGGGCTATAACAATCAGTTCAGAACATCTCCTTTCCTGCTTCATGGCAAGATCCCACTGATAAATGGGGAGCCTCAGTTAAAAACAACGGCTTTGGTGCTACAGAGTTCCAAATTCTCTCACCTAAGCTTTGCCTTGATCACAGGCCCAGAAATCCAGCTTGAGGATGTGATGACTGCAATGCTGTGCTTTCTTACCACAATCAACAGACTGTAATACAGTTTCTAAAAATGTTCTGATTTTATTGTTGATCTTAATTGAATTATTTATTAATGCAAGACTTTGCTGATGTTTTCTCAAAGTCCCTTACAAGTAACATGCTGTATGCAGTTTTAATCTTGAAAGTTTAAGGTATCAACATCCACAGATACTTGAATTTGAAACTTGCAATGATGTACTTATTTTGTATTATTTTTGTATTCTATAGCTAAGAAGCTGAATGCATCAACTTTGCACACCAGAACTGTGGTTTCAAACCTCCTGCTGAACCTGATTTCAAGCACATCCGCGCTGGGACTTTAAATCCTACTGTACAATCTACTGAGAATGAAGATCTGTTTTTTATACGTTTGGCTTTGTGAGTAAGGACATAAAACAACCTCACATGCTGCCTTTTTGCATTTCAAAGAAACTTTTCCATATCTGTGAACTAAATGATGCATTTTGTCATATTTTCTGGAAAGTTTGATTAATTTGCAGGAATGTTGACTGCAATACTGGTATATGGCTACTGACATGTAACTTAAGGCATGTTTAGGTATCTCTATTTGTAATAACATTTGTTACTGTAGTGAAAATAAAGGCATAGGAAACAATGTGTTCTCCTGTGTCTTCAGGCAAAACCCATCAGCATCCCTGCAGAAGCTGAGCTGTTTCAGACAAGTGCATAAGAAGCACCTAAAGCCCCAATAAATTATTTACTACTTACTATTTTTGTGAGTTGAATATACAATATAACTACTGATTTCCTATTCAAAATTCAGCTTTAAGTGAACAGACAAAAATGTGCACCACTGCTGAACAGAAACTCCACTTCCCCTTTCCTTTAGTAGAGCTACCTGGAGTACACATATTGTCTTACTTTCACTGCTCCCTGAGCCCTTTCTCTTCTATTGCCATTTCTGTTCTATTGCCATCCTCTCTCCTGTCCTTTCCTCAGTGCCATCGTTTTCCATCAATTTGTCTGTACTCTACCCAATCCTCTGAGATGTCTCCCACCCATCCTCTTCCCCAGTTTTTTTTGTGATCACTGGTGTTCATCTCTCTTTGCAACCCTCTTCTCAGGCACCCTTCCAGCTCTCTTCCTTCTTGAATGGCTCTGCATTCTTTTAGCCTCCATCTACTAAGAAAGCTCAAGCATTGGTCCCTTACTTCCACCGTCTGACACAAAAACCACCAGTTGTGGATATGATTTAGGTCAGGTAGCCATCCTAACATTCTAGTGAGCCCAGAAGTTGTGAATTGTAGAACAGGTTTTATAAAAAGCTGAATTTTTACAACCATGGTCCTTATCAAGCCACACGCTCCATCCTACTTCTCCCCTTTATTAAGCTTGGCCAGCAGCTCCAGTCCTTTTGGTGTTTGGTATTCTTGTGTCTACATGCACACACAGACGTCATTGCCACAATGAATTCCAATCTAAGTGTACTTGCAAAAGATCATGTAATGAAATAACAGTAAACGGGTCTATTTGTGAACCTCTGTGTAGCTCTAAAGGCCACAATGAGCTGCTGTTATTACTTTGCTGAGGTTCAAAACAGGTGACAATCAAAATTAAAATCATAATAAAATACTTCTCCTATATAGGTTTTGATATGATGCACTCAGTTTATAGCTTCTACTGACTGTTTATAATTAGTAAGCTGCTTCTCAGATGCCCTTTGATTCATTGAAAAGTACTTGCATGCAGGAAAAAGGACCAGGAAAATTACAGACTTGGCATCTTTCAAAAAACCATGATCTGGTCATAACTCATGTCCTCTGCTCTTTCCCCTTTCACACATCTGAGTTCAAACAAGACAAAGCAGATGTGGCTCTATAGGATTTCTGTATGCAAAATGCTCATATAATACTCTGACTATAGATGTTCCTATCCCAAAATGCTTAGATTTAGGAACCGGCCCCTGAAAGAGTCTGTTACAAACCTGCTGAAGCCCACAAACAAATAGATCCCTATCTGAACTGGGGCCTGTGATCTGTAAATCAGAACTGAAGATTAACCTTCAGTTAATCTTCAGTGCGTGTCTACAGACATGTCCTACCTAGAACTGGTGCAGTTGCAACTGCAGTGGCAATTCCCCTCCAAAAATCTGGTCTGACCAGTCCTACTTACTCCCTCGCACACTGCCAGCAGGAAGGGAGACCAGTGGAGTCCAACATCACACACTCTTCGAGGAATACAGGGGAAACTTCTGAGAAAACAAATATGTACGTTATAAAGAAGAGGAATCATTTGGGAATGTGTAAGCTAGAAATGCCACTGTTCAGCTCCTGCCAGCACACAAACTGGAAAGGACGATGGAAAGGAACTGAATCATCTACAGCCTTCCATAAAGACGAGAAGATGAGCACTCCTACTAGTGAGTTTCAAAACACTATTCAAAAGTAAATTTTGGAGAATGACTGATGTCTTACACCTTGAAAAGACCAAGGCTTTTGCTTTTCCCCACCAGCAGAGTACCAGTATCTCCTACTGAACCCCATGGCAATCATCAGTATGCTGTGGGGAAGAGGCAGGAATCTATTGGACAAGAGGGGACCAGGGCCTCTACAAGGTCAAGCAGCTATTGAGGGTGTTTCCCTCAAATATCTATTTACAATTATCTACTTCCCTCAGTATCTACTTACTTTACCTACAAGGCTGCCTGTAGAATATTTGTGTTGCATGAGATACGTCTCTGAAAATCTCTGAGTTCAGCCTTCCTTAATGAGGCAGCAGAAAGCGGGAAAGAGGGGGCAAAGACAATTTTTTGTGTCACTTTTGTGACCTCTTGAGCTGCAATTGTCCAAAGTCTTTCCAGATCACTGGGGGTTCTGACTTTGTTGCCAAGAAGCTGTAAGGGATTGTCCCAGAAGCCAGTGTTCCAGGTCTCTCTACACCATTTATATGCACCTCTGATGCAAAGAAATGCCCAGCTCACTGTTAAATTGGCTCACTGGCTGCCTGGGCTCACAGTTAGGGCTATAAACCAAGTCCTACATACTAAAATTCACTTCCAATTCAATCTAACCAAACTTTAAACAGTACAATAAACTAATCAAGCTGTATATTACTAGAGGTTTAGAAGTAAAGGATCAGAATACAACATTTACCTTCAGCAGCTCTATAAATCTAATTTCCTATTAACCACTTCTATATAAAAATGAAATAGTTCTTGCCTTTGTGTTTCAGATATTTTCCACAGCTGTTGAAAGAAAATAAGCTAAGCCAGCAGTCTGGGAACTGCTGGGAACACTGGCACACGGCACCACTGCTGATAAAAGCTACTTTAGAGTTGGTGAATGCAGCACTGTAGCAGAGTGACATTTACCAGTGAAAACACTGAAAGCAGAGCTTGCAGCTTCACTGGGATTAAATGTCACTGGTTAAAGCAAAAATGAGTAAAGCAGAAAACCTGCAGATTTTCTCATAAGTAAGTAAACATACAATTGCTGTATATCTTTTAAAGAACAAGTGTTTAAGTACTAATGTTCCCAAATTACAACTATCAAAAGGAGGACAACATAAGTCCCCCTAGACTTAGTAGAAAGTGGAAAACTAATTTGTGTTTTGCTTTGCATAGGAAACTGGAAACACCTGCTGTTCTCCTTAATGTCTTCTGCAGAGACTGGCCTTTTGTCACCTGGTCAAGAGCAGAAAATCTGCCCTGCTCCCTGGGGCTGGGGAGGATGGTGGTGTGGCAATGCAGTTTGCTGCTGGGGGGGATGTGCATGTGTGAACTAAAGATTGTGCTGCTTACCAGGCATGGAGCTACCTCCTGGAGTACCTTTAGGACACTGCTTGGACCTCCTTTGTACTGGTATTGCTCCCTACTCCACAGTGCTGAACAGCTGGAGATAGGACTAAGGGAACAGGAGGTGGTGGTGATAGACAACTACTAAAGCGGCAAAGGCAAGTGGAGTGATACAAAATGGACCAAAGTTGGGTTAACTGAATTATATATTTATATATATATATATGCAACTCCTACTTTTTTACTGCTATGCAATACCTACTTTTTAACAATGTAGAAAAAAAACCCCATTATGTATTCCTATGCTATAGGAATACTGAATGTTTTTGTTTGTTTTTTGTTTTGATGGGGGAGGTGGTTGTTTCTGTGGCATAAGAAGAGAGAATCTGTAATGAATTGATCTGTATTCTGCTGTGTAAATTACAGCATCTCATGAGCTCACCAGCACTTGCTTGATTTTAATAACCAGCACTTGCTTGATTTTAATACTATATTACTAATTTAAAAACTTCACACTCAAATACTTAAGCATGTTGAGAGGGAGGGTTGTTGTTGAAACCTTCGCTAGTCTTGCTCTTTAGTATGTCTGAAAAGTCAAGTTTTGAACATTAAGAAAAATTAGCTTAGAACTGTTAATACTCTTTACAGTTTAAAAAAAGCAGGAATCTTTTTCAACAGTTCCTTATTACTGCTATTGATGGGGAGAAGGAATAATTTCAGGTTCTGTTTGAACAATAGAATGGTCATTAAACTACCTACTGGTTTATTCTTTTTGAAGAGTGAGTATCTTATCCGGTTCACTTTCCTCCACCACCTGCATATAAAACCAGGTAAAACTTCACACCCTACTTGCTGTTTGAACTTACCTGCAGAATGCAAGGTAGGACAAAAAAATGCCAAAAAACTAGCTGTGTAGTCTGGTGTTAAACAGGCAATTAAGGTAGAACTGAATTACACCTGGCTACACTTTTATCTTCTACTGTCTAAATCACTTGAATCATCAGGGGTGCAAGAAGGAAGTTACAGTGTCCTACAGCAACAGCTTGTGTTCGGGCTGGTCAGCAGCTGTAGCTTGTAGCACTGCCATGAAAACCTTTCGTCTTCACCTCTTGATCTCACTGGTACAGTAGCTGTTGTTACCATACCATACACCCAGTAAGTGAGGTGCTCTTCAAAACAAGCAGAGACATGTGTGGTCCTACAGGCAGATTACCTAACCAGGATAAATAAAATTAGTGAATGCCAGAGTGGGGAAGAGAGAAGTGGAAGAGGAAGGACTTAAATCAGTACACTACACAGCTGGGGTTCTATTTGTTTCTGAGTATTACTTTCACCATAGAATGAAATAGATTGGGAAGCATCACCTTTTTTGCAGCTATCATTTTATAAAAGTTTGGGGAGAGAGAGAAAGGAAAATCCTACCTAGTGGATTTTTCTATAGGAGAAAAGGAGAGCTTTCTGCAAAACCACTAGGAACTAGACGTAAGAATTTAATCATAACAGCATTAGGCATTGTCACTTCTGCCTTCTAGGCCTGACTCAGTGTTACCAACCTATTGTCCTCAGGGGCAAGAGACAAGGGAAGAGGCCCAGCTGATGTGATTTGCATCAGCATCCACATACAAAGTAGTGAGGGAAGCTCCTGGATTCCAGCAGAGCACAGGAGCTTAGCTGTGCATGTGGCTATTTGACACTGTAAAGACTTAAAACAGCTCAGGTCTGCTTGTGGGTATGCCCAAGGGCTTTACTGATGAAAAGATATGACTGGGGTCATTAAGAGTGTCAGAAGTTAGGCAACGGCTTAGTGAGGAAGGTTTGAGAATCTTCATTTGGATGCCTAAAGAAACATGCAGGCTTTAATTTCTTCTAAGGAGTCTAACCTTAGGCACCTTACCTAACTGCCTCTGTATGCCAGGTGACAGGTCTGTCATTGGGATTGAAAGGTCTTTGGAGTGGTAGTTTCCATCAGCATACTTCCCAGCCTAGTTGCCAAATGTAAAATGAGAAACACAGAATGATCAATTAAGAATAATAATAAATGACAGCTGTGAGACTGGTACTAAGGCTCAAGTCTGTGAAAATGTTAGTGTTGGTTATTAAAACATTACAAGAACATCCAGGCTGTCAGTGGGACCAACAAAACAACGACTGAGTCTTTTGAGAAACTGTGGGAGATGGATAGAAGGTTGGTTAAGAAAGAACAAGATTACCAAAGCAGATACGGGGTGGAGAATAAACTAACTCCCTGCCTACATTACAACAGAGTTGGTATGTGGTTTATTGCTGCTGACAAATTAGTAGGAAGTAGAGGAAATTTGACTTAGTGTAGATGAAAAAGTTGGTCATAAAAGAATTCAGTAAAAGGCCTTTGCCAAGCAAATGAAACGGTAGTTACTAAACTACATCTCTAGCTACAACACTAGGTACTACCTGGCTTTCAGCAACGCCACCTTGGCTGAATCTGAACCTGACTACATCGTCTTGGTCACCATGAGAAACACCATCCAACCTTTTAGAGCCTCTTTACAACCAATTTTTATATACTGCTTATTCTAGTAGCCTGCTTCTACTCGAAAGGAGAAATTAAATCCAAGGACTTTGAAATATACTCATGTATGTTACTAATAGTGGCCTAAAATGAGCCTTTAATTGCAAATCTCAGTGTGTCTTTCATTAATTGGGCATTTGTTTAACTTCAACTTGAAAGCAGTATTTTAGGTTAACTAAACATGAAAATGTCTGTAAAACATCTCCTGAGCTACTGCCTAATCACTGAAGTTGGTATAGCAGGAAATGTGCATCAAATACCTGCCTGAAATATCTTCACAGTGTAAAACCTAGAGATGCTGGCAGTCTGTATCTGCATACCAGTGGTTAGATTTAGCAAGACTGCTATGCTTTATAACATACGTGGAAGTGTGACCAGGGTGTTCATTAGGTTCCTAGTGAACCTGATAGCTGATAAGTTAAGACTCTTTTCCATCTAAAAAAACCTCTAAAAATCTAAGCTAAGATCTCAGTTCATCTTTACTGCTACTTCTGTCCTCCCTCTGAAAAGGAGTGTCTATAGGCACGTCTAGTGAGCAGTCACAGAAAGGGCAGAGCTACAACACAGCTTTGAACCAGCTGACTGGAATAGCTTTAGATGTTTATCTGCACTCAGCACAGGGTAATTCTGCATCGTGGCTGCAGGGTAGCTGTACACAAGGCAGGAGGGGTGAATAAGACTTATTTTCATCAACACTGAGAAGTTAAACACAAATTTCAATACTTTCACTTTGGTTTCTCTTTAGATGAAACAATTTGTATCACTGGAGGTCTTAATCCAGTGTTCTTACTCTTGCTTATTTTGACTGTTTTGATCCTAGAAGAACAAGAGTAGATCATACATACTGTCAATCTGGTCCAAAAGAATTATAAACACTGGGGAAAGATTCAGTGTACAAAAGAATGCAGCAGATAGTCCTAATATTGCATTATACAAAGTTCACTTGTTATAAAATGAATAGAGAAAAAAACGCCACCACCCAGATTTTGTAGCTTTCCACAAAGTTCCAATTAGAACCGTGATATAAGGGACAATAACTTACTATTTGTCACAGTAATTTGTGAGAGTGTTATGAACTTAAGACATTTTGGGCAGGGCACAAAGAATGGAAAATCTTAGCTAAATGAAATAATGATCTCCTTTCATTCAGCTTACTGTGTGAACACTTCTGTAACCAGAAGCCGCCTCAGTCAGTTTAACCAGTCAGGGGACCAGGCATGTGTGATGGGATGTGCAGTCATAAAAGAATAGGTAGATTGCTACAAGCATGGTGAGCTGTGCAGCTTTCAGGCTTCTAGAAAGAAGTGTAAAAAGGAGAGACTCATTCAACTGACAGCTGGTGGGGAGGGAGAGACAGCAGAGCACGTACTTGCCGTGCAAATGTAAACTTACTACAGACTTCCCACAGAAAGGAGGCCCTAAAGTGGGAGGACCGTCTTCTTAGCCTGATTTAACCCAGGTTTTTCCAAATAGCAGTCATTTGAAAATATCTACTTATTTCAGGCTCTGTAGCACCCTGAGGCAGTAGGAACTGTTGAGAAGTGTCCCCAGAAAAGGAAAAAATGTCTGGTCCTAAGGGTCCAGGATGTGCAATCTACTAATGAATGGAGCTTTATGCAGCATTTCTGCACAATTCTAGGTGAAATTTAATTATATTAAAGGATAGCAAATCACTGACCCAATTACATAACCCCTCTATGGCTTGGATACATCTATGGCTATGGATACAGTATCTTGCAGCTTCTGCTGTGTGGTAGGTGCACATCCTTCATTTTCAGTTTGGATTTCAGGTATGCCAGAATGACCAGGATAATCATGATCCAGACAAAAGGCTAGATCACCTGAAAACCTAGCTTCAGTGTTGGCAAACTGGCCCAAAGACAATGGTTCAGTAAGCAGCAAGAGAAGAGAAGACCAGTTTCCTTTGAACTTGTATCTACTGACTGACTTCAAGCATATTATAGGAAAGATGTAACTTTAGTTTTGTCCTTCTTGTATACCAAATAATCCATGTAAGAGGCAGTAATTTTATTTACCTTCAGAAAAAATATCTGTGCAGCTTGTCTAATTTTCTGTAAATATGAAGGATTTGCATCCTTTCCTAGATAACAGATCTTGTAACATCTTGTTCTGCTTTTATGTTTCTTCTTAGCCTTTCTCTCAATGAAGACAATAAAAGTCTCTCTTCTCTGACCAGCTGCCTGTTTTCATGGTAGGAATTTGCAATCTTTGAGACTGCATGCTAAGTCTGGCTGCAGCTGATGAATGGTTTTAAAAGCTTTTCTGGGGGAAGGTAGGTGTAGGCAGGGTGTGCTGGCCTTTCCTTCCCTGGAATTTTAGATCTCTGTATAGGAAGCCTATCTAAGGCAGATAGATGATGTAAAAACTGCCCACCACACATTCACCTGCAAAATGCTCTGACACTTATATTTCCATAATTCTTGGCTATAGAAACACAAGCCAATCATCACTTCTGACATCTTAATTGTTACTTGGCTTAATGTCTTTAAAGGGACTTAACTTTGCAGAGTGCAGATGCTCATAACTCAGAAATGGGCCTCCTGAAGATGATGTCAAGCTGAACAACTAAGCTAACTTGTATATTTCTAAAACTCTCTAGAGGCCCACTTCAAGTGTGGGTCAAGTCCTGCAAGAAAGCAAAGATCTCCTGGAAGTCGTTCAGTTCTATCTGAACTTACTGTCTTGAAGAAAGGTTAGATGGAACTGATTTCTGATGCAAAGTAAACCAAGAAGCTTTGCCAGATCAGTGCGAGATACAAAAGGGACACAGTGCTCATCAAGTAAAGCGTACATCAAGTAACTCCTGTGCAGCTGGGTTTGCTGTTTCCCTTTTGCAGCTATTTGCACTCCACAGATAGGTTTAGGTTGGCATAACTAGCATATCTCTTCCAAATCCTGCCTTTGTGCACCTAATGGTTTTGGGCTCCCTTTGCAGTACCTCTCTTTTCCTGCATTTCTTGACAACTGCAACATTTCTGTGTTTCTCTAGATTTTGGGCACCAAGAGAAGGCTTTAGTCATTCCTTCATACATACACATATTTCTGACAAGCCTGAAATCAAGTGTAAGGATTTGGGGATCACTCATACATACAAATGACTAAGAAGCAACTCAGAGTTGTCTTTCCCTCCTGCAGTTAAACAAAACCAGTGTCTAGACTGAAAACGTACAGCACCCTCTGTAAGCTCGACTGTTTAAAAATATGAAGCTCTCAGCATGGTGTAATACTGTGCTTGTTTCTAAACTCGGTTGTTGATTTCCATGCCAAAAGTTATAGATGAGTCCTGTGAATGCCAGCATTTGTCCAAGCCTTTCTAGTTCTTTACATTACTAAGCAGTACATTTTGCCAAGAGTAGAGTGAGTTTCAATTCACTGCAAACATTTTTGTTGAAAGGCAATTAAATACTACCAGTTGCTTCACATACCATACAGTCTTTTCACTGGCAATGTGAGGCATTTTAATCCCTGAATCAGTCTCCTCAGATAAGTGTTTTAAAATCTTTGCAGCTCTCTAAGTTATTATATCGTACGGAATTCTTAAACTAAGATATGCACACAAGTAGTAGTATGTAAGCAGCTTTCAAGTGGTACATGATTTGCCATAATTCCAGAGATGCTTCTGCCAGCTGCTATTGTGGTTGATAATTGCACCTGACAAAAAGTAATTGGCGTTGTCTTCCCCTCCAGCTCTTTAACCATAGATGAAGACTCTTTGGATCTCATTTTGAGACAGGGGTTACTTTAAACACTGCAAAGGGCTTAAAGGCCTTGCTAAAATGTATCCTTAATTTGACAAGGGCAAGTGTTTCTCAAAAATGTTAGTCTTCTGATAGCTTATCACAGTTTATCAACTCCAACACCATTTCTAAAAATTCTATGTGTAAATCTCACTGTCACTTTAAATTCCTTTGGTAAACAGAAAAAACATAGAATTAGATTAGTAACTTCCTGCTTCCTATATTAAGCTACGCAGCGATATTTTTCCAGTCAATTTCTTTTGCAATAAGTAAAAAAATAAATATACATTAACCTAACACAGTAGTGTGGCAAAGTGATTACTAACTATGTTACTCACATTCTTCTGTTTGCTCATGTAAACAAACTTGACTATTACCCCTGCCCCAATCAAAATCACCACAGAAAGAATATGCCACCTTCTCCCCTCTCCCAATTTTATCTCCAGTTTTCAAAATAGGCTTGAAAAACAGTAACTGCAGAAAAAGCTACTTTCGTCGTTCTGCACATTAAACTGCTTTGAAAACTCCAGCAAGCAAGTAGCTTTTGATCTGACAGGAACTGACCAGTACTATTGAAGCAAATGAGATCAAATTACTCACAGCAGCCTCTCTAAACATTCAAAATATCACAAACATTAAAAAGCCTCTTTAGAATTAGCCATACAGTTCACAGAGGGGTTTTTAAGAAGTCTCTTTACAAATATCTTCTGTGCATGTATAGACGCTACTACTCAACTACGAAAAATACCTTGTAACTGCACTAGTATTTACATGTTTCATTAAAATATTTTAAACCTCATAAAATATTAATTTGAAGTTCTGCTAAAATTATGCTTTTTTAAAAACCCTCAAGTTTAGATTACTAACTCCTTAAGAGGACACCAACTCTAGCGAGAAGCCAGCTGTAACCAAATTTTTTCTTACAGAATTGTAAGACTTAAAGCTACGAGACCAGTGCACTACCTTTTATGTTAACACAAAACTTTATGGATTGAATATCTCCACTGTAGTTCTACCATCTGACAATCTGCCTTATTTAAATGTATGGAATATTTTTAAATAAATGTAATTAGCATGAGAGTGCAGTTTTCTGAACAGCTTGAAAAAGCTACTAAAGTGCTGAGGAGATGCTACTTCAGCAGTGATGCTTTTTGTCATTAGATGAGATAATTAATGTCAGTCAGCCAAAGACTAAATAAATATGCATTGCAGCTCAAAAGTCCATGTGAGCACAAGAACTGAATCTGTATATATTTATGCTGGTCTGAACCTGTCTGTGCCAGACTGGTCATACCATTTTAGAAGCAAGTCCAGCCAACAGGATAACCAGGCTTTCAGGCATAGTTTGTGCTGCTGCAATCCTGAAGAGATGTTATCAGGAAGGAGCGATCTTGTTTTTGCTAGCTCTACCAGCATAACAAGGGAGTGACTCTCTGATGTTACTTGCAAACTTTGAGAGGGAAAACTGGTATTTGCTATTCTAATTCACCAGCAGTGCAACCTGTTCTTTCCTGATGTATTGCTGCTGTATTTAATTTAACATTAAAAACAGTTTTCCTGTGAATTGTAAATCTAAGCATACATATGAGATGCAGTCTGCAATGTGTTGATATTCCAAGTGCTTTTATGATGGGGATTAGCAAGTTCTCAATAAATTAAAATTCTCTTTACCTACCAAATCTGGTTTCCGTTTGTAGGTCAGAGGAAGAGAGTAAAGTATGGAGTATAGTGTTGTTACCACAGAGGAGATCCAAGACTGTCTAACCTCACGGCTTCTGGGAATGCGATCAAGGGTGAACTGGAAAAGAGCACGAGGAGAGGAGCTGTTACTTTTCTGAGAATGTTGTGGCTCCTTCTTACTAAATCTGTCCGTGGCAACCTTTTCTTAATTTTTTTTTTACTCTAGTTTGGAGACGTTTGTGTATAAAAAGTATACAGTAAAGTATAAAGTACAGAGAAATACTAGAACTATGTAGCTGTTGTTTAGTTCCGTCTCAGCTTACGTCAAACCACTGGCAAGTCCCAGCAGCTGTGCCGGGAGCGTTGGGCGAGCGCGGCACCTCGTGGGCACCAGCGGCGCTCGGAGCCGCACTGCCGCCTCCGGCCGCCCGAAACTGCCGGGCGAGTCACACTGCGGGAAACGCAGCGGCTTTCCTCAGCTCCTGTCCGCGGAGTGCGATTAAAAATGTAAAAGCAACTATCACCATCCTTTAAAGGAATACACAGTGAATATTCAAAAGATATGCATGATGCATATTCAAAATGCAAAATATTTGCCTAAAGAAACAGGAAAGAACATCTTATCATTAAAAATAGGTAAAGAAGTAACTTTCTTTGTTCTTTCCCTAAATGAAGACAATTCACTGTGTGTAAAAGGTACCAAATTAATTAAAGATTTTTTCTTTTTGTCTTGAAACCCCGGGAGCAGGGAGCAGTTGTTGGGCTGCCTGCCCTCCTCGCAGGTGGCTTTACCTTGATGCAGAAGAGCTGCACCTATTTCTTTTCTTTTTTTTCTGAATTATTGCTGTGTCAGAAGGCACTCCTGATGCCCATGACTTTTTTGACTGTTTAAACGAAACAAATGTAGTGGCTGCAGTGCAGTGTTCAGTGACGCTGACATGTGGACGGTAGCTGTTATCTCACTTCACATGGGACACCAGATCACTACCACTCTGGAAGAACTTATATTGGGTGTGAGAAACTCTAAATACTGAAAATTGCCCAGTTACTTCAAATGCATATTGCTAATTGTCATAGCTTAGTCCTGGTGATTTGTGCCCCTGAGAGATGACAAAAGCTGTATGGTAAATACAAACTGCAAGTCTGTCTTGAATAGCAACAACTGAGACTTTTTTTAATATATAAGGTGGAAAGAATAAAAAGACTCCCAACACTTGTAAATGCAGAATGTTAATTTTCTTGACAGAAATTATCCTGTTTCACTGTGATATGTTTCTTTGATAGCTGTGATACTGGAAGGCATTAACATGTTACAAACTGATTTTTTAATGTTTTATTTGCAGGTGTTGAAACCCTGATTGCCTTACTCTGACAACAGAATATGCAAAAATAAACACACCCCTGCTCCCTATTCAACAGATTTCTGGTTACCACCACCTCTGTTTCTTATAGCTTTGAAAGAGCCCAGGTAATAAAAAGAAATGCTGCAAGTGGAGTTTAGATCCTTGCGTAGTACTCAGCCCTGCAAGAAATATGGGTGTGGTAAGGTGGTTTTAGACAGATCAGGGCTCAGTGGAACTATTCAGATGAACCTTCACTGTAAGAATGGTGTTAAAGAGTATTTGACAAAAAAAAGTACATGATTTTCTTCATCATTAAAAAACCCAAATAATTTCAGCAAAACTTGGCAGGAACTCCAAACAGCATCAAAGTAGAAATTTACTTGTAGAATTCAAGTAAAGAGCAGGCTGGTTTTATCTATACTTTTCAAAAAACATGCTGAAAACTCTGCACATCAATGTCTATGTCATGTTAGGACTTCAGTCCACACATCAAACAACTCCTAAATATTAAGATGAAAAAACAAAACTGGGGGGGGGGATGGTTGTTGTTTGGTTGTTTAAAAGCCACTGCCAGACGCTTCTGTAATCCCAGACTCTCATCTCATGAAGTACTGTCAATGTTCCAGACAAAGGTACAACCTGTATATCTTGCTGGAATACTGCATAATATGCCCGATACCAGAAAAAAGATTTCTCCTCTATCTACTATGGTGTCATATTGTTGCATTTTTTTTCTTTACATCTTAAGTGCAGTGAGAATTTTTTTTTTTAATTTGAAAACAAATGTTCCAAACTGGCAAGTCCATAATGTAATTTTAAAACCAGTGATGTAGTCCTTTACCTAGTTAATATTGTTGTTTTGCAAGGATCCTAGGAAAAGCTGCTGGCAAACTGCAACTGCTGTGAATTATTATAATATGCTCAGCTGAACATACTGCAATGCTTGCAGAGAAACTGGGTTTATATAATTCTTTTTCATGCTGAGAAAAAAGATTTCTTAGCTTAGTACCTCTCATGAAACATAAAATGGAAAACAACATATGGTCAGAAGAGGTTTATGTAAAGGTTAGTTAATCTGTTGCTCATCTCAGACATGACCAATGGGGGTATAGGAATTCATGTTCTTCAGTCGACAAATCTAAGTTGTCTCTCTGCTGCTAGAGGATGTTGACAGCAGCTGAAACAGGTTCTCTATGAGCACAGAAGGTTCCCCGAGTAACAGCTCTGGGGGCATCCATGTGGAATAGTTGTGGTTACAGGTGGGGGGCAACAAAGAGGCCAGTGATAGCAGGACCAGAGACTTTTCATAGGAGGCATTTTTGATTTCTTTTTCAAGATACTGAATGGGTCAAGGTGCAGCATTTTTCTTCTTGTAAGCAAGATGCTCATTCTGGCTTTCTTTCCTTCTCCCTGAATAGCTGTTAGAATGGAGCTAGACCACAGATGAAAAAGAAAAATATTTGGGTAAGTGTGTGTGTTTAATTTTGTCTTACATCACTGATTTTCTGTTACATCATTATTGCAATTTGTGTTCCATCTGGTCCTCACTTCTGAAAAAATTTACTTCCTTAACAAGATGAGGATGGGAATGACCATGTGTTGAAGCATTCAGACTTCTCCCTTTCATTTATGCAAAGCTGTAAGAAGCTACTAAGACATGATTTGTAAATGTTTGATGATCTCCAGTGTCCCCAATAACAAAACACACACTGTGTATGAGTGTGTGAAAGCACACTCTGAAAGTTAGCAAATATATGTTACAGGCATGTGATCTTTACTTTCCAAAATTTATCTTTCATTTTCACTCTAAATACTTTTGCTCAGTAGAAAGAGAGTGGTCAAAGGAAAATGAGCATCTGTTATCCAGACATCAAACTCACATGCAGCCAAAAATGTTCCTCTGGCTTTCAACATTGAGGGAAAATGTAACTACAGGATCTGTTAGTAGTTGGAGGGGTTATAAAAGAGAAGCTACTTAGCAAAACTAAGTGAACTATGAAAACCACATAACCTTTTAATACTGAAAATATGTATCTTTAAGAAATCTAATAATTTAGGGTTGGAAATTTTTCAGTTAAGTAAAAATGACTGTGTGAATGGCTATTTACCCAGCAAGATTTCTCTGAACAGGAAATACCCTGGTCACTTTATTAAGCATGCCTCCTTGGTGAACAATGAGAGCTGAAACTTGGGGTAAACAAACTTAAAAATGTCATTCCTAAGTGAGCCTGTTTTTCACCTTAGCAGCAGTTGTCTTACATTAAAAGGGTTTATTCTGAAAATCATTGGTACTGAGTCCTACAGTCTTTTGTCCCAATAGGGCTGCTGAAGACAATGGAAGTGCACCATGAAATGAAATCAACACCATGTAAATAATTAATTTACTGTGTGTTGTACTATTTGCTCAAAAGAACTTACGATTTTTGTAGTCAGAGCATTCATTTCCATTGTACTTATTCCACTAATACTTTCTACTAATTTCACTGGATGTCAGATCACACTTTAGGTCAGCAGTTATGCTGATGTCTGTTTATACAGCAAACTAGTTGAAAGCAAGCAAACATCTGAGAAAAAGATAAACAAGATATTTTAATGATTTTTTCAGGATTTTTAGGAGTTCAGCATTTGCTCAGGTTATCAGTCAGAAAACTGACATTCAGAGGCCTTGCATCCCTTTTAAACAAACGTTTAATAATTTATTTTAGAAATACAACCAAGACACAGTCTAGAAACACACAAAGCCAATACAATTTAAATTAAGGTTTTCTTAGATAAAATATTTTATATATAATTTCTTTCAAAAAAAATACTATGTGTCGCTGAGGGAAATGCCAAACGAAAAAAAAACCTCTCTGCCATATTTTTGCCCCCTGTATTCTTATAGCTACAAGTAACACTTCAATGGCTAGCTGGTTTACAAAATTAAAAGAGACTTCTTTCCAGCATGTTTTTCTTGAGCAAGGGAAAGCCTTCTTTGTACAGTCACTTTAACTACAATTATGGTCTTTCATCACTTTGAGTGGATTAACATGTTAAACAGGAGGTAAAGGCTTTTAAGAGAAAGTAAGGAAGGTGGTAATGAAAACTGGGAGCAAGAATGGCATTTGCTGTTTTTAGGTACATTTACTTTGCATTTTCAGTGTCTCTCTAGTACACCGTTAATTAGTAGTGTTTATTTAGTTTATTTCTAGAACTAGTTTGCATCATCCTTAGCTGAGCTTTAGTGCAAGTGATCATCAATACCTAGAAAATCAAACACACTTATTGATCATATAAATATCCCTTCAAAGAACCACTTCCAAACTGCCTTGAAATAGAATGTCATGTTAAGATTTTTCTTACTTGAGTATATTTAACAAGTTACCTGGGACTTGGAGTATGTTTCAGCCCTTTTTTGTTCAAAAGAACGTATTTTAGCTTCACTCATCTTATCTGAGTCCGCCAAAACATAATGTCTAGGAGAGTATGACTCTGACAAACAGCTAAGTAACCTCAGGATTTCTGTTGTGTGCCCACCTGTTAAACAAAACAAGCTGCAATTAGTATGTGAAAAATTTCGTAGCATTCCATTTCTTCAGCTGAATCAGTCACTTCATTTTAAAGCATATTGGCGGTACTACTACCAGTGAGAGTATCTTCTGAGAGTAAAGGGTTCAATTAGAGGATGGCTGAGACTGTTTAAGTAACACGGAAAGAACTCAGCTCCCACTGAAGCAGTACTGATGGAGGTTTTCCAGTGAAATGGGATTGAATCAGGGTCACGCAGGCATCTGACATTTGTGTTTAATGTCCTGTACACAGTGCAGAACAACCGGGCAAAGAGTGACACTGTAGTCCGTACTCAAAGGCCACCCCATGGTGTGATGGCCAAAATGAAGCTGGACGGGATCTGGCTCAGAGCTGCACCTTGGAAGCAGAACTGCCACTGACTGTGCCCTGTGCCCTGTGCTGTGACCTGCCAGAGCAGGGGCTGCACTACCCCAGCTCATCACACCGAACCAGCCAGGCAGCAGTGCCACCCTGCAGCCAGAGCGGTGTCACCCTGCAGCCAGAGCGGTGTCAGCCACAGCGGTGTCAGCCGGAGTGGTGTCAGCCTGCAGCCACAGCAGTGCAGCCGCCAGGTGCTGACAGAACAAACAGTCCTTCTCCAGCCACTGCTCTGAGCACTGCCCTTGAACGGGCCTTCACAACCTTCTACTGCAGGGTCACTCTGTCCCGGAGCTAAACTGGCACTAAACCAGAGAGAAGGGGAGGGTGTACTTACTGTGCTTTTTGGGAGCTGGGTTAATTTCTTTTTTTTTTTTTTTTGCCATTTGAGTTTCCTGAAAAGCACTTGGATATTGTAAGAGTGGAAGGGGGGGAGAAGGAAGATTGTGTGCAGAGGTAAAGTGGAGCAGTCTCACCTTTTATCTGTTGGACTGGATCACACCAACATGAAACTGCACCCGTAAGTGTTTACTGGATGTGTTACTTTTCACTCTGCTGGAAGTTGCAGATCAAAACAGTAAACTAAATGTATTCCTACTACCTCCTGCTGTTCGTGTCACTAGGCTCCCAAGAGACCTTTGCTGCACAGGTTAAGCACTCGTAGCTGGTGAACAACTGACAAGCAAGGAGAGCTATGTTGCAGCACTGCACCAGACTTGGCCACCTTTCCCGTACAATTTCACGCTGTATTTTTCTAATACGTTCAGAGATATTTTCTCCGGAGTGGTGTTTGTTAAAGGTTTCACAAATTTTAATGCAAAGCATTAAATTATCTGAGCACTCACAGAAGAGCAGGAGATTTCTACTGAAAAGTCTCAAAGAATAGGCTTGAACATTACATGAATCTTAACTGACATGTATTATTTCACCTGGTAAGCTCATATATAGTGGAAATATTCTTTTAATATGGACAAACTAGATTCCAAAGGACTGAAGGAAAACACACACATTTCCAGCCCTAGTGGAAGTAAAGATGACCTCAAGAATTATAAAACTGTCAGTCAAACTCAGATTGCAGAAAGATCTCGGGATTATTACTCAATTAGTTGGTGTACAAAAACCAAAGGGATACTGAGGTGCTGAAATCACAGCTGGCCTGTATTCGTCAACTGCAAATTTTCAAATAATTTTTTTGGGGGTAAATTAATTGCCCTTCAACTCTGGGGGGTTAACAAGGAGTAGTAGATATGTATACCCCCTTGAGCATGGGGTGACATTCTTGCCTCTGACGGATCCACGTGTGACTCGTGTAAGTAAATCACAGCAAGGTGGTTTGGGTAAATTGCAAAATACCACGTATGTAAGGGGCGTGCCAATCTTTGGAAAGCCGTGCCCTGCATCACCATCAGTAATTTTCAGTCAGAAGACCGAGCAGCTGCACGGGTCAGTCCTGCACCAGTTTATCGATGCCTTCGTGCGTGCCTGGTGAAATGCACGTGCTGTTGGAGGGAAAGGTTCTGAAACTGAACTGCCGGACATAAACACGGACGAAAATGCCCAAGATGAGTATGTAGCATAACAATGACTCAAATCGAGAACCAAAACGCCCAAAGACAGGCGGGGGCCCCGAGGACACCCGGCCCGGCCGGACCGCGGGAGCTACCGTGGCGGGGCCCCGGCCCCTGACACATGCCGCCACGACTACAACTCCCGGCATGCACCAAGGCACACCGGCGGCGCCCCGCTGGCCGCGCGCCTCGGTGCATGCCGGGACCCGTAGTTCCAGGAACCTGGAGTGGCAGCTCTGCGGCGCCACCCGCTCCCGTCGGCGGCAACCCCCACTCACCAGAGCCGGCCACCACCAGGAGACTGAACGGAGGCGTCCGCCGGCCGCGGCGCCTCCTATCCAGGAGCACCAGGGGCACAAGCAGTAAGGAGAGGAGGAGGAGCAGGAGGACGACGACAGGGAGCTCCTCCATGCGCAGCCGGGGCCACCCCGCGCGGAAGCGGCAGTGGCACTTCCCCGTACGGCGGCCGGCGCGGTTCAAGTCTCCCTTCAAACCGCGCTGTGAGC
>VZTI01000775.1:1438302-1453354 GCA_013397865.1 Struthidea cinerea | reverse complement strand
GGCGGGCCCGGGGCGCGGTGATGCGGCGTGAGGGGCTCCCCGTGTGCCCGCCCTGGGTTCCCCGCACCTCCGAGCAGCGCTGGCACCCGCTGCCCGCAGCCGGCGTCCCGGAGCTCCGAAATGCCCCCGTAAGCACGGGGTGAAGGAGAACCGGCGGTTTCAGGGCCCGCAGGCCGAGCCTGGCCGCTCTGCACGGGCTGCAGGGGCTGAGAGGGACCTGCCTGCTGCAGTACGGGCTGCGGCAGTGGCCGCGGGGCTCCGCTGACGCGCGCAGATACTGATACAGGTATGTCTGCTTACATGCCGCTGTAGTGTTACACAGCCTACAGTAGTGCATAAAATAAAGAATATTAACATTTCACTCCCTGTCGTGGTTCTTGTTTTCATTCATGGTAATACTTCAGCTTTTTATTTCAGTAAGAAGCGTGGACCAACAGATCAGCACTCTTTCTGTCTCCGTCAGCATCCGGTCTTTGTTGGGAGATAGCGATGATTCAGCCGTCGGACTAATCTCAGATGAGACGTGTGTTTGCTAGAAAGAGTAAGATATTGCATTTTATGGTTAGGAAAGAGTTTGTCCTTAAATTATGTGCCAGGGAGCAAGGCCCTCCTCTTGGCCAGTGAATCAGGAGCAACGAACTCTGGAGCTTTATGGAGAGGTTTGACGCTACTGCTTTATGGGATGAGTTGTCAAACATGAAACGTGACAGCTGTGCACTTGTACCTCAAGTGCACAAACACAATAGGTCAAACACATTGCAATTCTGTGTCTGTCTGCCATGGTTTCTCTGACTGGTTTTTTCCCTCTTACTCATTCTGAACAAATTGGACTTTTTGTGTCCTTACCAGCCTTGGAAGCTGAATGTTTCTTTCTCATTTTTAACAAAAATGTGCCAGTTGTGGATTGTAGGTGCTAAAAAGCTAGAAGCAGAGGAATTCTTCAGCCTTTTCTCAATATTCTGTGAGCAGACTGTCTTTCCTATGTAAACTATTTTAAACAAGGTCACAGTTTCATAAACTTCTTGCACCTGCAAGCTGTTTTGCAAGATTGTTATGGCTTTGACTTTGAAAATATTTTGGAATAGGTATCTTAAGACTTGGCCAATCCTCTCAAGGGGTGGATGGCCGAGGAACCAATTACCTATTGCCACTCAGCACACTTTTTGCGATCTATCCTATATAGTAGTCAGAAAATTATTAAAGAAGAAGCTTTGGCTTCCACTTGTTCATGAGCCTGGACTCCGTGTCGTTTTCTTTATGCGCCTCGGACGTAACAGCAACAGTGGATTCCAATGGATATTGCATGTCATACAAGTAAAAGATACACACTCCAGCAATCCTTTGCCATCTTAGGATCTGAAGTGAATCTTTCTGATTCATGCTTCACAGCTTTACAGATTATGTTTTTTTCTTTACATCAGTATAACATATAATTCTGCAGTTGTTTTAAGCAGAGAATATTAAAAACAGTATTACCATGGTAAGCTTGTCTTCCACCCAAATGAGTAACCTCACAAAAAGTATCTCACTGCCTGGTCATTGTTGACATTTGGAAGCAACAAGGTTTTAATTAAAAGTTCTGTTGATGATGCATGAATTTCAAAAATTCATTTTGATTTCCACTTAATTAGCTACATAAAACTAATAAGTAGGGAAAATAGAAATGCAAGTCAATGACAGAAGAAAGTGCCACAGTACCTTTTCAGGACATTAACTACTAAGTTAAAACAAGACAGTAAATTCTATAGACAATTTAAATACTGATTTTGTCTATGGTTATCTTTTCCCCACTTGTATTCTCTTCAATGAAAATAATGTCATTGATGTAGAATTTATCCTGGTTGCCACAGTGGGTGTAGCTAGCAGTAGTCTTATTTAAGGTGGGTTTTTTTCAAGACTTTTCAAGATCTTTCCTTTGCTCTTATTTTTTTCCTACCATAAGTGTTGAAGAACTGCTTTTTATTAGGCATTTTATTCCAAGAAACAGTCCTGGAAACTCAGCAATAGAGAGTGATATAAAAAGCTTCAACTCCTTTTCTCCTTTTCATGTACTTATTCGGTATGTACATACTTCTCCTTCTAATATAGAATTCTTCTGTTAAGGTATTTGGTGAAATTAATGAGAAACTGACCTAAAACCAGGGAAGTTGGAAGGCATTTAAAAGCAAGAGGAAAAAATAAAGAGTGATGCAGACAGGGAAATACCTGTTCTTTGGAGCAGACAGTGTGTTGGATGCAAAGCAAAGTTTTTGACTTTCAAGGAGTCTAAAAAGCTAACCAGTGAGTTTACCTCATAAACTCCTACAGCTGGTGGTTGAACTCTGCTAACTCACTGTTAAATTTGCAAGAGTGAGGGATTATAGTTTTCAAGTAGTATCTGCAGAAGATTGCAAGGCTTCAGGGAGGAGTCAGGGTTTGTTAAGGCTAGTTAGAATAACTAAAGACTGAAGCAACAGTCTGCTACCTAGTTGCAATAAAGTTTTGTGGATATTTTTTTTCCTTTGTGAAAACTGAGCAGAGCTGATGAAGATCCCACTTGCCGTGTAACACTGCTAATTATGCCCTTTCTCAGTAGGACATAGGTGTATTTATGTTTTTTCATCCTGGCAACTCCCTGCTCCCTTGATGCCATGTTCTGGGCCTGGGAGACTTCAGTGCACCAGCTGTAACAGTCCTGAAGAAAGCAGGTTGCTGTCTACTCCTCCAGCTATGTACTGAGTGCTTGGCCATGATTCCAATGTGGGAAGTGCCTTGAAAATTCTTCATCTCAGCATCAGCTGTGCATATGAAAGTTAATATGAAAAGCAAGAACCCTCCCAAAATTTAGCACAACACGTGTTAGCTAAGTAATGTGAAGCAGGTGAAGTATAGGATTTCCATAAGGAAGGCAGTGATTAGTGCTGGATACTGCTCTCCAGTCTGCAAAATCACTGATACTGCGAGTGAGTGACCTGTGTGTCTGGGAGGAAGCAGTGCACTTGGTCTGAAAAGTCATTTGACAGAAAGTGATGCAGGTGCAGAGGCTGCCTCTGACACCTCTGCTACTGATGCAGGAAGTTAGCTGTGAACTTCTTTACTGAAGGAGAAATGAACCACACTTGTTCTAAATAATTGGTCACTGTTGTCCAACTCTGAAACTCTTGAATAGGCTAAAATAAGTACAGGATTTTTTTCCATGTACTGCTTGTGAATGTTCCAAAGAAAGACATGCTGCTCTCCTTTTTATATGTGAATATTCTCTGTGGAAGCCTACTGGTACATGGGGTGCATGTCTTCTTTGAAAGTTACACTGCTGGGTACTAAAGGCAACTGAGCAAAGCTTGCTCTCTTTGTGTTTCAGTTTCTTTTGTCTCCAACAGGAAAGGCTGTATTTGGAATACAAATAATTTTTTTTCCCTTGAAATGAAATGCAGACAGCTTTGGCTATCTGACAGTAATTCCCTTTCTGAGTTACCACCTATAAGTGATCTGACTCTTAACTGTTAAACAAGTCTTTACATTCAACTGAATTACACCTTATATTCATGATTTCTTAAATGGCACTTTAAATAATTGTGATGTTTGGGGTTTTTTCCTTCTAATTATGGGTTCTAAAATTAGGCCTATGAACAAGAGTGAGTGTACTGTTGTTTTCTAAAATGAGGTCATTTTTTCTTGTTTTGGCTTGGAGTGCAGCTCCACAAACAGTTGCATCAGCACTACTGATGAGTAAACTAGCAAAATGGTAGAAGCAGTTGAGTAAGAAAAAGGGCAGGAATCACTTAGTCAGGCTTTGCTACTGGAAAAAGTTGTAATGTGGAACCATCGTGTTAAACTTCAGTAATTTATTTAAATGTATCTAAATATTATTCTTAGTTTCTGCATGATATTTTCATAGAAGGGAGTTGTAAAAACAGATACATTACATAAATAGATTTAATTTTTTTGCAGGAAGCAATTATTTCTTTTTATGGTGTTTCTAGAAGCACTAAGAGAAGTGATACGCTCTTTGATTAGACAAAACCTGAAGGCTTCTAACTGGGTTTCTCACAGTTCTTCTTTAATATTAGAAATGCAAACTGCATCTGGAAGACTCTAGAAGAGCAATAACATCCTAAGTGTTGTAAAAGTTCTGTGGTTGGGAAGGAAAGGTATTTTTAATTTAATCAGTGGACTAGACCATTTGGGATCAGCTGGAGACAAGCTACTGGCTGATCTCACTTGAAGGCAGAATTAGGATGTTATCAGAGCCAGTCTATGGCAAAATTTGTCCCTTTAGACAGCTGCTACTTTCAATTACTTTGGGCCAAGTGCAGTTTCACTTTCTTATGAGTCATTAGAATTAAAGGAATGTAATATTAGAAGTCCTGATTTGTATTTGCAATCAATAACAGCTGTAATATTTATGTCAACATTACAGTTAGTGCTGTTCTTCCTGGTATTAGGGCACTTCTCGTATATATTCCAGGTGAGTCTCATTTGTTTAGATATAAAAATACAGCACTTGCAAACACTTAAACAATGCTTGTGCTAAATAGCCAAAAAAGTGGAACCAAATTCCCCAAATAATGAGACTTTTTCCATACTAAAAACTTTTTAAAATTTTAATTTTTTCTTCATTCACATTTGCTTCTCTTTACACTTTAATTTTCAGTGACGGACAGCAAAGTGGATGTAAGTTTACAAAAGCTCAATAAATAAGGTATCCTTCACTCCTACTATTTGAACATTTCCCTCTTGTTGGCAATGCCAAGTTTTCTGAAAATATTCTTTGGAAGCGGGAGAGGAGGTTGTTTTTAGATATTTGTTTGGGTCTAAATACCATGTACGAATTTAGAATCAGAATAGCAATAGCAATTTGTAAGGAAAATGTTTTTCTCTAACAGGCATGAGCCACACTGCCAGCAGATGTTTCTTTAACCTGCTACATCTGAGAGCATGTCTGGAGGCCTGGTATGTGTGGCTTTGATGACACAAGGCGTGGTAACCATTTAAGTGCGTTCTGAGTGTGCTTTTATGAAGCAGGAACTTTTGTAGTAGACAGCACCGAAATTGCATCATGGAACTTGTTGTAATGACTGGGTAGTGTGTCCAGGGAGCCTGTAACATAATGTAAAATAATGCTCTTCTATCTGTTCAAAAGGCCAGGAGAAAGAGACTGCTGTTTCACTTTTTAAAAGTACTGAGTGTCCCAGAGGTCACTTGGGTGCCTCAGGCCAACTGGCCTGTGAAAATAAGGCCTTTTTAAAAATACTTCTAAAAATAGATTTGAAGTCTATTCTTAATCTCCTGGAAATATGCCTTCTGCTCTGTAATGTTAAATGAAATTTGCAGGATACTTGGGGGTTAGGATGTAGGATTCTCTACATATTCACTGCTGCATTTTGACTGGGGTTTTCCCCAGCTTTCCATGTAAGCATCTGTAAGGAGGGTGAGGAGAAATGCACATTGGTTTAGCCTTTCGTGGGTTCCTGCTGTCAGAAAACTGGCCATTGCTTGGGCAGGGAGATAGATGAGACCAGGCTATCGGCTTGTCTTGGGTGCACATCTTTTCCTCTCTCGGACTGAAACCCAGGCAGCTGTGGGGCTGCTGCTGCTGTCATGGCCCTGGATTTCAGTGCTCAGCCCTCAGCAATCTTAGGCTTGAGGAAAGGGCGTCTCATCCTTCTGCATTCTCACCCACCTCTCCTTATGAGCATTCAAAATGCAGCAGAACTGAGACCCTGCTCTGTAAGGAAAGGCTACTCAGTTGAAAGTGAGGGTGGTTTTCTGACCTGTTTATGTTTCTAAAGGTCTAGCATTGAATTAATGCCATGCTGGAGCTGGAAATAACTGGTCATATTAAAAGAGAAGGGAAGATGTCTTCTGGTTTTGCTCTACACTGTCTTTCATTTTCTTTTCCTCCCATCTTTTCTTTAAGCAGTTGTGTTTAAAAATATGTCATTTATTGACTATTGTTTTGGGGATGTTGCCAGGTGTGGCTGTGGATTTGGGGACTTGATCAAGTAGTATTTAAGTCAATTGAATGTAATGACTCCACCAGCTCTCATGGAGTTTATCTCTTATGGAGATAAATTGAATTCTTTGCAGAGTCTGCAAGGGCTGCCAAAGGTATCTCAGTGTTTTAATTTCTGTATGTTTGTGTATAATTCTTGCAAGACAAAATATTAAAATTTCAAAATCTGAAATTCTTTTCTTTCTTCTATCTGTTTAGTTAAAAATATGTAAAACCCCATAAAAATATGTAAAACACAGCAAATCCCATCAGGAAAAAGATGTCACAGTGTAAAGTCCAGCTATTGCCAATATAATTTACCTTCTGCACTGTACTTTAATAGTCTTTAATTATGTGATAATACAAGTTTTAAAACCAGATACCCCTCACTTACATTTTTTTCGTCAGCCACAGGTGATGTGTAACACTGTTCTCTCTCTGTCTGACAGTACAAGAAAAGAATGTCCTTGCCTTTATTACAGTTTTAATGAATGTTAGGAAATTATAAACCCTTTGCGTTAGTTACTGTGAATTTAATGCATCGTTAAGGTGTCAAGAGAGTTAGCTGGTCGACTCCAGTGCCTGTGAATTAAACAGTGATAATGAGACTATTGCTTAGAGTTAAGTTATGGTATTAATTATTTTGCTGATTTGTGATTAATATATTACTGAAAAGAAAGAGCTTTACACATGTGGAAACACAAGTTTTGTGTCAGCTTCCACTTTACTAACACTGACTAAAGCAAAAAAATAATAGAAATAATTTCCAAAAAGAAACCTTACATGTGATTTCATACTCTTTTTAGAATACTTTGAAAGGAAGAATATATTGTCTTTTTGATTGTATCTTTGTGTTTGAGGACTGGTACAATTGTAAATACAAGCAATTTGTAAGTAGCTAATAGTCAAGCCAAGAGCTTGTATAAGTCTTGATGATGATGATGATTATTGTTATTATCATTATTATTATTTAATTGATGAACTGTTTGTAAGGTATACTGCAGTCACCTTTAAAGAGTACTGTACACACAAAAGAAAAAACAAGTTTGTTCCAAGTGAAACTGAAGAGTGCATATGTGTGGAGTACGGTGTGGCCAGAACTCACCTGACCTGGCACTGCAGAACGTGGCATTGGACTGGAATGTTTTGGTCTGTGTATGTGCAGGTACAGTTGTCCAACATACCTTGAATTGTAAAGATTCCACTTGCAGTGGTGAGATTCCTGTTTCCACTGGGGCATAATTTCCACACAGAAAAAGAGGGCATCGCCAGAGGCACTCCAGATGTGTGATGTCCCTTATTCAGCAAATCAGATGAACAGGTGCTGAAATGTTGGCTCTTCAAGCGGTCCCAGTAGAGTTATTACAGAAAAATGTGTATGTTTACAACAAAATAAAAGGAAGTTGGCAACACTAAAAAAACCCTACAACCAAGGTATTCTAATTTGTGTATATGGCAATGCAATTTTTCTGCATTTTATTCAGTTAGACAATACATTTGGTGCAATTCACAAAGTGACTTTTCAAATCCACTTACAATGTTTGCATGATACATTTTCATGGCAAAACTCTTCCACCTTAGCATTTTTAAATCTGTATCTATCTATCTATCTGTCTCTCCATCTCACATATAGAATTAGGATTATTTTTGTATTTTCTTTATTTTTAGATATTCTTGGGTTTTATAGTCAATATTTTTCTAGTATTTGTCTAGTCAGTAATGTATGGTGCTGAATAGTGTCGCTGAAGTAGAAGCCTAAACAAAATTCCTCATTGATTTGAAAGGCAAGCTTTCTTCCTGTATTTTAGCACTGCTGTATTTAATGTAGTTTCTTGTCTTTTTGTATGTTCTTATCAGGACTGCTGTCTTAGATCTTAGATTTCAAAGTTAGCAGTATGGAGTATGATATCCTTCCTGTAACTAGAATTGTAGAGAGGAACAGAAATATGTCTGTATGAATTAACATGCAGGTCAAGGCCTTGGGGGGGCGGGGAAGCACTAGACCTCCTGATATCAATAAAGACTAACAATTAAACCCGAGGTAAGAATCTATAATAGTGCCAATGCAAAATTAGAAAATAATTACAATATTAACAAGTAGCAGTGCTAAAAGCAGAGGCTTTGCTAGAATTCATTATTAGCAAGAAAGGAAAAATGAATAATACATTCTGGACCTCCTAAACTGACAAACTTAGGACATAAATTATATTTACTTTTGAAATAATGTATTACACCACTTTAATATATATCCCCAAATATGAAATTTAAAAGTTTTAATATTTAAGAAATAGCAATTTTTAAATCATGTTCTCTGAAAAATATATAATTATTACAAGTATTACATTTGAGAACTATGTGGAAAACATTTCTTGCTTTCTTATTCAGTTTTTTTAATGGATTTCAACAGTACTTAGACATACGTGAAGTGAGTGTGGACCAGGTCTAACTGTTTCCTTGTGTCATCAAACAATTTTCCTTCCTTGTTTTCTCAAGGCTTTCACAGATCAACAGAGGATCAAAAAATCCCTAAATGTGATGGAAAGTTTTTAGAAAAATTTTAAGAATTGACAAAGCACTCAGAGGAAATTATATTGTCTGAAGAAGCTGTTGAACCTGTTCAGGCTAACACATCTGCCATTAAAATATCCTTGCAAACCATTCTTTCCACGCTGTGGTGTGTGCTGAAAGAGGCACAGTGACATGCAGTGCAGCTGCTGTGGTGTGTGCCAAAGTTTAGACTGAGTTAAGCAAGGCTTGGAAGCTATCTTTGGCATACAGATGAGTGATGCCATCCAAAGCACGTGCTCTGCCTTTTTACCTGAAAATCTGATGCTATCACATAAAACAAAATATCTCGTCTCAACAAGCACTGTTTTATTCTCCACTTGAATTATGCCGATTTTAATTACCAGTTAGAATGTTAAAACCCGGATTGCTTTCTGACCTTCTGTATGCTGAATTGTTGGGAAACATTTTGTTTGGTTTTAGCACTGTTTGGCACCAATTTTATTCTTTGCAATTGTGTGCCATTACAAAGTACATCTTCTTCCATTTTCTGCTGTTCTGACATCATCAAATTCTAGTCACTACCCTGTTCTACAGTGCTCTTGTTGCTAAGAGCTTCGACTCACAAAGCAAAAGGAAATATGTGCATGTGAAGAAAAGAATTTGGTATTATTTCAAGATTCCTCCTGCTGTTTGTGATGTGCTTCATGTCAGAAATTAGGGAACCAAGAAGTTTTCTGAATCTCAGAGCTCTCTGGCTTAAGCCTTTGGGAATGAAATGGTTTCTCTAGGCCTTTCTGGTATGCAGGTCCCAAAGATGCACCCAGTTACAGCTTTGTTTGCTAAAGAGCCAAAGACACATTTAACAAAGCTGCAGTACTGCCTCCATTATACTCCTTTGTGCAGGCACATCCGAGGGAAGAAAATGCATGGATGAATGTGAGGTAGATGGTGAAGGAATCCAGGGGACGATAACTGTGGGGAGGAAGAAAATAAAGTGACAGAAAAGGAAAAGGTGATAGGAAAATAGATTTTAAAGTGGAAGAGGGGTAAAAGAGGGGACAGAATGACCTGGAAAAGAAAAAGAGAGATGGCATTCCTGGGAGTTCTGTGGATCATACTCAGCACATCTGTCTTAATGTGGTTTGATGTCTTGTCATAATGCTGACGTGGTGCATCAGTGTAGTGGTTTGTAGTGCAGCATGGTAGGCTCACAACGTGCTGTTTTACAGGTCCTCAGTAACTTCTGAACAGTTATAATCAGGACAATAATACCAGTGGAGAGGGTAATGCTGCAGGTGAGGTGTAAATAGATGAAAGAGACAGCGTGTGATGAAAGACATAAATGGAGAAGACAGAAAAACTGGGAGAAAACTGAAGAAGGGACAGGAAGAGGTTCATGAACAGACAGCTTTCCAGAAACAAGCCTTTGTTCTCTTATGGACAGTAATTACTACTGGCAGAAGTACTCTCTCAGGTGGGAGGTGACAGGAGCTGGGAAAGTTAAACTCACTGACCTCAGATGAAAAATGGAGCGTGTGTTTAGAGGGAGTAAACTAAGGCAGGGAAAGTGAAGGCACTTTACTACCTAAAAATGTGGTCGGATATGGTACAGTGACCTGTGCTGGAAAGGTGTGACACACGTTCTGTAGCACTCATCTGAGTAGGTGTAGCACAGTATGCATCAACTCACAAAATGTCTCTGCTGTTAGGAAAGCCAAGATAACACTTTCCCTTCAGGAAAGCATACAGCTCAGCAACTGTTAACTGGGTACGTGCAGGGTGTTTAAAAAAAGCCCAGAGCACACAGATTTGTTCTTTTGTCTATGCAAATTGTTTTTTGGAGGGGGAGGATTTTTTAGAAATGGAGTATTTTTTTTTCTTTTTCATTCACTATTTTCCAGGATTTTTTTTTTACTAAAACCAAATTCAGATCCTTTCTTTTCAGTCTCCTCTTTTCAATCTTGGGCTTTCTGAATTAAATGCTGCAATATTAGCTGCCTGCAGTTCCTGCGATTGGACTCCATGGGTGGCCCGAGTAATTTTCAGACAATGGAGCTGGTTTTTTTCTCACTCACACCACTGTAACTCATTGGCTTCAGTGAAGTTGCTCTTGATTCACAGTGTTGTGAAAGAAGAGTTGTGCTTGCTCTTTCATATGTTCTTTAATCTCCATTATATTTTTGCTTACATGTATAATTGATTTTCTGAGAATATCTCCTGCTGCTGACAGGTAGACCTAGGACCTTCCTAAGACAGAAATAAATGTAAGCATTTTTAGGTCACTGAATTCAATCCACTGCTTCTACAACACCATGTTATATAATTTCTTTCATAAACTGCTCAGGCTTTAAACATTCATTAAGATCTGTTCTTACTACAATGGGTAAATTCAGACAGAAAGGTTAGTTACATCCTGTGTAAATTTAAAACCACAACTGAAATAATTTTCAAATGCTCTAGAAGTATTTTTCTTTCTCACCTATGTCTCACTTTTCAGTACAGCAACCATGATAAAGGCTTCATTCTTGGCAGAGAGGGGCTCAGCTCTGGGAAAGCACGATTCTGAAATTACAGGCATACTTTGGAAAGGTTACTGTGTATTTTTCTTTCATGGTCACATCCCTCTTGCAGATTTTAGTGGGAGCAGTCATCTGACAACAAATTTTTACCATACCTGAAGTGCCACTCTGAAAGTAATTCCAGAAGGAGAAGGGTACGGAACAGATGTATACAACTTAGCTGAGGGTAGATTACTGCAGACTTTGACTTACTTAGGTTGGGCTGCCTTCCAGTTACTACCCTGTTGTAACAAATCCCATCCATTTTATCCAAATTTGTTCTTCTTTTATGGAATTAATGGGTCTAATTGACATGAAGCTGAAAATCATCAATATAATCAAGAAGTTTTATTGTAATTAAAGGATAAATGAAAAGTACAGCCCCATTTTTCTCTTACATAGTGTAAATAAGATGATTCAGCTGAAGCCAACAGAATTATGCTGCTACCTGCAAGTGCTACTGTGATACCTCCCTGTCCTCCCTACCTTTCCTATGCATATGTGTTGATATGGAATATAATGTTATTTTTTGCCCCGTGTTGCTAAATCTCTGTTCTGCAGCCCAGCTTAGCAACAAGGCCATTGCCTGTACATCTGTTCTGAAGTTTGACTTCAGAAATTGCAGTTGTTACTGAGGACAGTTCTTGACCATTGCCATTTAGCAGTGGCAGCTTTGGTTTGCAGCAGCTGGAAGGTGGTGGCTGGGTATCACAAGGGAGGGAGGAAGAGGTGTATTAGTTGTGAAAGACAAACTGTGGTCACTGTATAGCAACCAGTTTGCTGTGATACTGCTCTGGTGGCTCTTCATCCCACCCTTTGGCTACTCTTGCACCAGTTGCATCATGGAAGTACAGTAAGCCTTATACTCTAGGACTTGCTGGAAATGCTCAAAGTAATTGTGTGGTATGTTCATGCAACACTTTGTAGGAGTGGTAGAGCACTCCCTGAGTTTTGTTGGCATTACATTGCCTATGCAATATGGGCCTATGGTGTTTGCTCTGAGGGTCTCTGGGATTGCTGGACATGGGACATCCGAGGTGAGACTGCTGCACGTATGCAATAACATGATGAGATTATTAGATACCAAGAATCCCAGACATACACAGTTCTCAAAATCTCCCTGGAGAACAATTCTTGTTGGAAAAGAGGACAGACAATGAATCTAAGGCAACCTGAATATGGTAGCCATATCTAACCATGTCTACAGGTCTCCCTTCTAATGCAATGCCTTCGTGCTTCCCATAGCCAGTTCTTTTTTATCTGCGAATTTTCCTTGTCAAAAGTGTGAGAGGTGCCCTGCTGTATGCTCATGTGGAGAGCAGTTGCTAGTCAGAAATCCTCAGTGCTGCATCACCATTCTCAGCTTTACGGTCAGCAGCTCTCAACCCAGCACATGTTATGGGGCTGTTGAAAGAGGGCATTGCCTCTGGTCACGATCTGCTGCGTGCTCAACAACGTGCTAAGCGCAGGCCAAGGGGAGAGCAGCGAGGCAGGTCAAACTCGTTTCTTTCACCCACACAGCACACTGGGCCAAAGGAATTGTTTGGTAGGCTGTGTGCTACACAGGCCTGATACAGAGGTTTGGGGAGAGTCTGGTTTTGTCTTCTCCTAGGTGCTTCCTAACCTATAAGTGCATAATGGTGATGGATTGTTTTGAGGCTTAGAGGTCTGATAAGTAGTCTTTGGCAGAGATACTCGTTCAGTTTAAGACATTACCACTCTCAAGTGTCTGTTTTACTCTGCTGTTAGGTATTACCACACTCTTATGGTGGAGACTCCAGGTCACAGGCTGGCATGTTAAAAAAAAACCTGCTTTCATTGTTGTACTCTCCTAGAATGACCACGACCTCAGGCAGTTGAGAGAAATCACATCTTAAAACACAGCAGGTAAATGTGCCAGAGCTTGTTGTTCAGAGCTTTTGGCCTTTGCTTCTTAACCATGAGTGGAAAGAGTCTTTGCCAGTGCCTACAGGTCTGGCCTGAGGACAACCATTCTTGCCTTTGCTGCCACTGCAGGTCACCCCAGCATTCCAGTGCTTGTCCATATGGAGTACTGGTGTCACAGCTGTTACAACTTAGAAGAGCAAGGAGTATGTGTAAAGAAACTTCAAAGTCACTGATATTGTATTAAGCAAAATTGAGGGCTGTTCTTTGGAAAGTGAATTAATGAAGAAAAAATTCTCATGGAATTTTTATGGTTTATGTCATCTTGAAAGTGGTTTATGATCCTACCATGGAGTTCTTAGGATTTAATGGCTGTTCTGATTCACTAAAAATTGCAGATGTAGTAGAAAATAGGTTGAAATATTCGTTTATATCAGGAATAAAATGACATGACATCAGAGTAAAATATGAGGTTTTAATCTTAATTTCACTAAGAGATTGTGTTGATATGGTATTGCTGTCTTTATTTGTCCATCTGTTTTTGAAATGGAAGGAGATTGGAAGCAGGAATGGGATCCCCTTCGCTTGTCTGAGGACATCCTGTGAAATTTTGTTAACAAAAATCAATGCAAAAGCGGGTTAATCATAAGACACAAGTCCACACGAAATCAAACTTCAATAATTCCGATGTTTACACAAACACCTGGTAAATTGGTTCATGTTCAGCAATGGATTAAGCCAAGCTGGCTGGAAACAGTTAGAGATGCTGGCGGTATGCCCTGCCCACCTCCCACAGGTTCCCACTTCTGCAGCAGGAGTGGCTCAATGCCTCCTTAATCAGCACCTGGGTTTCTGCGTTCTGCAGATTGGCGCATTAAGGCAAGCCAACATCAGTTTCTGTTCAGGCTTAAGCCAGAGCACTCCTGCTGTGGGAGATGTCTTGCAAGAGAGATCAGTGTACATAGTGGGGTAGATGACTCGTCAGCTGCACTTTAATCTATAGGGTGAGATATATATTAATACCTTCATCATTATTTTGTTAGAAGAGAATTTTTAATTTATTGATCTGAAAGATCAGAAATCATTGTTGGAAATGTAAGGTTGAGGGGGTTTAGGATAGCAGAAGGATGCCAAGAAGAACAGTCATGACCATTACATTTTCTAGTTGGTGAAAGACTATGTCTGTCTATCATATTTAATTTTGTCAATGTAATTTTGCTTCTGTTTTTCAACACAGCTCAAAAATGTAAAATAAAAAAATAATTTGTCATAAATCACAGCATTGAATTTCGAAAAGAGCAGTATCGGCAATACGTGTTCTCTCAATAGTGGGTGTGTTCCCCATGACTCTGTGCTGTACAGTGCTCCAAGGAGTGCATAAATGCATTCCTAGGGCACGAACGGTCACATCAGCATTTTCCCCGTGACACATTTCAGACAACTGGGCTGTGTATTTGAAAGACACACGGACTAACATGTTGTTGGAAGGTGAGGTGCTGTGCCTGACTGGCCATTCTCCTGCCCCAACACAAACACCATGTACAGTCAGCAGCGTTCAGGGCCCCGTGAGCCCATGGTGGCAGCTCGCAGGGATGGCGGTGGCAGCCAGGGTGGCCGGCGGGGCTCGCTGCCCGCGCGGGCGGTCCCGGCCGTGCGCTCTCACCGCGGCTGAGTCCGTGCCGCGCTGAGGAACTGCGGAATGCTTCCAGGCGATTGCCGTGGGCTATCGAGCCCCGCTCTGCGCGGCCCTTGGCGGGGGCGGCTGCGGAGAGGGGGCGGCGGCCGCCAGCGCGGGGCGGGCGGGAGGCAGAGAGGGAGGGTCCGGGGAAGCCGCGTCCCCTCGGAGGCGGCGAGCGGAGCCCGGCGGCAGGTGGCGGCGGTGGCTCGGCCCCTTTAAGGCTACGGCTGCCGTAACGCGATCCCCGACGGAGCATCCTGCGCCCAGGAAGGGCTGTCCCGTCCCCGACACCGCGGGGAAGGCATGGAGGAGGAGGAGGCGGCGCCGCAGCCCCCGTAGCCCCGCTCCCAGGTACGGCGGCTGGGGAAGGAGGGCGGTGGGGCGCTGAGAGGCCGGGGCTGGCGGGGCGGGGGCGGGGGCGGTGCGGCCCCTTTCCCCCGCCTCGCGGGG
>VZTI01000775.1:1407918-1437623 GCA_013397865.1 Struthidea cinerea | reverse complement strand
CGCGGGTGACTGGGACGGCCAGGTAATGCCCGGCTCGAGGGCAGCGCCCCTCGGGGTCACCCTGGGGGCCCTCCGCGCCCACCGACTCTGGCGGGTTCCCTCTCGAGGGCTTTGCGACTCCAGACTGCTTGCAGGGTTCGAGGAAATTCGGTAAATGGTATCAGCGGACACCTCACGCTGGGTACCCTGTCTTTATAAAAAGCGTACCTTATCTGCTGGTTTCTTTGGTGTTCTAAGAGCAGAAAGCTGAGTGGAGTTTAGGGTGTGAATAGCCTTAAATAGAAAAGGGAATGGCTGAAGTGTGAGTAGCTTGAATTTTGTTGTGGTTCTCCTTAACGCTGCTTACTCAGCTAAGTAAGATATCAGTAATAGGAGCTACCATTCAGAACGAAGTGCACAGCAAAGCTCCAGCACTGCAGATGTTTTATTACTGGACTTATTATAAAATGTGCAAACAGTCAATAGTCCAGTGTTGCTCTCTGCACATAGGTGTGACAAGTTTTACAGCTATTGGATTTGGCTTTCAGTTTTAAGCGGATCAGGAGAGCACAGTACTTCATGCGATTTCCTGGTATCACTGGCAGCTTTACGGTGTAATCTTGTTTGGAAATTGATCCAACTCATCTTGAAATCCAGTCTCGAAGAAAGTAAGGGCTGTGGGCCTTAAAGCTTCCATTGCACCGTCTTACCATGTCCTGTGGCTATACTGTTACATTTCTTATTTTTGTGATGTGAAAAATTGATGTAGAAACAGTAAGATGAGGAGAACGTAAATGCTAAATGCTTTTGATGGTACAACACTTGATAACTCTTCTGCTCATTTATACTCTTTCATTAAGTGCTGACTTGTTTCTATCAGGAGTTCATAGTGTTTTCATATTGGGGTGAATGGATGTTGAGTCTTAATATTGTTGAGTTTTTTCTTCTAAATTTCAAGTAGAAACAGAATTGCAGGAAAACCACTGTATATTTGTTAATAGCAAATGACAACCAACATATTTTTAGCTCTTGTGGAGTATGATGAAAAAACCTGTATTAGTAACCTTTTCAGAGTTACTGGGTCAATAGAGTAGTTTGAAATCACACTAGGCATGTAAGCAATACCTTGCTGAAAAACGTTAGTTTCAAATGTTTGGTAATATTTATTTACCTAAAGACTACATTGAAAAGCTGCAAGACTGAAGTTCTGATCATATGTAGTTACTGTCTAACCAAATGGTTAAGACAGTAATTTTGAGTAGGCAAGGCAAATACTAATGGTGAAGAACCAACCTGTATATAGTACTGTTTTTCCTGGATTACAAATTAGTTACACTAAACCTCCTCCCCACCCAGCCTCCCATTAACTCAAACCCTGTATCAGCTGACAGAACAGTAATCAATGACTATGCAGTTTGGGTGATAAAGTGTCTGTTCATGCATAATCCACGAAGTTCTGTATCTTGATCAGACTTTGCTGTACAGCTACAAGAAGATACTTGGAAAAAAGCCCCACAGTGTATTTGAAGCTGCCTGGCTTACTAAGTTTGGCCTCTGTCAAAGAAAATTGTAATCAGAAGCTTATTGTGCTTGTTTTAAGTCAACAAGCACAATGCAACAAGCTGTTTAGGCTCAGCAACATACATAATTTTTCTTGTAAATGAAAAGAAAATCTGGTAAACAACAGTTAATTTTCATGTTAAACAGGATACAGTTGAAAACAACCTAGAGATTTGAGAAAATAACCTACAGATATGAGAAAATGTTTAGCTGAACTGTTTTTCCATCACATGTGAAATGCTGTATTTGCACCTGGTCCTTGAATTGAATTAAAACATGACACTCTTAATTGCTGAAGCAAAACATGAAATTATTCTGGACTTGGTAGTTAATATACTTAAACAGCATCTTGATAAGCACATATGAAATCAGGCTTGCAAAACTTGAGTATCTGTGAGACCAACCACAGAGGCTTAGTGATTAATTTCTTCTCTGCCTCTCTTCTTCTCTAAAACTATCATTGGTTTCTCCTTCATGGGCATCATGGTTCTGCATTTGCTGAAAGACAGATCATGCACTTTCCATGCAAGTACCTTTTTTAAAAATTAGTTCCCTCCACAGGCTCCTTAGGAGAAAGAGTAGTCTTCTAATGCATTTCTTTCAAGGGATGGTTGGAAGGTTTGTTTAATTGTATAATCTGTACTAAAATGAACACCTGTCAAATGCTGAAGCATTACTTATCTAATAAAATCTTCTGGTACTAGGGAAACAAAACAAAACATGGTTTTCTCTTGTCCAGGAGATTATGTCAGTGTCTTTGAAACTCAGAGGTATTAGTGCAGTTGCTGCAGATGAATAAAATGTAGTATCATGAGAATTGCTGTATTTTATCAAAACTATGAAGTAGGTGTGATTGATGCTCAGTGGTTTTGCTATTTTTCTGAAGAGAATTGTACTTAACCTGGATTTCAGCTTCCTTCATTAATTAAACCAACCGAGTTTTTTTCCTTATGTGGTCCAAGAGAAGACTTGGTTGCTACAAATGAGATAATGTAATAACAAAGTTTTGTCCCTGGGAGTAGGATCTGGTATTGGACACTCTGCAGTGCTTCTCAGTGGCTTTAAACTGGTAGATACTAAATTGATTGTTTTAATCTTTAAGTGGTAAGGTTTTAGAAAATCAAGCCTAACACCCATTGTCTCTGGTACTTTAAACTATGTGAAAAAGGTATAAAGTTTGGTTTGTGTTTTGTGTCTTCTTGGTCAGTGGAGGCAAATGGAGAAGTCTGTGGACAGTTGAGAATACTGAATGTTCAGGATAGTGATTGAAAGTGGAGGTGTTGATAGAGTAACAGTAAAAAGTATGCAGGACTTACATGCTGCTGCACTGGAACAGGTCATCAGAAAACAACTGGAATCAAGGAGCTTGATGCAATGCACTGCAGCGTGTGTACATGAAAATTTTAGTTTGGATTAAAAATGTACTTACAAACTCAATCATCTGATTCAGTGTTGATTTGTGTTGCATAGCTGTCCCAGAGCATGCAAGCTGGATTCCTTTTAGGTTCAACTGGGCAGGAAGATAGGCCCTTGGAGCACATCAAATATATTCCAAGAACTGTGGAGTCCCTAGGACAGAACTAAAGCTGGTCGGAAGTAAGCACTTGAAATCAGTATGATAGAGGCAGGTTTCACTCAGCAAATTCTGCTCTTACTTGTCCTGCATTCTGTTTTTATACCTGTAGCTCTGTGGGTACTAGTCAGAGGAAGTTTTATTATCTTCAGTTCTGGGGAGAATAAATAGAAAAGAAAGAGGTTGAGGGGGAGAAATTTGAGACCATTGAACCTTCTGTTTCTAAATCTTTGAAGATGAAAGTGGTTTTTTTTCTGATCTATGTATTTCAATATACTCACCATTTACACCCCAAAGTGAGAATAGTGTACTTAGTTTTTTAAAAACTTGTTATTTTGTTGTTACGGTGGACTTTTTTTTTCCATTTTTTTTCTCCCGAAGTTCAAGTTTCTTACCATCTGCAATGCAGATACAATTTCAAAGATCTAAGGCATGTTCAGTCATTCTGTAATGCGTGTGAAATAAAGGTGGACATAAATGTATTATATAATTGTATCACTTTTGTTGACCATTAGGTTGCTGTAGTAACATCAAATTATGCTATCCTATAAATCTCCATTTTATTTTTAGATATTTTCTTAAATAAAACTAAAATAAGCAACAGCAGGTTTTTATGTATATTAATTATTTAAATATTTGAAATGAAGCCATTTGGCTTTTTTCCCCTTTTTTGTTCAATGTAATATAAATTGACATTTTTTGAGTTTGTTACTTGTGCCAGTCTTGGAGTATAAACCACTTCACTGTCAAATTGGAGATGTATGTCAGAAGTTTGTGGCTTCTGGGAAAATATCATTCAGTGTTGCAAATACTGGTGACTCAGATGAAATGACTGAAGCATTTAGAGACTGACACTTATGTTTGGAATTGTTTTGGTATTTAGACCTCATGAAATAGCTGAACAACCAGCAACTGAAAAGCCAATCAGCTGTGGTGATAGGAAGCTTTTCGGTGTGTGTGAAATTGTGTGAAGTTTAGAGTTTTGTGAAGGAAAAAGCTCAAATGCGATAGCCTGCAGACTGTCACAAGGACAAGCTCTCGGCTGTGAACACAGTGTGAATTGGGAACTACTGTCTCTGGAAAGTGTACAAACAGAGCTGCACTGAGGATATTGCTTCTCTGAGCTGACCCAAAAACCTCTCTTCTATGCTTATCAGATTTTGTTGCACTTTAAAATCTTGTTGGCAGCAGCCAATCTGGATAATGAAACAAGTTTTAACTTTAGAGCTTCTTGGGACAGGAGTGAAGGCTTCAGAGCTGGTGGTTGCTCTGGTCAGTGATCTCCACTGCCCTTTCTGCGTAGATAAAATACATGCAATTTTAGGCCACAAAAATGTGTAATATACAAATGTTAGAAACAAAATGCAACTTTTATTTTAAATGTTTGGGCCTACTTTTATACTGGTAATGCTTAAGTAGGAACATTGAACGTGAAACTTCTAGTGAATAATATTTCTGTTGACAAGTTTGCTGTCAAAAACACTTTCTGTGTCTGCTTAAAATAGTTAAAAGGAGAACAGAGTGAAATTACCTTCTGCTTCTCTTCACAGGCTGAAGAACAATGGCTTCTTTCAGCAACCTGACTATTGGCATTGCTGTGGCCAGTTTTACTGTATTTCAGCTCCTGTTCCATGTTTTAAGTTCTTGGGTGTCAAGACGAATAACACCTGGTTTTAACAATCTCAGCCAAAAAAGGAAGATCGAATGGAATTCAAGGTAGGATGTTGAAAACAACAACAGCTACTGACCTACCTGAAATCATGGACACCTGAACCACCTGTGTGTGTATGTGTACGACTGAAGAAAGCCCTATTAGTTAAATGTCTGTTAAGATCAGAGGGCTGGCTCTAGGCACTGAACAAATTGTGCATGTGAAAGGTTGAGGCCCTTTCATGGAAACACAGCATTACAAACACTCGTACATTAAATGCTTTTTTAGACAGTGATGCCCAAGTGAAGGTCAGTAAAAAAAGAAAACAGTGACTGGTGAGAGGTAATAAGCTGAAGGGATGCTCTGTGATGCTTCTAGTAAAGAGAAGAGATATAAGATTCCTTTCCAAACATATATGAAAATCAAAACTATTGCAATTTATTCTAAATCCCAGTGTATCTCTGGTCATGCTTTTGGGAGCAAAGCAGTTTGCTCTCTGTTCTCCTGGTGCTACTACACTATAAACTGTTTCATATAAGTTAATGTTTTCCAAGGAATTTAATGAAGCTTTGGTGTAGTATTGAAGAGAGTCAGGTACATGTGGGTGGTGTTGGGGAACGAGACTGCAAGAGGAGGAGGAGGGGGAAGCTGTAGCAGACACAGGGTGCACATGCAGGAAGGAGTTGTGGAAACTCAGTCTAAAAGCATTCTTCACTCCCTTTGTGTTTCTGCACTTCCATCAGTGGGATGGATCCACCTGCATTACACTTGTCTCCTCAGATACAGGACTTTTAGAAACTTGTTTGACCCAGTGAATCTTTTAAGCCGTAAAGGAAGTATAAGGTAGTAATTGAAAATGGGATGATCAATGAGGTTTTATTTGCAACATGCTACTCTGAAAGGATATATATAGTACACAAGGTTCTCCAGTTGAAATTAATTGGTACAGTATGACTTTGAGTAGCCTATTACAGCCTTAAAATATTTTTTCAGATGTTTCCCTAATTTAAAGCTGAAAAATGTGTACTGTATGGTTGTCACTGCACTCAAAATGCATTAGTTGCATTTCTGTTCCTCCTCAGTGCTGTTTAGTATCTGGTGGATACTTTTAAAGTTGTTTCCATTGTTCTAGGCGGCATTAACAACGCAAATAGCCTTGCCCTTCCATTTGGCAAATGTCCACTTGCAGTGTTCTTAAAGGCACCATCTTGATTTCAGTTCCATCTTTAAATAATTACCTATCTGCCCGAACAACTGTGTAGGATGCCAGTTCACAGTATCACTGCAGCTTAGGTTTATCTCTCCGATACAGTTGAGGCAGACAGGGAAAGTAAACTAAACTGTTTCCATTTGAAGCTGAACTATTGTCTGTAAGCCACATCAAATGGCCCTTGAATTGCATAATAGGCTTTATGAGAACTTACCCCATGCCTGGTAGCGCTATGCTGGTGTAGTGCTTTGCATAATAACATGAATTGTTTTATACATCTCAAGTGTGCTGGAAATAAGCTGCTCCATAATCATTGGGCTACTTTGTACTAAGGTGTTTAACTGCTCAACTTTATACAGTACCCCAGACTATGTCCTTTTTTACCTCTTTGTACATTTTTTTTCCTTGGGCTTAATAGCAGGATGTAGATGTTAGCACACAGATGGGTCGTGATCCCAGGCTTCATCCAGTTCTGGAGTTAGAAGGCATGAAACACAAAGCATGGTTCATCAACATCTTGTGGGTGTTATAACTGAGGAGGGCGTGAAGGGGAAGAAAGGCTAGCTGTGCTTGTGTTACTTCAGCTCTGCTAACCAAACACAGTGTTTTGTCAAACTGCCTTGTCACTCCAGTATTTCACCAAAATGAAGAGATACCTCAAGGAGTATCTTGCAAGTTCAGAGAATGCAGATGAGTATGTATTTATTCTGCAGACCTCTGCAGGTAGGGACAGTTACTATGTCCCAGTGAAATCCATTGGTTTCATTTAAAATATTCAAAAGTAGATGGTTGTTATTTTGTCCTATATTGAACTGGTGTAGGGAGTGCACACACAAATGATTCTGTTGGCAGTGCTAAGGAAACTGGCACAGAGGATGGTTATGCATTTTTATCAGCTCAGCTGGGTCTGGAAGAGGGCATCTGCCTGAAATGAGCTGTAGCATTGAAAATATATTGTTACAGTTTGGAGGGCTTTGTAATCAAGCATTTGAGCTGCAGCTCTTGACTGTATTTTCCATGCTGTCAGCTTGTTCATTCTGACCTTCCAAGAATTATGAACCAATAAACTAATTGCTTCTGGCATCTAAAGTATGCTGACACTCAGAGTGAGTTAAAAGCTATATTTCATCCCCGATGTAGTATAACTCTTCAAGTTGTTGTGCATATATTCCTGTCACCTCTCCTATAATACATGCTTGTGCTGCTATTAAGTAGTTTTGAAAAAATATGTATATTCAATAATAAAGGAGCAAGTCTGCAGCTTAGCAGTGCAACTTTTTTTGTTTGCAGCTTAATGAGGAGTAAAAAGATGTAAACTTTGACAAAAATTTCAAGGAAACGTACAGAGCTTGATAGCTTGACCTAGATTCCATATTAAAATGGACTGTTGTACTATTCCCTTCTGCCCTGTCTTTTATGGAGAGGCTTCAAAGTCCAGAGTTAAGGAGGAAATCTGTTGCTTTTTTTTTTCTTTTATTTCACCCCCTTTAAGTGGTCTACTTGTGTATAGCTCGTATTCTAAACACTAAAGTTCAGATAAACAGCGTCTTCAAAGACAAATTGCAGCTGTAAACTAATGAGCTATATTTTAGGACAAATTTTCCTTCTTGCAGCATTATCCTCTCCAAGTTCAAAAATTCCAGGTATTTCTCAGGCACTAATACTGCATGCTATGCTTTTTTTTTTAAAAGAAAGAAAAGTTCCTATCCTTTTTAATCCTGTGTTGCAAGAGTAGACCTTTTAATTAAACTATTAATTATCATTAAGATCCTGATAATTAAATTTTCTTTCTTTGTTAAAAGAAGAGAGGGCAGGAGTGCAGCCTGTGCTATAACAGTTATTAATTGTTCTCATCCAGCTCTTGACTACTCATATTAAACTAATCTTCATTTCTTTTTTAGAACACTGTTGAAAACGCTGCTGAAAATAGCACAGTGACACTCTTGAAAAAAATTGTAAATACAATCTCTTTTATGAAAAGTTACAGAATCTTCTATTGCCAATAGATATAATATGATATAATTTAATATAATATAAATGGAGTAGGGATTATAACCTTCTCTTTCTTTGCAAAGTCTTCTCTGAGAAGTAAGATGTTTTCTTCAAATCTTGCATGGTAGAGCTTAGACTCCTGAGAGTGCCTTAAGGGCATTTAAAATATCAATGACTTCCAAATACATGCATTCAATATGTACAAAGACAAGAATAATAACTAACAGTGTCTGTACATTTGTGTGCATGTTGTTGGTGCTGTGAATATGGTGTGAATTGTTTCCAATCACACAGCATAGAACTTAGTTATCAACTTTGAAACAGTATCCGTGATTCAGTATGGATATTTTTTCACATCATTTTTTTTTCTTTCTAGTTACACTTGGAAAGTGGGAAAGCAGACAGTAGTTACACAATTAGATGCAGCTTATAGCAGTGTTAAACCCATGGCTAGAGGAGGAAGGTTACGCATTCTGGACCCATGCCCATTGCATTGTTCTTCCTTCCAAGAATACATGTGGACTCAAAAGGGCAGGAGTGGCCCTGGCCTGTGTGCAGACAGAAGCCCTGCTGGGGCTTCTGTAAATAGATATTTCTCTATAAGTAAGTGCTTGTTAACATGCAGAGTCTATCTACACTGTGCATGTAGCCTGTACACCAAAGACTGTTGTCTTTAGGGGAAAAAAGTGTCCAATACCCAGCTAGGGACAAGGCAGCTTTGATTACTGTGAGTTTGATTTTATACTTCTCTTGTCCGATACAAAGCTGTGAGCTGCTAATTGATATAAACCTGTAGCTATTATACCTCAGGTACTCAGCTACTACCTTTTGTTATACAAGTTTTCTCTTTGAAAACCAGAATCGACTTCAAATGCACTAGAAATTCTATCTGAAACTTAGGATTTTTCATTTAATGCCACTTTCCAAACCCAAACTGGACTTATTATGGGTCTTTTCATTTGGTGCCTGAAAGGAGAAACCTGCCGTTGCAGGACTCCTGGGCTAATCTGAGTATGAAATGCATACAAATTTTCCAGCAAATAGGACAATGTAGAAAACAGAGAACCAGATGTCATACTGTCTTTAAGGATTCATTAATATATGGAATAATTAGAGGAAAATTTGGATCTCAATAACTTTTATAATAAGATATAAAGATATTATATCTTAATATTTTATATTAAGATATAATAGACTCTATTTTGTATCTAATATCACCAGTCCCACTCCAATCTAATAGAGCCCTTCTTTTTGACTGTTTTTTCCCACCTGTCATTGTGTAAGTGGTTGGATATAACATAGAGAACAGATGATTGTCTTCCACAAGAGTATCTCGGTGCAGCTGAGAACCCCTTTGGAAACATCCTGCCTTGAGCATGGGAAGTTGAGGATGGCAGTACCTCCTTGTGACTGTGATCTCTTTTTCAGGACAGTGTCCACATTCCACGCCTTGGTGGTTGGAGGGTTTTGCCTATATATTTTATTGTACGATGATGCTGTTAATGCTGACCATATCTGGTAAGGCATGTTACATATATGTTGTGTTTACACAATAAAATAACATAATTGAGAAGAAAAAAAATAATTCTGGAGTGTATTAAGTACTGAATGATTGTTTCATTTTCCATTAAAATGTGCAGTTGTGATGTGTTCATTTTTATGTCTGTACTATGTGAAAATTTGATAATTATTTTGTGAGTATTGATGTCTTAGTTCAGTGTGTCTCTGTGAAGTGGAATAGATAAAATACAAGCAACTGATTTGAAATAGCATATTAAATTACTAAAGAGTAAACTGTAAGTCAGTATGACAAACTCTGCTATTTACAGTAATCATTTTAAAGTGAAATTGAAAAGCTGTAGCAGATCTGGATAGTGTCTATCTGTGTGAAAGTTCTCCATTGAACCCTGCAAAGGGTTGGGGTTCAGTGCAGAGAAAATGTGGTATTACTGTCAGGTAATGCCTGAAAATAGATGCAGTAGATCATAACAAAGACTGCAGCATTGGTAAGTTCCGGAGAAGCATCAGTGATGTGTATGTATACATTTTTTGATGGTCTAGGACTTCTCATAAAACTTTTCCTTTTTTTCTGTATGTACTAGAGACTGGCTAGCATAGATGATGTAGAAATTGTTTTTGTGGCGATGAGAATCACACAGTAGAAAATGTGGAGGTGGTAGAGATAGATAAGGAGAGGGAGAAGATGTAAATAAGTGGATTAAGTTGTAGCTTCATAGGAGAACAGGCTCTTTCCTAATGACTGTTCACAGTCATTACAGTTTTTCAAGTTTGGTGTTTGATTGGCATTTTATATGACTGTATCTGCAAAGAAGTTTGAAGAAAGCCAGTCATGTGGGCTTTCATTTGTTCTATCTGCCTGTGCATGTTCATGTGTAATTCCTTTGCCATGCATACCTCCTTAGCAATCACCAAAGAGAGAGCTCTTCCCATTTGCTTATTCAAGTCACTCCCTGTTTGTCATTCCAGGCTCTTGCTTGCATCAAAACTGGCCTGCAAACATCAGGGCTCATTAATTCCATTGCACCTTCTATTCAAGGAGATAGATCAGGAAATCTGGAAGATTTTAGATTAAATTCCAAGTTTTCCATTTATTGAGATTAATTTGGGATTCTAACACGGACTCTTCTTGAAGGGGTGTGACAGATGGACAGTGCAGCCATATATGTTGTTGAAGTGTTGGTTTAGAAAGCCTAGAGAAGGTTTGTTGCTAAGTGACCATTCTCTGGAGAAAAAAAAGAAGGAAAGTGAACCATTCCCTGTCCCATCCAGTTAAGTCTACCATTATCAAGGAACCAATTTCATAAACTCAGTCCTTTGCATGTTCTCTGGAGAATATGAAGGCTCTTGAGTACAGGCTTAGTCTTGGTGGTGATGTGCTGAAGTGTGTTGGGACCACTTAGAAGTTTAGTTATGATGCTGCTGCTGCAGCTGGGAGCTCTAACATGAGGGCTTTATGTAAAGAGTTTCTGCTAAAGTTATGAGAACACATCTGTCTATGCTCTATGTCTAAACCTAAAGAAGCACTCAGCCCACAACCTATGTAGCTCATAAAATCAGGTTTTGAAGCCATGGAGAAATGTTCCCATTTCAAGCAGTAGTTAAAAGAGCCTCTGTGGCCAGTCTTAAGAGATGGAGTGAGCTCCAGACTCTCCTAGTAATTTTTCTTCACCTAGCAGCAGAATTCTGGTTTTGTGAATCCTATTTTCCTGTAAACTACCCTCTCACTGAGGGAAGCAGTTAGTTTTAGACTCTAAGAAAGCCTTAAAATTTAGTGATCAGATTTTAATAATACAGGAAATCTCTTCCACTGCTCCATTCCAATAGGATTAAGAAAAAATAGTTAAGTAATAGCATTTTACTGTGTTCTGGCTGAGGCAGACTTTGTATTGGAGTTGGCTGTAAGGACAGTGAGGTTCCTTTTTTCTGGAAAGGTTTACAGCAAGGCTTACTTTCACAGCTTGTCTTGAGCAGTCCACATTTTATGAATCTGTTGACCTGTCACTTGAAACTCAATTCATATTTACACAAAACATAGCTAGATTAGTTGCACAACTGAATTAAAAAATTAAGTTACAATCCTTACGCCAAGGAAAAAAGACTTGCTTACCAAACTCCTCAAAGTGGGAGTGCACAGAGGACAGTGGAGGGAAGAACAAACATTGCCTGCTGTAATGTGGATGCTTCCCTTTCTTGAACTGTATTCACAAGTTTGGGTTTCTTGAACGTTCTAGAGAAACTGTGTGTGTGTGCTACTAAGACCTTTGCCTGCTGAATGTTTGGCACCCAAAGGGAAGGGATAGAAGATGTGGAAACTACTCTGAAAAGCATTTCTGCTCAAAGGTTCTTTGGCTCCAAAGAACTGGCAAATAATTCCTTTCCTGTGTCCTTCTGCTCTGTTTATCCCTATAAACATCTGATTATGAATATGAAAAGCACCAGCTGAGCAAGATATTTTTATCATCCTTACCAAAGTTTTAGCGCTGGCAGAAAAGAAGAATGGAGACACAGAATGTCAGCTAAAGGGCTGAGAGACACTGACCACGCTGTTCTCTTTTATCCTCAGTTTCCTGAGAAGCCAGCTCAGAGTGCTTGCTGGGTTTCAGTTCAAATCTCTAGCAAGGGTCTTGGGGCAGTGTCTATGCCAAGGCAGGGGTTGATCCTGATTAGGGTAGTTAGTAGATGTCTTTTATCTGGGTGGGAAAGGAATCCACTTCTATGATTAGAACCCTTCTTAACCAGATTGCATAATATCTTACTGATGAGCCAAGGATAATGTGTTCTGATGGACATTGTGTTTGAGATGTGCATGTCCTGTGCAAATTAGGCTGTAACTATGTATTTTTGGTATGTTTACAGGGGTGACCCTTCAATTGTGAAGCTGAATATTGCTATTACCACAGGCTACCTCATTTCTGGTAATTATGCAACATGTATATAACAGGCACAACCTGTTTATTTATATTGAGTCACTATACCTGTATGTTTATACTCAGCCACTATGGTGAAGATGTGATATCTGCATACAATACAGTTTCTGCTGTGGCTTTTCAAATTGCTAATGGATTTGTGGGTTGTGGGAAAATCACAGGATCTTGCTAGCAGATGTGAAAGATGAAATATCTCCCCAAGCACTGAGGAAATGCCACTGTGTGGCCTTGTGATGGTTTGATGTGCAACCACCATCTCTAGCTCAGTTTTGTCCCTTGGCCAATTGAGAAGGTGTTAGAGCAGTGCCCTTCACTCTCTTCACAGTGCCTACAACTCGTAGCTCTTCTATCATGAGTTTCTTCCTGTGACCTCAGAATGCTGGCAGAAGAATTTTAGTAACCCTCAATACAAGTTCAGGCAAATGATACCATAGGATCCTGCCTGCCCATCTTTTAGTCTCACTTTAAGTCAAAATTTAGTCATGTATAAAACATGGTAATTTAAAATTATTTACTTGCTATGTTATTTATTCCTACATATGTTTTATGTTCTTAATTTTGCTGTCAACTAAAACTGCATGGGAATTTTGCTACAAAATGCTTTGGAGCTTTCTTTTTTGTTGTGTGGGGATAATACTGGCTTTTCAAAGCAAAACCTTGTTGTGACATGGACTATTTTCAGTGAAAACTTCTCATGTTAGGATGAAGTCTCTGGTCAGAGACTGGGCCATGGGCTTGGTTATCTCATACTAGATTTCTCAACCCAGTGGAAGTGATAATCTGGTGATCAGCATACTCAGTTAAACTGTGCATTAGTTTAAGTGTCTGGTTTTTTTCATAGCTTCATCTGCCACATTTAATCAGTATCTATTTTTGAATAATTATACATTAAACTTTCATTATGAATTAATGAATGCCTTTGAACAGGCATCTCAACCTGGCCACTCATTCTCTCTCACTTCCCTATATAGTTGATGTTTAATTATTAATAGGAAGTGAAGCAGCTATGTCAGATGATGTAGAGCCCTGCCTGAGGATAGTGCATATAAAAGAGATCAAGGCATACACTGGACTTCAGAAAGGCACAGGGGTAAAGTCTTTGATTTGGAACCTTGGTCAATAATATTCCAGTCCAAAGTACTCATTTGCAGAAAGTAGGGACAGAAATTGCTTGTTCCAGCACAGAAAAGAAAATCTTCTGAATTCTCAGACCATCATGGGAGAAGAAAGGTTTTTGTTGTTTGTTTGTTTTGCTTTGTTTTATGTTAAAGCTTTCTTTAGAACACTAACTTGGGTCTGCTATGTCATTTTTGAAGTAATTGGAAAGTTTGGATTAAATAAAACCAACATGCTTCTTATTCCAAATGCCTCTTGCGAAATATTTTTGGTAAATGGTTCCCTATTTGCTGGTATAATTACTTTTTGATTCAGAGGTTCTCCATAATAGCATTTGTTGCATGTATTTTTATGTTTGCTATGCCCCTGGAGACCTTCCTGCCTTTTTTTTTTTTATGTCATTTTTTCCTGATTTTTGGGGTCATAAGTGTGAAGTCACTGTGAGATTCAGGATCCACCTTTTCCTTCCAAAATACTTTGGCCAAAGTTATTGCATCTGTAGTTCCATTGATGTGGAAAGTAATCATTTATGGAAATTGTTGGGAGAATACTGTTGCTTAATGGTTTGACTGAAGTAAAGTCTTTAGGATAAAAATGTTCTCTTCAGAGATCATTAATTCAGAGGGTTTCTACTGATGCCATATCTTGGTATATCTCTAAAACTTAGAAAAACTCTTCTGAGGTCAATGGTTGTTTAATAAATAGTTCTTTATAGTTATTTCTGCTCTCTTGTAGATCTGTTGCTTATTATTTACTACTGGAAAGCAATTGGTGACAAATTTTTTGTAATACATCACTTGGCAGCTCTGTATGCTTACTATTTTGTACTGGTAAGTGCTGTATTTTCTTGTAACATAAGCAGATGAAATTAAAGACATGGCTTTTATAGACCTCATTTGCTTAATGTTGAAAAAAATCAATGAAAGGCATATTTATACTTTGAATCATTATTTTTAACTGGTTTTATCAGTTATTTGTGGTAAGGGCATGCCTTTTCAATGTTACACTCCAGCAAAAATGTGTAACTTTGTTGAACTTAAAAACTTTTCTCAGTTTTTGCTGTAAAGAGAATTTGACGGGCTTTTCATATGGTTATAGAGAAGGGTTTTAAATAAAACCACAAGCTTGAATATTTAGTTGGAAAGCTAGAAGGGAATGGTTTCAAGTGGTTATGTTCTGCTTCTGTCTCCCAGGTAACAAGTGGCAGGATGAGGGGAAATGGCCACAAGTTGTGCTGGGGAGGTTTAGTTTGGGTAGCAGGAGAATTTCTACTCTGAAAGGGTGGTCAGACAAGTGTCCAGGGAAGTGGTGGAATCACCATCCCTGGAAGTTTGAAAGAGGTGTGGATGTGGCACTTGGGGATATGGTTTTGTGGTGAGCACACAGTGCACAGTTAATAATTGGACTCGATCTTGAAGGTCTTTTCCAACCTTAATGATGTTTTCCCTGCCCCCTGTGTGAATCCCAGGCTTACAATATTAAAAGTGTTGAGATGCCAGATTACTGTCAGATTTCCCATGTAATGGTTTAAAGGGGCTGAAGTACACTGACAAGTAAATACTCTGTTTCTGGTCGAAGATAATTACATCTATTAATATTACCATGGATGAAAGTGAATTAGAGCTGAATATTAGATAAATGAAAATACCACTACCAAGGCTAATCCCTGTTGCAGAAAATTCATTAGTTGTTTCTGGAGGAAACAGAAAGCATAGTGTTAGTGTGAACTTCTTTTAAAGCATTTATTGCTATGTGGATATAGCTCTGCCCATCGATGTCAGTGGGTTGCTCTCAGTCTGCTGTCTTCAGAGAAAGTTACTCCTCAGTATGTTATTTCCAAATTGACTTTTGAGGATAGGAAAGAATTTGGTTAAACACTCAGATTTTCTGTTTGGTGTAGGGCAGACCGACATGAAAAGCTTGAAGTAGTGGGTATTTGCTTGCTTGATGGGGGAAGGAGGAATCATGACACACACTCCATAGGTTGTTCAGGAAACCTATGAAAATTAAAACCCCCAACCTTTTTATCTCTACATCTGCAAACTGCTGCTTACCCAGCAATTGTATAAGTGGATACTTAAGTGTGTTTCCAGCACAAGCAATCGATGAGGCAGATGAAAGGCCGTGCTGTGTCCCTTGGAGGGAAGTGCTCGGCTGGAAGGTGTGGTGTGGATGTGCCACAGGGAGCAGCGGGCCCGGCTGCCGACGCACGGGCAGGGCAGGGAGCTGGCGGAGCTGCCGGACAGGGCCGCCCCTGCCCTCTGCGGGAGGGAAGGAAGGGCTTCGCGTGCCCTTCTGCTGTCAAACAAGAGCTGAGAATTCGTCTTCGCTTTCGCAAAGTATGTTCCTAAAACAACGCAGGGAGATTTTTCTTCAGGATAAGTGTTTCTGTTTGGGTTTGTTTAAACACTGAAAAATCAAAAATATTTATAATTCTTTTAGACAGTGATACGATCATGATAATTAATAATCTATGACTACTCGTGCAAGTCTTCTCTAGTTAGCGTTCCATGGCCATTTAACTGTAGGTCTTATAAAGATTTATTTGAAGTAAGAAGCTACTGATTGGAAATACCTGAAGGACAATTGCAGCTTTTGTGATAAAACTTGTTTTGAAAGTGCAAGAAAGGTGGCCACAGCTGGCAAACTCAGTTTGATTGAAGAAGTTGAGATAATGTATCATTCTGTGTACATTTAGGGACTCAGATGACAATTTCACATCTACGTTGTTGATTCTTGTGTGTCTGTTTTGTTTTGCTAACCAGAGCAAAGGTCTCCTGGCTTATTTTGGAAACTTCCGTCTGCTTGCAGAGTTCTCCACTCCTTTTGTCAATCAGCGGTAAGTGGTTAGGGAGTTCTTCCATAGTTCTTTTAAAATTTATTCTGCATTATTATTTCTGTCACTTAGGAAGTCTTTTTATAGTTGTTGAATGTCTGCTGAGAGGGAATTTACTTACATTGAACTAAGGATTACTATATGAAAGTCTTTTTTGCTATGAAAACATTTTGCTGTTATAGCTGCAACAGTATAACTGATGTATTCATCCCTGAGTTCCTTTTTAGATTAGACCAGGTTTTGTATGAAATGCCAGATTTTTATGAAAATACCAAACAAAAAAGTTCGCAAATAAAATATTGTTTACTAACTTTTCTATATTCATTTAATTTTTACAATAAATCCATTTTCAGTATGGATGTTTTTTCTTGGTATCATGGACCAGGAAAAAAGCAAGATAATATTGTCATCAGGATCCTAGAATGGAATTGCATTGCCCTGTATAACTTGAAGTCTGTTTTCCAATATCCCACAAATGTGGATCAATATTAATATATGCATATGAATGTCTAGAATAATATGAATGTATATTCTTTATTTGCTTTCAGAAATAGTTCTGTATTTTCAGCACTTAAATGTATCTGAAATGGTAAATCTTCACACCTGTGATTAGAGAAGAACGGTGCAGAAGCTTTTCCTGCAGTCAGAGTCTGCCCTGGCTGCTGGTTCAAGTGTTTCTACCTGATTTGCTGCTGTGTCAGACAAGGATGATAATGCCACATACTGCAGCAAGGGGAAAGCTGTCACTGGAGTTCCATGGTGCTGTGGGGAGGGTGGCCTCTCTCTTTACTCTGTAGCCACCAGGATGCAGCTGGGGATAGGGATTTACCCAGAAAGACTTCACCTCAGGTGAGGGGCTTTGGTACAGAGCAGTGCTGCAGTCTTCTCCTCTTCCTCCAATTTTTTGCAATGTAGGATGAGACCTTTCAGTGTGTCAGATGCCTTTTTCTTACCCATGCTCTTTGGAGTGCATTTCTGCTTTCCTGCTTCTACATGTGTGGCATCTGTTTTCTTTTCCAGATGTCTGGTAGAGAAAGGATAAGGCAAATAGAAACGGTGTTCCTCCTGCAGACAGGCTATTGCCCATTACTGCATTGTGACTGTAATCTCTGAAGTGTTTTATGACACTGTAGCATTCCTCAGAGCTCTTACGAATAAAAAAGATTGTGCTGAGATCCCTTTTGAACATTAGTTTGGTAAACTCAAACTTACAGGAGGAGAGGGTGAGATTTGGGAGCCCTCCAAAGGCTGCTCTCCTCTGCCCCAGTGCAGTTGAGGAGGAGATTACAGTCTGTTGTAGCCTGTGCTCCGTGTGCAGAGAAACTAAAGACTAAATAAACACTTCTTCACACTTAATGAAGAAAAAATGGTATTCTGTTGATACTCATGCCCTAGTGAATGGCTGTTGTCCCAGCTTCTACCAAGACAGGATGTCATCCTGGGTTCCAGTGGGTTCCTACGCTGACGCTTACCTTTTGGACTGTGGCATTAGGAAGTACTGTGATACATCTGGCTCTTAAAAGTAATTTATGTTATACTTTCAAAATGCCTATGGTGAGATTATGGGTCTTTGAATACTGACATTTAACACTCTCCCAGAAAAGCAGAAATTGCTGCAGGAGATAATAAAGTCCCTTGCACTAAGGGATGTCATCTCATTAGTGCATGATTTTTTTTCCGTTAAACTTGAAGTGAATCAGACCCTTAAGACAGTAAGTAGTGGATAATGATAACGACTTACATTATGTTTCTTGTTTGCATTCTTAGTACTACCAAAAGAGCTCTTATTAAAATATAAAAAGATATTCTAATCTCAGAACTGTCTGTGCATTTCCTGTCTGTGTTGTTAGGGATCTCTAATTGGAGGTTGTCTACATGCCAAGCATTTAGATCTTTTAATGTTAGTTTCAGTATTTATATAATTAATTCTGAACTGTGTGGGTAAAACTGTAATGGTAACTGTTATTTACAGACTTTATATTTTTTTTAATTTGCTGGGAGAGGGAAGTTGCTAAACAGATGTCCAATTACCTATACTGGCATGTTGCAGTATGTTTGAAAATAATTTTTTACATTACTTTTTGATTCTGCATTGTATATATCATTGAAAGTAAAGGCTTTGATTGTAAAAATCTGACCAAACATATCAGGTCTTTCTCTTCATCATGCCAGTAAGTGTTTCTGTGGTGAAGCATCCTGCTTCCGGGCTGGACTGCCACCTCGAGTGCCTGGATTTTAGTTGTCCTAGTTGCATGCTTAATGAATTTCTGGAATATTTCTGTTAGAACTGGATGTCTGGCAAATCTTTTTAGTGTATTTATAATTACCTAGGTTGTAATCTGTAGGTAATTAAATTAAAAATTACTTTTAAAACCAGTTTTAGAACTATTTTTTGTTAAATAATTTTAGCCTTGTATCTTATTGGAAAAAACCAGATTATTTCATTCTCTTCCCCATCCCTCATTATGAATACAGTGATTTAAGTTATTTTGCTCTTGTCCTGCCTTCCATTGCTGCACAAATTTTACTTGTGTTTATTCTGGTTTAAGTGTGAATAACAAAGGATTAGAGGAGTCTGTTGGTCCTTTTTCAACCCTTGGGTTCTGTGTGCTAGGCAATAGAGAAGTTATGCTTGGCTACTGAGGAATAAATTTGCAAGAATTCTTTTTTAAAAACCATTTATGACCCAGTAGTAGATGGAGAGGCAGTTTTTAGATTTATCATTTTCATTGCACAACATGCCAAGATGTGACATGATCAAGAGCTTACAATGTCTGGTACTGAAAATGTTCTGGTCTTGGGCTGAACAGAAGCAGTCAGAAAGTCCCAATTATGAGAAATTAGAGCTCCATCTGGATTACCAAATCCAAATGCAATTTTAGAATTGCTTTCAGTGAGACAAAGAGAATTTTAGCTGCTGTTGGTATGAACTATAATAGCAAGTAATAAATATGTCTTTATGATTTTAAAAAATAATTTTATGATTGTATATTACACAATAGTCACTGAAATGCACACTGGTTGTCAACTGGTTTACAATTCATATCAGGATTTTCTGTGTGCTATTCTGCAATATACTGGATATCATACACGGCTTAAGTGGTGGGGAAAAAGTGCAGCTAAGCAGAAGAATTTGCAACTAAGCCAAGACACAGCGCAATAATTTAGAAATAATAAAGGAAGAAGGAATTAATAAATGATGAATTAAAAATAAACATAAAGTAGAATAATTTTTAATGAGATGGCTTCAAGTCTGCCTGGTATTTGTGAACACTTCTTTTGCAGGTGGTTTTTTGAAGTACTGGGATACCCCAAATCTTCAAAGGCCAACATCCTCAATGGTGTGCTGATGACAGTTGTGTTCTTCGTGGTGAGGATTGCCGTCATGCCTGTATATTACAGCCGTGTAATTTCTTCATTTGGAACAGAAGGTTTCCAGAGATTAGGATTTGCAGCCCAGAGCGCCTGGATTATCTCAAGTGTTGTCTTGGATATTATGAATGTGATGTGGATGGTCAAAATTGCAAAAGGATGCTACAAGGTCATTTGTCTTGTTGGACAGGAGGAAGCAAAAACTCATAGAAATGGAAAATCTGCCTAGAAATCATACATAAAATGAAATTTCTGCTATGAAAATAATTTGGGTTCACTGAAGCAGTGCACATTTCTGCCATGGAATGCTCCTATTATGGAAACAAGGTATTACCTCTGTACTGACCTTACTCTTTCCCTAGCCACACTGCCTGCACGCCCAGGGCCACGCTTTGCGGATCCTGTCCAGTGAGGAATAAAAGCGAAAGCTCACACAGATGAGTTCCACATGCCTGTTCTAAGCAGTTGCAAGCATCAGAAATTAGAAAGGAGCAGACTGGTTACTCGCTTATTGTCCACCAGTGTGTTCAAAGTGTTTCTCTCAGGTTTCTCTGATTAAAATGTTTTATAAATCCAGTGAATACTGACATATCTGTTTTTTTAGAAAATGAAAAATTCCCCGAACTCCTGATATGGTGCAATTTTCCAGGCACGTTTCTATGTTTTCTTCTAGGAATAACAATCAAGATTTCAGTCTTGACCACTTTTTAATTTTTGCAAGAAAAGCTAAAAATTTGGCTTTGATTCTGTGAAGTCTTTTACTGCTTTTTTTTCTGCCTTATATGAATGCAAAGCATTTTGGGAAATTTATGAAATACTTTTATCTAAAATGCTGTATTATAAGACCACAGGATATCTTAAAAGTTGCTAAAATTCTCATTTTGATGGGAAGGATTCCCATTTGCTGTTCTAGGTTACATGCAATAGTACATCTAAGTTCCCCGTGGAACTTTTTTTGTAAGTTAATATGGTAGATGATGCGTGGAAATGGCGTAATTCTTACTGAAGCGCTTTCTCCTTTGCTGCTACTACCTTTGAGAAGGGCTGCAATTCTTCTCAGAGTATTTTTAACCATTGGCTATTTGGATTCAAAGTTTAATTGCAAAGAAAAATCTTCTGTATATGTGATGTGTAACTTTCAGTAATACTTTTTTCTTTTATCACAGAAATGACCTATCTGATACGAAGTGGTCAGGATTTTTGTCACATTTTCCTTGTTAACCAAGTCAGAAATATGAGGTGTTGACTAAAAAAGCTCTTGAATCAACTGTGCCAAACTCCTCTAAAGCTGTATGGTAATTCTGTAGAAGGAACAGTTGACCTCTGTAGACACAATTGTGTTTTTTTTTGTTTTTTTTTTGTTTTTTTTTTTTTAATACAACACATTTGTCAATAGGTACTCAGTTCCTCCTTCTGTGAACTTGAAGGCTTGGAGGTCATCAGAGAGGAATCTTACCATCTAGGAATAGTCTTAAATCTCAGTTATAATAAAATTTGAGGAAATTCTGAGTTCTGTTTTATTTAAAATAATTTTGAGAGCTATATTTATGTGTAAATTTGTTTTGTTTCGCTTATTTTAACTGGAATTGGGACTGATTAACTTCTGGCTTTTTTCCTTGATGTAGGTGTGCTAAAAGTGTCCATTTTCACTGAGACTTTTGCGCACATCCCAATTATTGTAGCAATCTGTTAAAGCAATTTCTTTTTAAACAGAAAGCATATTTGCCCTGTGTTAGAGGTTAGTCCTGTTCCCACTGACAAAGCTGGGTGATGTGAGCTCTCCCCTCCTAGTCAGAGGTGTGAGTGCCCCGTGCTGTCCTCCCTGGTGAGGGACTCTGCATTCTGTCTTACAGAAATTGGATGTAAGACCCAAGAGGACTGCATAGGCTGAAATGCCTTTTAACCAAGGCAGCTGCAATGAGTTTCGTTTCCCAGTTAAAATGCTGTCAGGGAGTATTGTTTGGACTTGTGTAAAATGCACTTTTAAAAGCCTAGTTCCATTGCTCAGCTGGGCAGGCTTTTTTCTACAACAGTTTCCCAATCCTGCCTTTTTAAGGGAGATAGCAAGGATTGTTAGTACTTGTGTTTTTTGGATCCCGTGGTTATTAATACTTCACAGGCCTACAGACAAAAGATCTATTTATGCCTTGGGAGAGTTAGCAATTAATCTGTTGAGCTGTATGATCTGAGTGAGCGCAGTGCCTCCTTTGGGTACCAGTAAATCCACAGTCTACGAGAGTTGATCCTGTGACTTGCTTTGCTCCAAGAAATAGACTCTCTTTTATGCTAATTTGCAGAACCTGGTATCTTTTAAAATGTGATTTCAGTGTACCTAATGCAAAATTGCAAAAAGGCTGTGTTTCTGTCATCTTTATGATTTAAAGGTGCATATGAAATACTCTTTTCCTTGCTTTTTAAATCACTGGATCCCTGTGATTTAATAGTTTTGTAATATCTTGTTCTTTTCTAAAATAAATTGAGTAAATTCAAACATTTTGGAGAATTATGCTTGAAAGCAGAAGTCTGCTTTTCTTTTTAGGGAAGTAGGATGAGAAAATTGAGAAGATGATTTGGAGCAACTCTTGGGGTGATAACTCATGAAAAGTATCTGAAGTTTATAATTTCTTAGCATTGATTTTTATATTTCAGTATTTTAAATATTTTGGTCTCAGTAGAGGCCATTCATTAAAATGGTCTACTTCTTCCACTTCTAGACAGACTTGTGCTTGATAGGGGGAAAAAAAAGTAAGTCAAGCTATAATAAAATGTTAAATTAATGTTAAAACTAGATTTAGAAACAAAAAACAATCCAAAATTCTGCACACTACACTTTGGCCAACAGTCCAGAATTGAAGGGCAGTGGGATAATTCACAATAGCTAGTATTTTGGATTGCTGCACAAAATTAGTGTAATTAAAGTTTTATTTTGCAATGCATTAGCTTCAAATTTTATGATGTTTTTAAAATTACTACAGTTACGTCCTGATGCATGAGAAGAAAGTTTTCTTATGAAAAAACTATTAACAGTTGTGGTTTCAGCAAGGACTTTAGTAAACAGGCAGCAAAGTTGTGATGTACTGAATACAGTAGTATATAGGGCACTTTTTACCTGCCATTAAAAGCTTATAATACAGCAAATTAGATAGCTGTGGCACCCATTTTTAATTGCACTTTATTAATTTTAAAAATGTGGTGAAATATTGATGAAACTTAATGTTGTAAGCTTGTGTCTTTGCTTTTTTTATGCAAAAAAGTAAATGCATGATGATTAGCATCGTAACAAATGCTTTTGAATGTAATATCTTATTAGTGGCTTAAAACTTCTGTTTTTAACAGATGCATTGTAAAAGCAGACTCTTGGCATGTCACCAGGTGTCTTTTCTGTGGGCATATCAAATGGAAGGAGTGACTCTTGTAAAAAATGCTGTTTTTCTTTTCTTTTCCATTCTTCAATACCAGGTGACATAAAATTAGCTTGCTGATCACTGGAGAGACTATTTGTACCGGCTAGGCTGTACGTAGAAATGCAAGTTAACCCTTTTTTATGGCTTTAATTTTTCATCAAAAGATGAATAAATACCACTTTCAGAACTCTACAGGAGAATGGTAGGTCAGGTGTTCTGTAATTGATTTGTGGAATCAGTACTTGCAGCGAGGAATTATACTTCAAATACTCATTTTCTCAGTGAGTGTTTCAGTGGATTTCAGTGGAGAGCCTCACACAACGAGATGCTGTATGGGTTATTTGTGTGAATTTTTCAGTGATAAGAATTACATCTCTGAAGCCTACTCTACCTCTATAAGTACACGCTATCTTGACTGAGCTCTGTAATTTAATAACTTAATTGCTTAAAAAATAATCAATTTAATAATGAAATATATGCACAGGAAAATGAGGGGAGCTGACAATATATAAATTCTTAACAATTCTGAATTTTGTACTAAAGTTTTTTAAAAGTTAAATTAGTTACAGTGTTTGGAAGAGAATTAATTCCATCTTTACTTAAAATATTGTGGGGGAAGATTACTCCTATTGCAGAACTAACGTCACCCTAAGGATAAAAGCTTACACGAGTGAGCAAATGCATTCAGGCAGGTTTAAAGAGGAGACAAGGAGGAGACTTTGAGTACACACATAGAGATCCAGATGTCTTCCTACTGCTGTAGCTGGGACAACAGCAGACTGATACGTAGCAGAAAGGTTTAGGTGTTTCTGTGTGTTAGCAATGGAAAACAAAACTTTATTCTTTAAAATTTTCAAGCTGTATAAAATGGAGCACCAGTTGTTGATTACTGTATGAAGAGGACTTTTTCTCATGGCCTTGTGTGTGTTTAAGCATATGTATGTACACTGTAAAAGACCATTTAATAGAGAAGTTTGAAAAATTGTTTTGTGATGCTTCTGCTGAGCCATTCAGAGGAAAATAAAGGGCTGCTTGACAATTACTCCAGTTTAGGGTCTGGTGTGGTGTTGGCTGCTGCTGAAAACAATCAATAAAGCAAATAGGAAAGGACTAGAATTTTCAGATGAAAAAGTGCAAATGTAGAACACTTTGAAAAGTATCACAAGCCCCTTTGATATTTTTAATAGCCTACTGTACAACAGCATTATCTGGCTACAAGGAACTTCACAAGGAGAAGTTTGTTCCTGGTCAAATTTCTCTGTCTATGGAATACAGCCAGAAAAAGAACAGTACTATCAGCAATCATTGCTGATATTCTGATTGATGGCAGTCAAATGGAAATAGTGATAATATTTATGAACTTTTAACATTAATCCAAACCTGGATAAAATCTCTGTTAGACAGGTGAAGGTCTTAGGATTTTCTGAAAGCAACTTGAAAGTTGTTTTTATGGCAGAGAAGATGAAATATGTGCTGCCTGGGTTGTTTAGGGATCTGGGATTAAGCATCAAGTCATACTTTTAGACGATAACACTTGGTAAGGTTTCTTATCCATTAAAAATTTCTACTAGCTACCTCCTTAGACATTCTCGTTCTATTTATAATAACCAAGCACTTTATAGCTCAGTAAAGAATGGAAGGTAGCTATGGAGAATAAATTGTATTGTTTGGTATAAGAAATATTTTGGCAAAATTTCTTCTGAGAACAGTTTCATTGTGTGATGTCCTGCACTGAGAGGGCATCTGTTTATTACAAAGCATATACATTTTTAACCTAGTTGTAAGTAAAAGAAGTGTCTTTAAGAGAGTGAAGTATGAAGGGTTCAGCATGGCTTGGTATCAACCATATAATAATTCAGTGTGCTATTTATAACTTCCTACTTACTGAAATTGAAAATACAAGAGCAAATAAAATATTCTGTATTGTATCTTTATTTTTAATCTATGTGTGGGATGTCAAACATTGTACTTGTCTTGTGGACAGGACATGCTTTTATGAGCCTATAAATATTTAAGTATATGAGAATCTGCACCCAAATGGAACACGTTGCATGTAAATTGTCTTCTAAGTTTTAAAATTTTGGTATTTTTAAAAATTTGCTAGGTTTGAAAGCAACATTTAAATATTTATACTAAGCTGTAATACAGAATACAAAATTTTGAATGCAATGTGGTTTTGTTTATAGTAATCCTATTCCAGTTTCACAAGCAAAATCCATCAAATCATAGGGGGAAGGGAGGAAAAGGGCTAATCATGAGCTCAGCTATATAATTTGCACACTTAGTATGCACACATCCAAATATCCTGGATTTGCTTCTAGCATGCATTTACCAAACAGTGTTTTCTTCAATATTGGCAGATACCTATATATGTAGAATAAGCACAGCTAACCTGTTATAAAATCAAATTACAAAACCTGTTTGGAACAAATGAGTTACAAGTTAGGCATAAGTAATGGAGCCTGTAATTCAAAAATATTTATATAATCTTCTGTATAAGAAGAAACTTGATGAGTTTATCTAACTTATGTGCAGAGCAAGGATGAAAACTGTAGATTCTGTCAGACTGATTTCTGGTAAATCTTGACAATCTGGTTTGCAGTAAATTCTAATACTGTCACAAAATGTCACGATCACATTATTAAATTCAACTAGTAATGTGACCTGATTGTAGTAGCAATCCTTATCATGGCACAGGAACTTAAAAATGCAATAGAACGATTCTGAAGATTGGTGATAAAAGTAATCCGTCATAGTAAGGTGAATGATTAAGAATTATAGGTTTAAATTTACTTTTTATTATAAGAAAGAATCTGAATTATTTGTTAGCATTTCAGTGATATTGTAAAGCATTTCTGTATTTTGTTTGAACAGTTTAGGAGCTTGCATAAAATGATATTGGCTGATTTTTTTCCCTTTGATATATGCAATAATGTCAATAAGCAATAAATTGCATGTATGCAAGGTATTGGTACTTCATAATAAAGAAAAGGAACAGAGTTTCTTATTTTGTGAATTTTTCTTTCTTAATATGATAAGAGCTTATGTACCTACAATGAGTGCATAATGAAAGAACAATTTCTGGAGGGTTCAATTCTGAAACAACTGGCTTTCATGGTATCTTGAGATTTCATGCTGTATCTTACTTATTTTAAAGAAGGTGAAGATGAGTGTATGAGGTCTGAGCCACACTGTTGCTCAGGTGGGTGGACTTTTCAATGCTGAAATTCTATGTCGGACATCACTGGGGCCAGGAATGTAACTTAAACTGTAAGTTTTTGTTGTGTATTGGGGAAGAACTTTTGGATTGGATAGTATAATTATATTACACTGTCTCATAGTACCACATGTGTCAGGGCATAGGCTGGACAGTTGTCTGAAGGCTCTGAGGATAAAGAGCTGCTGTTGTCAGTGTAATATAAATGTGATGCACTACACAGTCCCTTACTGAATACTCAGATGGGCAATTCGGTTCCTTAGTATGGCAACTCCTAGGTTCTATATGTGCAGTGAATGTATGCATGGAAGCAGGAATTGTGTGGTAAAGCCCAGAGGTTTCTTTGAGCATCCTCAGAGATTGTTGCTGTTTTATATCTTAACCACTGGCTTCCAAGCACAGGAATTATTCATGTTTCTTTGTGTTATGCAATGGTTAAATTACTAGAAGAAAACACAAAGCAGTCCAGTGTTTTTACTTTTTTTCCTCTCATCTTTTGAAGGGTATTTAGTTGGATTTGTAAATTATATACTTAGGGTACTAATTTTACACTGCTAGTGTAGTAAACTACTCATTAACTAGTTGGTCTGTTAGAAAGTGAGTGGGAATTTCTGAAAACAGACATTCTTTGGGGTGAGATGCTATATAGACCAGATTTCCAACTGCTTGAGGAAGGACAATGGGGCTTGGTAGGAGGCTTTCATATTGGCACTAGGCAGCTTTTAACACTGAATGGTGGAAAGGAAGGACTGAGCATGGCTGGGAGCAAGGGATGCCTTTCAGTGAGCCATTCTTAAACTGATGCATTCAACAAGTCTTGCTTAAAGCATGAGAGACATTATCTCTCCATAAGATGTAGGATATAGGAAGTATTTTGTGTATCCACTTCTTTGTCATACTCAGGTGCAAAGTTGCTTTTCATTTTCTCCCCAATTTTTTTTTATTATTCTTCGTGTTCTTGCTGAAATCTTTTGTTTCACTCCTCGTATTGGTGTGGTAATTTTGCACTAAGATTAAAGAAAAAAATTATTTAATTTTCGTAATGGGTATCTGTAATTTTTTAGATGGTGGGCTACTGTGGTATCTTCTTTTGCTCTGCTTTTCTGGAGTTCACTGTGCAATATACCTAAGGGTAGACTGTGTGCTTCATTGCGACTGGGACCTTGGTCTTCTTTGTAAAGAGTGCCTTACATTGAGTAAAAAATATTTGCTACTTGGCTCATCTAACAGAGGGTGAAAACTATTATCTATACAATGGCTAACAGTGCAGTTGTTGCTTCTGGTGGAGCGTGATGGTGGAAAGCAGGGAGATGGCACACTGACATTACAGTATTGTGTACTTTGAGAGGAAGGAGTAGAACCAATTTTCCATTTGAGAACATCAGAGACAGAAAATCTATTTTACCGTAGAGTCCTTCTGCCACTGACTTGAAATATTTAGAAGCAGAGATTTCAGTTGCTCTGTGGGAGGATCTTATTAAACTGTGTTGTTAAGTGAAGACAGGATGGGTGACTTGTGGTTGTTCAGCCTGGAGAAGAGAAGGCTCTGGGGATACCTTAGAGCCCCCTCCAGTATTTAAAGGGGCTACAAGAGAGCTGGAGAAGGACTTTTTACAGAGGCATGTAGTGATAGGACAAGGGGGAATGGCTTTAAACTGAAAGAGGGCAGGTTTAGATTGGATGTTAGGCAGAAATTTTTCCCTGTGAGCATGGTGAGGCCACAGGTTGCCCAGAGAAGCTGTGGATGCCCCTGTTCAAGGCCAGGTTGGATGAGGCTTTGAGCTACCTGGTGTCGTGGAAGGTGTCCCTGCCTGTGGCAGAGGGGTTGGAACAAGAGGATCTTTAAGGTCTCTTCTAACCCAAACTGTTCTGTGGTTCTGTATGTGTAGCAAGTGAAGACTTAAAATGATTGTTTAGTGCTGCTTACACAAGTGTTACTGGGAGTGTAGTCTTAGATACTGCAGCAAGGCCAAATATGCCTAAACTGGGAAATGATGGAGGCAATCGGAATGTCTTCTAGGGCATATAGTAGAGATTCAGTTACTGACATGATGCTACATTTCTGTCTTAAAGTTCTCAATATGCTAATAATTTCTGCATGCAGAAAGGGTAGAAAACAATTTCCTCTTAAGTAATCAAGACTATAAAAGGGCAAAAATGACTGAAAGGATGAATATTTGATATTGCTTTATACTTGTATTTTTATTTCATGTTCACACAGAATGGCAATGTCCTTGTTAATAAGAAAGATTCTACTTTGAAAGATGGCATGCGAAAATTATCTTAAAAGCACTCTTGAGAGGAATATAAAAGTTTTTTAAATTCAGGTAGTTATATATTTTGAAATACTGTTGCTTAGAACTATTTCAGTGTGGTTTAGAATTTGTCTTTTTAAATCTTTGAGATCTTTTTTTGAAAGAAATGGGAGAGAATCACTTATTTCTGTGTTTACATGCACCCTTCTTTCAGATTTGAATTTGGTTTTTCTTCATCCTAAGCTACTGTAGTAACTGTCACTTGAAGACTAAATTCCTATCTACTTTGGTTTTATTCTTAATTGTTACAATGAAATAGAGTATTTGGGGAAAAACTACGTTTTTTTTTTTTGATCAGTTCTAATTGTTTTACATTTATAATGAATGTTTCTCCTCTCCCCACCTGCTTTTTGTACTTGACAGCCCCTTGAGAGTCCATGTGGTGGGATGAACATTTAAATAGTCCTGTGGGATTTGTACCTACTGTTACAGTGGTTGCTGCATAGCCAGGTCTTATCACTTGTTGGTCAAAAAGGGATGGGACGAAGGTAGTATTCCGTGCTCTGATTCAGTGAGCTCCATCTTCTGTGTGTTATGCACGGTATTTCACACATATAGTTAAACTGCACCTTCTGGCTTGGACATGAGGCAATATTCTTAGGAAATCTTAAAAGAAAAGCGATACTTTTCTTGGTTAGTTGATGTTCAAAAATAATCTTACAGAACTTAGTACTATCTCCGCAAGTTTAATACTAAAAAGGATGCACCTTTACGGTAACGATGCGTGCTGCTAGTACGTTGTGGGCTCCTTCTATACTTGAACAATTATTTGCGGTTGTAAGGGATAATGATTTCACAAACAAGCCCACAGCACGAGGTACGAGCACACGTAGCACTCGCTAGCGCAGCTGCCCGGGCTTACCGCGAGCCTCGGTTGGCACAGTTCGCTGTCGCTGGCAAGAGCACACCCAGCGCCTGTCCCCTGCCGTGCGTCCCGCCGGCTCCCCCGACGCCGCCCGCGCTGGGCGAGGCCCCGGCACCTCCGCGCTGGGCGGGCCCGCAGCCTCGGGGCGGGCGGGGATCCGGCCCCGT